>OU898283.1:33262131-33664631 GCA_918026665.1 Diabrotica balteata
AAATAAAAATAATTCAAAATAGATTTTCGAAATGGAACCCTGCAGCCTGTACACATTTTTGTTGCCAAATTGTTAATTGACGTATTGAATTACGGATACTCTGGGGATCGTTTCTAATAGTATTATAACAATGTATAATTCTATCAATTAATTGTTGTCGGTTATTAATATTCACTGCGTAAACTAGTTGCTTCAATCATCCCCAAATATGTTCAACGGGATTGAAATCAGGGGATCTTGAATGCCACGAAATAGGACCTGCACGTCCTATCCACCTGTTGCTATAAACATTATTGAGATGTTGTCTCACTGCCAGTAAAAAGTGTGGGGGTGCCCCATCATGCTGAAAATACATCCCTCGGATAGCAACGTTCGCCTTGGCAAGCAAATTCGGCAAAATATTTTGTAGAAAGTTCAAATAGACTTGCCCTGTTAAAGGACCATAAAAAAAGTGAGGACCTACTAATTGGTTATTTATGACACCAATCCACACGTTAACCGAAAACCTTAACTGAGTACGACGTTCTCGAATAGCATGGGGATTTTCTTCTGCCTACACATGTGAATTTCGTGAATTATTTATCCCGTCTCTGGTAAATTGGGCTTCATCTGTAAATAGTGTTCTGTATAGTGTTGGTCGATTATTGTTAATCCATTTCAAAATTCCAACCTATCGATCTCATCTCCAGCATGTAGTCGCTGAACCATTTGAATGTGATGTGGGTATAGATTATTTTTTTGTAAGACTCTACTTACTTTTGATTAAGTAACATTGAGTTCTCGACTTACTTGTCTAGTGCTTATTGTAGGGTTCATAGTAACGGCGTCCATAATGTCATCTTCCTGCGCTTCATCTACATGTCGCTCTGTTGTCCCACTAGGAAACGTGCCATTTTCTCGCAAATAATTAAAAACTGACCCAAATGTTGGATGACTGGGAGTTCAACGATTAGGAAATCTCCTGCGATATTCTGTATTAGCAGCCCTACCATTCCCATTACTGAATCCATAAACAAATATTATGTCTGCATATTCTGTGGTCGAAAACTGATGTGGCATTTTGAACGAAAGTAACAAAAGCTCTACCAAAACTAACACAATGTACTTAACGTAGATATGACAGAAGAAATATGTATTCTTGTACACATAAATAACAATTGATAATGGCAAAAATGACAATTGGTAAAAAATATCAAGAAACGTCAAACGGTCAACGCCAACCTTCATTTTAAACTTTTTTAGATTTATTTTTATTTAGTACAGTTGATGCAATGTATTATTATTTGACATAAAATTTTAATCATTTACAATCAACAAAAACTAACACATACAAGGGGTTTGACTTTTTAATCAATTTAATTTATTATTTATCGAAAATAATGCCCCAATACGATCTATGAGTAAAAATTTAAAATTAAAAAACAATTGATTCTATCGTAGAGATAATACAAAGTGACAGTAAAGATATTAATTTTCTACGTATTAGATTATGTTGTAGGAACTCATTTTAATTAAAAGGTTTGAAATTTATAACATTTGTTTAAATTAATACCTTATAATTTGATACTTCATTATGGTTGTTCTATTTTTGATAATATTTGATCGTTCTCTAAAAATTTAATAAAGGTGCGACAACATTGTCGCATATTTTATGTAGTTTTCATTGGCTATTTATGTAGTTTGAAAATCACTTATTGCATTTTAAAAAATTATATATATACAGGGTATTTAATACGAATCCCTAAATTAATTTTTCCAAAGCCAGTCCTGGAATTTTTTAGTTTAGCTAATACCAGTCGAATGCTTGATAGTAGTGTACTGTATCATGCAAAAATTAAAAAAATCAAATGAGCCGTTTAAACACTACAGTAAAATGAAATAAATGGTCAATTACACAAATCACCCTGTTAATTAATAAAGAAGAGGAGTTGACATTTTTTAGTGGCCACATGATATGCTCCCTGAGGGACTCTACATATGGTAGAAGTATGTAAAGTTCCTCATGACTCACCCTGTATACAAATGGAACTCTAAGAAATGAACATGTGTGATTTAATACGATATGTAATTTCAATTTCAGGTTTAAATCGGGCAGGGAGTATACCTTATCTCTAGCCTCCTGCCTATAATAATGTTTTTCTTCTAAATTTAATATTATTATCTTTCAGACTTGCTTAAGGAAGTTTAAAAAGTATCTGAAAAAATGTTTAAAAAATGTCCTACATGAAGGACTGATGTAGGTTGTTGATCTTTTAAATAAAAAATAATGTCCTTCTCATAGGACTCTGGTTGCCTATAATTACGAGATTAGTAAAGGTAAAAAAATAAAAAAAAAATAAAGAAGTTAATATGTCTTTTATTTTTGAGACTACAAAAACAAGATTCATTCTTATAACCAAAAAATGTACATTCTATAAATGTTTAAAATAATAAAAATATAAAATTTATGTATTTTCGTGAAAATCACTAAAACAACGTCTTGCAGTTGTAAAACTTAAAAAAATTAAACATTTTTTGCAAAATATTGTGGTTTTCATGGAACAGTCGTCTTTTCTCCATCTATTTTGTTTAGGGGCATAATGTGGCATGTGCTTGCTTTTTGTTGATTTTGTATAACTGATGGTAAAGGAATAATAGGTAGATAGATAGATAGATAGATAGATAGATAGATAGATAGATAGATATTTTTATTTGCCCTTTGTTACATACATGTATGCATAGGGTATGTCAAAAATTACAATATAACATTAAAATAATACATAGTCACAATTAAAAGTAATATCAATACAAAGACAATAAACAATAAGTCGCTAACAATTGCACAAAACATATTCACAATAAACATAAAAACGCAAAACATAAAAATTGTAATTTTTTTGAAAATTTCTTAGTGAATTAAAATTTTTAAAACTAGACAGTAGTTTATTAAAAAGTAGGGAGCCTGCATATGCAGGAGACTTTCTGAAATTTGTGTGATTATGATGGGGAAGATAAAGTATCTTTGCATTTCTTGTGTTATACGTGTGTAAGTCAGTTGCTGTTTTAAGAACATTTAACTTAGTGAACGTATGTGATAGTAATTTATAAATATATATTGAAGCAAGCGTTCAAACTTTCCGATGCCTGTCCCCAAACAATAATGTTTTGACTGGTTATGGAATACACTTGAGAATAGTATAGTGTAACCAACGCATTTATATTAACGTCGTCCTTTAACGACAATATCGCGAAATATGATTTATTTAATTTTAAACAGGTATTGTTTACGTGTTCACGAAAATTTAAAGTGTTGTCCACAATCGTGCCAAGAAACGTAGTACTGTTAAGTGATTTAATAACCACGTTGTCTGCAATTTCGAACAGAGAAGTAGTTTTTTTTCTTTCACCATAAGAAAACTGAATACACACTGTCTTATCCAGATTTATTACCAAATTATTTCGGTAGCACCAGTTTTTAAACGACAGTATTACATTTTTGATCTGAGATTGTGCTAACTCGACGGATTCCGCTAAGACAAGTATGGTGGTATCGTCTGCATACATGAATATATGTTTTTCTGAGATATATTCAGGCATATCATTAACATAAAGTAAAAATAGTAGTGGACCCAATATGCCACCCTTTGGTATTCCTAAATTACTGTAGTATATTTCCGAGGATATATTTTTAATATACACAAAAAGAGGTCTATTTGTTTTGTACGAATAGATCCATGAGTTAACTGGTTCGCGAATACCTATAGCTATAAGTTTTTCTTTCAAACACACTGGATCAAGACATTCGAAGGCCCTCGAGAGATTAAAGAATGTTGGAGAAAGTATTTGCGCATTTATTTTATATTTTTAGAGTTAATATTTTTTCTGTTACGGTACTGTAATATGACCTAATTTGGTGCTGTATTTTAAAAGACCTTTTTGAAATATATTGTTTCCTGTTGTCTCATAAAACTTAAACTGGATATCTCATTTATGATGTTGTGTATACGGAGAATTTGGCTTCTCTTTTGTATGGTTTAAAAATATACACACAAAAGTTTCGTGTTACCGTCACAATTAGTTAAGATTAGCGGAAGGGTCGCAATACAATGGAATGATTTATTGGTACACCCTCTGGGACCACCGCTTAGAGGGCTTGATTCTTAACTCTGACCATATTAACGCATTCTGAATTGGCACTTCTTCGTCAGACATCGATCGATCGACACGCATCAAGTTCCCGCGTCCCGGGCGTCGCGTCGGTACCACCGGCCAACTCTACAGCTTGGTACGAATTCATCAATAGAACCAAAGGGTAAGTCTATTCTTGTATAAAACATTGATAATGAGTAAACCAGTTTATTTCTAATTTATTTCTACTTTTACAATTTATAATTGCTATTTTCACCAATTTTATGTATCACCAATATCGCATTTTTTCTTTAAAAATTATTTATCCAATACAATTTAACCAGCGATCTCTCAAGTTTAATCATTAAACATTTGGTCCTTCGAGCCGGATTTTAACTTTTTCATTCATAAATTCATTTTAATTAATTATTTGTTTTTGTTGCTTTTTATTTTAAATCTGATACAGTCCTTCACGCTATATTTTTAAATTAAATTTACATAATTAAATTAGATCATATTACGTAGCAATTTTTAAATTTATTTCTATTTTTATAATTCATAATTTCAGTACGTAAAATACTTTTATATATATTTTGATTAATTCATACATTAATCATACACATATTATATTACATTTATGAATTATTGTTTTGCATTTTTTACATTGTTTTTATGCTAATTTTTGTGAATTATTTTTTGTTTTGCTCATACTTTCCACACATTACTTTCGATTTTTCTTCGTTACTTACCTTTTGATCGATATTCTCACTTGTTTGCAATTGATTTTGTTTAAAACCGTTCGCTTCTTTAAATCTAGATATTCTCTTCGTGTTGATTTGTTAATTTATTCTTGCATTGTCTTCTCTTTTGTGCTCGTATCATACAATGCTCAACAAAATGAACAAATCCAACTTTTCGCGCCATACTCGGCATTCTCTAGATTCAAGGAGGCCTATAAAATGCATTCAAGTATCAAAACCACACACCTTCATTATTATTCGTAGCCAGGGTAGATTTTCATAAATCTTACAACTTTGTTTCGATTTAATTTGTTGTCTTCTTCTACTCGCTTTCGATTATCGCTGTCTTATTTCAATATTTCGATAAAATATACGTTACCTGTGGTTTCATTAGTGCTACAGAGCACCCTAAGGTAACTAATCAAGCTGTTAAATGTGCTTTGTGTTCTGTTTCTCATCATTGGTATAAATCTTCGTAATTTTTGGGACTAAGCGGCTTCAAGAAGTTTTCTCGTTGGTTAACTCCATAATTCTTGTGCATGCAGCCTGATTCCGCCTCATTCGAAACAACGAAAACGGTTTTGCGAATCACGGCCTCGCGTTTTGCTTCTTTTGTTAACCAACCGTCAAATTTATCTTGTTCCTTTAGACAATCACTGCTTCAAATACCAACATTTCTATTTTGCTACACAACCACATTTACTATCCTCGTCTATTTCTTTCCATATAGTTGATACATATTAAATATATTTTCGCATCTTTCTTATAATTCGTATCTTGCACGATACAGGCTTTACAGCCAATTTTATATCAGTGATCTACCAAATCACGCATTTTGTAATCGGACCTTATAGACATACCCATAGGGGTTGAATTGGTTCTTCATTTCGTACATTCTGGTCAGAATTCTTGGCGAACCAAATCATACTGTGGCCTTGGAAATCATTTTCAATTATGTTCCATAAGGGCGAGTCTCTAAGACTCATTCTATATTTTATTCATATCTTTCGCTACTTCTATGTATACAAACATAGATATGTACGACAAAGGTTTTGGGAAGCAGAAAACAGTAATCACCTGTTAGTTTTATCCCAACACGACCAAGCTCGTGAAGGATATTTCTAAGTTGTTGATTTTCTCAGTAGGCACCGTTCAGTTTTGTCCCAACACGACCCAGCTCGTGAAGGATATTTCTAAATGGTTGATTTTCTTAGTAGGCACCTGTTAGTTTTGTCCCAACACGACCCAGCTCGTGAAGGATATTTCTAAGTTGTGGATTTTCTGAAAGTTAAAAAGCCTATTTTCTGTTATTCCACCGTTTTTACGCACCTGTTAGTTTTATCCCAACACGACCAAGCTCGTGAAGGATATTTCTAAGTTGTGGATTTTCTCAGTAGGCGCCGTTCAGTTTTGTCCCAACACGACCCAGCTCGTGAAGGATATTTCTAAATGGTTGATTTTATTAGTAGGCACCTGTTAGTTTTGTCCCAACACGACCCAGCTCGTGAAGGATATTTCTAAGTTGTGGATTTTCTGAAAGTTAAAAAGCCTATTTTCTGTTATTATATTGTTTTTACGCACCTGTTAGTCTTATCCCAACACGACCAAGCTCGTGAAGGATATTTCTAAGTTGTGGATTTTCTCAGTAGGCACCGTTCAGTTTTGTCCCAACACGACCCAGCTCGTGAAGGATATTTCTAAATGGTTGATTTTCTTAGTAGGCACCTGTTAGTTTTGTCCCAACACGACCCCGCTCGTGAAGGATATCTCTAAGTTGTGGATTTTCTGAAAGTTAACAAGCCTATTTTCTGTTATTCCACCGTTTTTACAACACAATGCTCTTTATTTATCTTTTTCTCTTGTTTATATTCGCTACTTATTCGTTATTCTTATGCATATCTTCGTTTTATATGCTAAAGAATCGCTTCAGGAAATTCTCGAATCTCAAAGAAACATATGTTGCATTCGTGGAGGATTTTATTGCTTCTCAACATATGATGCCGGTTCCTGAATCCGATTTTAAATCGACTATTTCTTATAACTCTCACACAGTTTTCAAAAAACAAATTTTTATTTCGCTTCTTTTATCCAAAATTCGTACTAGCTTCGACGCTAATCGACACATTTGATACTGATCCTAAAAGGGCATCTGGTTCTTTACTTAGTTTTCGATATCTTCGTTGTTGTTTTATTTGCGATATAAGGCAAACGTATCGACAAATTAAAGCAAATAAGGAATTTTGGAACTATAAAAGGGGGTCCTCTGGAGATCGGACTTTTAAACCTCTCCAAGAGTTGTTATTACGTATCGATACTTACGGTACTTCTTTGTTTTATTTCGCTTAAAGACTCAACAAGAGTAACGCTTTGTGTACGCAGCCTGATTCCCACCTAATTCGGAACGACGAACACGGTTTGCGAATCACGGCCTCGCGTTTTGTTTCGCTTACAAACTCTACAAGAGTAACGCTTAGTTTTATTGCTTAATGGTTTTCGCTAGGCAGTGGGCCAGCAGCCATCTCGACGGACCTACGTCATAATCACGCTTCGAGTGATTTTCTTTGATCTACTCACCTTCTGCAGTGAGTAATCGCTTAGCTTTTAAAGCTCGCTTTATTTTTCGCTAGACAAAGCAACATTGTGTCAGCGACCATATTTATTTTTCGCTAGACAAAGCAACATCGTCAGCAACCATATTTATTTTTCGCTAGACAAAGCAACATTGTGTCAGCAATTATTTTTATTTATTTGTAAGTCTTTGGCTTAGACATTTTGACATGTTGTTCGTTAACACAGAGGAACTTTTCATTTTTACGGTACTAGGCCTAAAATGGAATCCTACGACTGACTTCTTCTCTCATGCTTTTCGTCCCTTTGACAAACCCTGTACAAAGCGGGCTATTCGTTCGTAAATCAGTCGTATTTTTGTTGCTATCCTCTTGTTTTTATTCCTTTTACATGTCTTTTTGCTAGTCAAACGTCTTCTACAACCGTTGTGGTACTTTGAGGTAGTCTGGGATGATGGAACATCTGAACAGATACATCTGACCTCTGTATTTTGTATGTGTTACATTTCTGGTGTTAGTTCTATACACGAACATCTATCGCAGAATCGGAACTCTTGGCAGCTATACGGCTGACTGATCTAGTCACATTTGTCAACGAGTCTAGTCCAATTTTCATGCTCGCTCTGTCTCGACAAGATTGGAACTCTTGGCAGCCATAGTGCTGGCTGATCAAGTCACCTTTGTCATAGGGTTTTCCTTCCGATCCTCCGATATTTGATCTGACTCTACGCTTGCGCTCTCTTGAGCTAATTTTTCTACCCATAAATTGTCAATCGTATTAAACACATACAAGAACTGATACCACACTCTACTCGGCATTATATGCCTTCTAATCAACACCTCTCTGATTGTGTTAGTCGTGTTTTATCACCGGCACAATTATTACAATTTTCACCAAACTGGCGTTTTCCTACCGCGGATCCCGTTGAAATATCATTACTTCCCGGCTGTCATTGCAGACTTGAAATGCGACACCACGTCGAGATTTCGACGCTGTTCTTCTTCTTGTTTTTTTTTTGCGCACTCCACGGAATTCTTATAGGAAAAGGGGCCAACGTTATTGTGTTTGACACAATCTTTTAGTTTAGCCGATCGAAAAATTCTACCGATTCGACGCTATTCTTTTCTAATTAATGACATTGTACGCGTTGTTAATCTGAGCACAGTTTCAGATGGCATCCAACAATGTTCTGTGGTCAAAATATGACCGCCGCTTATTTGTTAGTTTATATTTTAGTCTTACTTAGTTCTTATTTAGTATATCTAGCTTCTCATGTCTATTCTTTATACTTATACTTTTAGCTGTTCTTAAAAACATTCGTTTTTGGAGCGGGAGAATGTTGGAGAAAGTATTTGCGCATTCATTTTATATTTTTAGAGTTAATATTTTTTCTGTTACGGTACTGTAATATGACCTAATTTGGTGCTGTATTTTAAAAGACCTTTTTGAAATATATTGTTTCCTGTTGTCTCATAAAACTTAAACTGGATATCTCATTTATGATGTTGTGTATACGGAGAATTTGGCTTCTCTTTTGTATGGTTTAAAAATATACACACAAAAGTTTCGTGTTACCGTCACAATTAGTTAAGATTAGCGGAAGGGTCGCAATACAATGGAATGATTTATTGGTACACCCTCTGGGACCACCGCTTAGAGGGCTTGATTCTTAACTCTGACCATATTAACGCATTCTGAATTGGCACTTCTTCATCAGACATCGATCGATCGACACGCATCAAGTTCCCGCGTCCCGGGCGTCGCGTCGGTACCACCGGCCAACTCTACAGCTTGGTACGAATTCATGAATAGAACCAAAGGGTAAGTCTATTCTTGTATAAAACATTGATAATGAGTAAACCAGTTTATTTCTAATTTATTTCTACTTTTACAATTTATAATTGCTATTTTCACCAATTTTATGTATCACCAATATCGCATTTTTTCTTTAAAAATTATTTATCCAATACAATTTAACCAGCGATCTCTCAAGTTTAATCATTAAACAAAGAATATTCCAAAAGTGTATAAATTTTGATCGATTTTTTCATGGATAACTTGAATTAAATCTACTGTAGCTGTTTCACACGAACGTCCTTGTCGAAATCCATATTGTTTATTACTAAGGATTCTGGTTTTATCTAAAAATGACGTAATTACATTACACACTATTTTTTCATAAGTTTTTGCGATAACGTTTAAAATAGATATGCCTCTGTAATTTGACAATAACTTTCGTGAACCTTTCTTATAAATCGGTACTACTTTTGATGTTTTTAAAATATCTGGGAATTTTCCGGTACTCACGTAATAGTTAATTAATTCAGTTATAAAAGGAACTATTTGTAATGAACATTCCTTTAAGAGTGAAACCGGCATGTCATCAAACCCTGTGGACTTCTTGTTTTTAAAAGAACGAATTACCTCCAAAACATCGTCTTCAATGACTGGACAAAAATAAAGTGATTCATTAGGGGTACGTCTTGTTAATGTATGGTTATCTTTATTCCATTGACCAGTTTTTGGAACTATAGATTCTACCAAATCAATTAGATACTCAGCAAAAACATTAGATATTTCTTTAGGACACTCTAATTGCCTATTATTGTATTCCAGTTTTTTTGGAAGGTCAAGTTTCTTGGTTCTATTTAATTTTGTGTTTACTAGTTGCCACATGGTTTTTGTTTTATTACTGGAGTTATTGATTAAATTCGAAAAGTGCTTCTGTTTTTCAAGTTTAATTTTGTGGTTAATCATTTGTTTTTTTTTGCTTATAAGTTTTAATTTGGTAATCATCTGTGTTTATGTTTAGGTATTAATTTAACTATATCTTCTTTATCGCTATCGCAATCGTTGTTCATATAATTTTGGTCAATTAGTTTCCCTTCCAATTTTATTTTATGGTGTCTCAATTGTGAAATATTTTTGCTGCCTTTACTTCTTTCAAGCTGTCTATATTGAAGCCAGGCGTTGACGAATGCTAAATCTATAAGGCGGCAAATAACCCGTATTGTCCATTTTTTGGTACGACTACACGACAGACAAACGGCAAGCATACGATCTACGAAATCCACCCCACCCGTATCTTATTATACTCCTTAATTACTTCTGGCCGGCAAACTCGTTCATAGGATTTATTTTTTTTTTACCACCGCTTACAATAATCTATATTCCTCGAGGAAAAAATATTCCTCGAAATTCGAGAACGATTTCCGAAGTGGAAATTGAAAAGTCAATAAACGTACTTTAACCTTTAATTGTGGCTTATTCCCGGTTAAATAGTAATTAATTTAAAATTCCACAAGAAAATAGCTTCAAAACAATATGAGATGCCTTATCTTGTAACTCCACAAAACTTCACGTTTTTTATGATTTACCCCTACATAAAATCCAAAGATGCATATGTTTCGTCACTGATTTGTGTAAAATATATAAAATAAAATACCTTCCATCCATTTTAATTATATCGCGACACAGATGGTATTTGCGAGAAGAGCGTTACCACTTATCCCAAAGAATGTAAAGATCCTCATTTTACCCTTCTGCGAGTACAAACTCCGTTATAAATAAAGAAAAGGTAAATGCTTAGACTTGGAAGTTTATTTTATAATATTCGTTAGTGTTATACGTTAAGCATCTCTCTTAATGCAATAAAAGTTACATAATGTATACGAAGAAGGTTGCGTTTACATAATATACTCATAATTTCAACCCCAATTTATTTTCATATAACTTAATAATAAAAAATATCTAAACAAGCCATACGCCTACAAAGTTTTAAACTATGTAAAGTCTATAACTGGGAAAAGTTATTAAGGAGAATGATATTTCTTATGAGATATAAGCATAAAAGATTAGTAAACATAATGCTGTAAGACATAGGTTTTTATTAGATAGGGTTTAGAAAAGATGGGAATTGAGAAAATACAAAGTTTTTCGTCTGCCGCTTCATCTATCACCCAAGAAAAACAGCGGAAAACGAGATTTAAGGGTTCGATTTTTTCTCGACTGGAGCAGACATTGGCTTTTGAAGACAATAAAGATATTGTTAAGACAGCTCAGTATAAGCTTACGAAGTCCAGAGAGCACACAGAATAAAACCTCCAACAGTAAAATAGGTAAAAAACCACTGAAACTACAAAAAAGAAGTGGTATGAACTCTGGGTGCGTACACCCGTACTACATGTCAAAAAGAGGAAGAGGAAAGAAAGGCAACGAAAAGAAAAACAGCTCTGTCCAGTAGTTGGTTAAAAGATAGATAAAGATCAAAGAACAAAAGAAAAAATAAAAGTAATAAAATATCTTGTAAGCGGTATAACCAACTGAATGTTGAATTTTATTCTGCCCTCTACCAACATATGACGTATGACCATAAAAAAGATAAGAAATAAAGATATTTACTTACCTGAGGAAACCCTCAAAAGAAAACTGACCCCGTTGTGCATTGTACTTGTTGGGTTCATACAAGGATATCACGTCTTTGGCTTTTGCAGCGTCTGCGTACGGATGTAGAATCTCGTTCAACCGTGGATCCCTTTGTTTTTTATTTAGGAAGTCAACAAATTGGTTGGAGGTCATTATTTTCTTTGGGCCAACTCTGCAAAATAAGTTCAATGTATTATTTCAAGCCAAATCAATTTATTAAAGTAAATACTTTTTATCGCTCGATATGATGTTTGGACGGGGCCGAAATCCTGTTTAGCATGACTCGGAAAATCGAGACTGGTATAGTAACCTTGCGGTATAACTTATTATACATAATTTACATACATGTCAACTTATTATAATTTCATATAATATATATTTTTATAACGACTTAAAAGCGACTGCATCGACTTGGTTAATTTTGATTTTCAAATATTTTTATGAAATAAAATAAAATAAATTTAATCAAATTAAATAAAATTAAAGAAAATTGAATAAAATTATATAAAATTAAATAAAATTATATAAAAATATAAAAAATTATAAAAAATTATTTTAGAAATTGTATAGTCCTAGGAATAAAGAAAGCTGAGCAACTATTTAGAATAGCTCGAGACAGAGACAGTTTCGCCATGTTAATCGCCAAAGTCAAGGGGACTTGATAGGGCACGTTAAGAAGAAGATAGTCCTTTATAGATAATTATTTACAGAGAGGAAATTTTTATTAAAAATTAATTAGTATACCCTCCCAATATTCATTATTCTTTTTAGAATATAATCAAAATAAATTAATTAAGCATAAACATGACCTTTAATCCATCGGTAATTTCGCATCTTTTATATCCAAAATTAAATAATTAAATTTTAAATCCTAACACCTGGATTGCTGTTATTTTTTAACATCATCAAAGTTTTTGAATCTTTTGGCTGTCGTAATACTATGTATAATTAACATTGTTTCATGGTACATTGACATTTTGTTTTCGACACCGTTCATAGGTATCTTGTCAATTAGTTACCAGCTCAGGCCCGTTTGAAGAGGTTTACTCTCCGGCCACTGGAACTCATCTAAGACATGAGTGTATATTACTTGAAGTCAAATTTAATTTAATATTAAACATCAAATGTGATTAACAACATTATGCACAATCTTTTGTAACTATATGTAATTTAAAGGGTTTTTACCCTGATATTTTGGTGGCTCAGGCATGTCAATTTGTAATTTTTGCTCTTTTTTTAACCTTAGTCAAAATTTTAAACCACGTTTGCTTTAACTAAATGGTTTCTACCTATTTTAGGCATTTTAAACCTGATGATGAAATTACTATTCCGAAAACGTTCGTGTAATTGATGTACCCCTTTTAATGGTTTTTAAATATACCCATTTACAAAGATCTAACCTCTTTTTTTTATGAAAAATTTAGTAAAAAGCAGACATAATATTTTCTTAACTCACACCTAGTATTAACACGCTATAAGAATTATTCACTTTTGTCGGCACTACCACAGTGCCACACTCTTTTTCTTTTGTTCATATTTAATTTTAACTTGTGAGTATAGCATTTTAGAATACGTATAAACAATATTTTTTCTGGTCTCCATGTCGTCGCTAAACTTTTTACCAAAGGAAAGATAGTGCCTACTATATAGTGATTTTGTTGGGTATCCTGTTTTCCACTGTAATAAAGAATGTAGCTTACTGTAATTAATTTATATAGAGACTCTGTAGTCCAGTCGTCAGAGACGAAAATCCCACTTAACCTCATAAGAACAAGCTGAATGTTGCCAAGAATATCAATTTTGAGTCCCCATATATGATGCAAAAAAGTTTTTATATAAAGTTTAATATTTTAAACAAGTATGTAGCTGAGATAATTTTAAACATGTACTTAGCACTTTTTTTTACAGAATGCACCGTTCTCTCAGAAACAACGCTTGAAGCGACTGGCAATTTTAAATGTCAGTTATGCGCGTGAAATCAATTTTTTAATAAAATTTGTATTAACTCGACGGTAAAAATTTGATATCTTTTGATCAAAGCATGCTATCAACAAAAATCGAAATGCATTTTAAAGGTGAAGAGTGCATACTTCATAAAAAATTTTGGCAATTTGCCGCAAATGCAAAGGGTCGCATACAGAGGGTTGTCCCTTAGTATTTTGTCACGTATTAACTAGTACACTAGTCTCTCTAGAGACTTTAGAAGGAAGGACAAAAAACCGATTGGCCGGAACGATTTAGAAAGGATAAATTCAGTTTTACCTGGCTTAGGAATAAATACAACCTTGGACCTCATTCAGAATAAACGAATTTACCCTATCGCTAAACAAACGCTTAATATCTTGACAGGTGTGGAGGCAATAAGATCCAGACCCTGCTGAAGCAGAGCCAGTATAACTGAGTATTGATTTATGATAATTCAGTGATACATATCTGCAAAAATAGTTAACAGGCCTAGAGAGGCTAGAGTTTTTATATTAACTTTGCCTCCACATTTCAGCAATAAAATGCAGCCCCTCAGCAGTTTACATTATAGCCAAGTGTATTCGTCTTGCGTTTTTGGATCCTTTTACCCCCAGCAATATAATTAAAGGATTTGAGAAATCTGGGATTCATTCATTACACCCTGATAAATTTGGGGATGCTGATTTTCTTCCAGCAAGCGTAACTGACAGACTGTTAGACACTGATAAGAGTACAGATCCATCTAATGCACCAGGTCCAAGTCAGTTTAATGCTGCTGTAATAAATTCTGTTAGCGAAGATAATGATGTTGAGGCACCAAGACGAAAAGCAAAGTAACTGAAGTTGCTTAAGTAACTCTGCCAAAAGAAGGCCTTAAGTTTTTTAATTCCTGAAATTATACGAGGGTTTTCTAAAGCAAGACCAAGAAAGACGGCCAGGACAAGAAGTAATAAAAAAGCACAGTGTTAACATATACCCGTGAGAAATTACTTATTAAAAAAAGGAACAAAAAAAAAGGGGGAAGGTACCATCGAAAAGCTCAAATATTTCAGAAGTAAGTGATACAAGTCAAATGAAGAGGAAGTAGAATATAAAGAGGATTTCTCAGACATGAAAATTGATGAAGAAAATTTAATGCTGGATCA
Source organism: Diabrotica balteata (assembly GCA_918026665.1). Taxonomy (NCBI): domain Eukaryota; kingdom Metazoa; phylum Arthropoda; class Insecta; order Coleoptera; family Chrysomelidae; genus Diabrotica; species Diabrotica balteata. The sequence continues at coordinate 33,277,082 of OU898283.1, forward strand.
AGATTCAAATATTCCAATAACAGAAGGAAAATTTGTGTTCATACGGTTCCTGGGTAGAATACACTATGTTGGAAAAGTTACACCGGTAACAATATAATTATAATACCTCTATTACCTCTATTACCTCTCTACCTATAATTGCATATTTTAAAATTTTTCTTTTAATTACAGAAGTTAAAAAGCAAAATGAAGAGATCAAAGTGTCGTTTTTGAGAAAAAGTAGAAGATGTCGCTTTTATAAGAATGCCAGATGTGGTATTTGTGTTTCCAGATCCATTGCCAGCCGCCACCAAGCGACAATGCAACATTTTTAAATTTGTTTTTCAATTTTTTTTTTCAATTTTTCAATTTTTTCAAGTTTTTTTAAATTTTTTTAAAAACTTCACAAATAAAAGCCCTCTGGAAGAAGAAAAAGAGGTAGACCTCGACAGTCATGGGATGAAGGAATTAAAAGAGCGATAGAATCGAGAGGTTTGGAGTAGAATCATGCCTTGGACTGGATTGGAAAAGAATAACGGGAATACGGCGATAGCCATCTGCAAATTGTATTGTATTTAAAAGTTGGATTAAGGTCAAACGTCAATAAACTTATTTTAACCTTAAATTGTAGCTTATTGCCATTAAAACAGTAATTACTTTAAAATTCCACAAGAAAATAGCTTCAAAAGTAAGAGAGGGTGGTTTTAGTTGATAGGCAGGATAAAAGATACCTGAATTTTTATCACTGCTATCTTTAGTATTTTAAAATTAAACTAAAACCCAAATTTTAAGTACTTAAAATGGAGGTGGCATAAAAAAAATCAAACCCCCCCCCCTCAGACAAAATTCTCGGTGCGCCACTGAATTCTTCCCAGTCACTTTTTTTTCGGAGGTGTAAGTATATTATTTTAGCACATTTTATACCCGCTGATTACTTTTTTTAACCAAAAACCATACCATATTCAACTAATAATATTTTCCTTGTTTAGTTTGTTTATATGGTGAGATTGTTTTATCTCGTAAATGACGTGTGATCATTTAAACGCTGTTTGTAGTTTCTGTCAGAACGAATATACAAAGTTGTGAGTTTCGTTTATATGTACCTGCGTAGCCAAAATAAACATTTGGTTTAAAAACAATACTTAAATTTGTTAAAAGTAATCAATCAAATATTTATGAAAGGCTGTCAGATTTTTGCAAGGCAAACAGTTGCATTAATAAATATTTGCATTAAACAAAATTTGAATTTATATTTTCCAAGTTATATGAGCTTTAAAACCACATTTAAAAATATTTTCTATTATTTATGTATTAAACATTAACTAGTATCATTATTTAAGTACTCGTAGCTGGTATCGTAAGTAAAAAAAAATAACTAAAGCAAATTAAAGTTTTTATATATTTTTATTTATGGTAAAACAACCAGTAGTCAGCTTTTAGTGAGAATCTTAATTTGTTTCAATTACATATAAAAAAATAAGGGCGTTAAATAAAAACAAATAGATTTATCAGAAAAATTGTTTATTAAATTATCGAAAGAGATTAACTAAATGTTATTATTATGTTATAATTATAAAAATACAACACTTAACAAAGTATGGCACTTTTCACCTGTAGTCAGCCTCATTTCTCCGCATGTCAACCATGTCTACCCTGTTGTCAGCCACTTACTTATTTTTGCATCTTGGATATAGAAACCTTTTATTATATACATTCTCATAAATTTCAATCAATCAATCAATAATGCCTTTTATTTCTCAATATAAAAAAAAATACAATACAATACTTTTAGTGACATTTGTTCTCCTTGGCAGATGCCATCAGGAGGGTTGGCAAACAAATATTATTCTCTGATATACAAAAAATTACACTAAGGCTCGTTATATCTAACAAGGTCATTAAAATTAATAAAAAATAAATTAAGTAAATATTCATATAAATGTTATAGTAATAAACTAAATGTGTATATCCTACTAAGTAACACTTCGCACTAGACTCAACAATAATAACAATGTATAACAGTGAGGTATAGATTACAATTGAAAAGATTGAATATCCCTTTGAGGGAGTGAAAGCTGCAGATACAACAATAATAATAGTAACAATAATAATAACAATATTAGTCAAGATAGACCAGATAGATAAAAAGATAATAGATAGAGGAAACAAATGATTAATACTAATTTTAATATAACACCACGCTAATAGATTAAGTAGTTAAATAGGCTCACTAACTCATACCTATACACCCATGCCTCCCTACAATAACCTGCTAACTCAGCCTTGCCATGTCTCATCACAGTAACTACTTCCACTCTACTAAGTTCATGTCTACCCAACCACTTTAACCTAATATGTCTCAACACCTAACATTTTCCCAAAAAATGTATCACATCTTCCCTTTCCTTCGTGTTACACATTGAGCAAAATCTTCTTTCATCATTTCTGCCAGGTCGATCATTCAAATATAGAATCCCACATCTTAATTTAAAGAGCCATCGAATATCCCCAAAATTTTCCATTTCCAGTAGGTAATGCATGTTTACTCCTTCTTCCCGCAGTTCTTTGTAGTGTCCACAAAAATTTGATTCGAGTGCCCTGTTCTCAGCCTGACGCTGTATCTCCTCCTTCTTCTTTTCTATCATATTCTCAATCATACTAGGCCAGCTATCTCTCCATTCCCATTCACACCTAACCTCAATACCAAATTTTTCTCCCATGCTCATCCAATCTTTCCACCAGCCACACCTTGCTCTCATCATTTCCTTTAAAAGAAATTTTGGCAACCTATCATTCGTATATCCTAGTATTTTTTAACATAGTTTTTATGTAAGTTCATCGTATATAGGCTGACTCTAGCAATACCTGTCTCCAAATCTAACATAAAGTTAGGACAATACCTTGGACAAGAAAACATTTTTTTTATATAAAATCTTCTGATTATTTCCACCTCATCGTACTCAAAAATACCCCATACCTGAGACCCATTAGTCAAAATCGATCTTACCACTGACCCATACACTGTTACTTTAGCCAAAAAGGGTATTTCAGCCTTAGACATTCTCATAAATTTATGACCAGCAAATTCAGTACATTTTAGATGATACCACGCAGGACAATTGTCACAACCAATATTCTTTAATTCGTTTATTTCTGTGTCACTAGTCAGTTCCTCTTTACACGAGTCACAACTTATTCTGCTCACTGTGCATGTTGTTCTACCTCTTTTTAATGTTTTTGGACATCAATAGTTTTTCAGCTTTTTTTTGTAATTTTTCTTTTTTCTTTTGTCTCTCTTTTTTCTTCTTTACCTTAGCTTCCAGTCTTTTAATTTTTTTAATCAATATATCGTTTTTTTTTCTGCTCCTTAATTTCTTCCTTTTGCTTGTCAAACTGAGGAAATGGCTCCTATTCTATTAATGAACATCTTCTTTTTTATGGTCTTAGATGTACTAGATAAAGTTGAATACTTACCTAAAACGGATGATAAATTTGTTGATTTGACATCAAAATTGGACAAGATATTTATTTTGTTTTTGATATTTTTTGGACTGTCATTTAATTTGCTTGCTTATTTTGTGTAGTATTTCTTTGCAAAATATCATTTTCGGCGGGGTTTGGGTTCCTACACTCTTTATTTGTTATTTTTATATTCTCCATAATATAGTTATTGTTTTCTAAAAGTTCGTCTTTCATTCGATTTTCTTTATCATCCTCCATCTTATCTTGGTTAATGTTTGTTTCTGTTTCAGATTCCTTAGATAATATTTTCAACTTATCATCTGTCGAAGGTTCAGATCTTCTGGTGTATTTGCATTAAATTCAGCAGCTTCTGATTGCTGTGTTTCCTGGACTTCATGATTTTGTGGTATGACTTCAAATTCAGTTATAATTTCGAAGTCATTTAAGCCACTTTCTGTCAAATTATTCAAATTATTTTCCAGTGTATAATCACCTACATTTGGTAAACTATATGAAAAACTTGAACTGGTTGTGACACTATGATTGATTATGTGTATGATTAGGAAAACATGTCATTTATTTGTGCCTGGCTAATTGAATTTTCGGTTGAATTGAGACTTTCAGCATCGTTATTCTTTGCTGTGTTTAAAACATCAACGATTTTTGAGTCAACTCCAGCATTTTTCAACTCGTTACTAAGATGATTAATTATCTTTACGATTTGATGATTTCACTGATTTCACAATTGTCATGTTGTTATGTCATTATCATGTTGTATAAACGAATTTACAGAGGAATTACATATTATCTACCCCTGATTTACTGGAATCTTGTCATTATGAAGCTTAGAGAATAAAAGAAGCAGATATTTATTTTTATTTCTTATAAGAGTAACATTGTTTTTGATGAAGAAAAACAAATTTAGACGAACGAAGTGTTTTTTTTACTTGGAATTATGTACGATGGAATCTCTCTTTTGGGCTTGCGTATCATTCCAACATAAGTTAGGTTTTCTTATGTTGGAATATTAATATATATATATATATATATATATATATATATAATATATATATATATATAATATATATATATATATTATTTGTAGTCTCAGCAATTGGTCTGTGCGAAATAAAACTCTATTTGTTATTTCTCAATATTTCGTCACGATTTTGTGACTTCTTCAGGAGAAAACTGTAAATTTATTATACCTAATTATTATATGTAAACAAAATGAATATTTCAATACTTACAACTTAAGATTAAAAATTTTAAATTTTGATAACATATCCAATTAGATAAATGACATTTTTTTGATTTTAATTTATTTGGGAGTTATGGTAACCGCAATATTTTATAGAGTGAATTCCCATTGTACAATTTTTAGCGAATAAGTTTTAATAAAAAATTACATATTGTGACAGTATTATCCATATCCTTATTATATATATATATATATATATATATATATATATATATATATATATATATATATATATATATCAAAATTTAAAATTTTTAATCTTAAGTTGTAAGTATTGAAATATTCATTTTGTTTACATATAATAATTAGGTATAATAAATTTACAGTTTTCTCCTGAAGAAGTCACAAAATCGTGACGAAATATTGAGAAATAACAAATAGAGTTTTATTTCACACAGACCAATTGCTGAGACTACAAATAATATTTAACACAGTACGGTCGAGAATAATTTGATATATATATATATATATATATATATATATATATATATATATATATATATATATACCGGGTGGTGAAACGCCAAACGGTCCATAGGAAATTCAATGGAAAATTCTAAATTGTTAAATTCCTGCTTCCCTAATTATTTTACATCAAAATTCATAGGAAACTATTTGTAAAGAACTAAAATATGTATTAAAAACAAATGTTAAAATTGTTCTACGAATTAAATGTATCTCAAAATTTTGTAAAAATATAATACATTTTTTAGGTCACCCCTTAAAGTCGGGCCACACAAGGTACAAGAATGTGTATGACGTGTTGCGTTTGGTCATATTTATGTTTTTACTATTTGACATTATTTGAATTGTCAATATTTTTAATTTGTGATTAAATCATACACAAATACTAAAATGCATAAGTTTTCACAAATACTACTACATAGTGAACAGTAACTAGTACTTTGTAAACAATAAATTATACTGTTTACAAAGCAATAAAATTGATGAAATGTAATCAGTTCACGAAAAATCGCAATAAGGCAATAGTGCGAGCACTGCCAGATCTTTATTTAACACAAGATATCATAATACACTCCATTTCAATTCCAGGTTATACAACAATCAAATAATTTCTATATAGTTTTACTGTGATCCTTCCTAATAATAATTTATATAATTTATGATAATTTCAACATAAAACTATAACAAATGTTCAAACAATAAGCCATTTTGTACTAAGCAGTATCCCACTCGATTGTAAAATTCTCGTCTAACATTAGCCAGAATGCGTGACGTTATTTTTGCACACTTTTCAATAATTCGCCTTTTTAAAGTTTCAATATCTGTAAATTTTTGGTCAGAATAGATTTTTGATTTTAAATGCCCCCAGATAAAATAATCGTTTGGAGCTAGATCTACCGATCTCGGAGGCCACTTAATATTACAGTCAGGTCCAATCAAACAATTATTGAAGCTGTTTTTAAGGAATTCCTTAACCTCCCAGTTATTATGCGCATGGCAGCCATCCATTTGAAACCAAATTTTTTCTTTATCTGGAACTAATTCTGCAAGTCTATGTAAAATTTCTTCTTGTAGCAAGTCTAAAAACTTTTTTGAATTTAAATTTTCCTCATAGAAAAATGGTCCAATAATATTGTGTCTAAATATTCCTAACCAGACATTTATTTTTCGACGATATTGGGTATGGCTTTCAATAATATTCTCAGGCTTTTTTGTCGATCAAATCCTATAATTTTGAACATTTGGTTCATTATTTAATGTAAATGTACAAGCCGTAGAGTTATGAATATTTAACTGATCTGCAATGGTCCGAGAACTTATTCTAGGATTTTCTACAACTGCTGTTAATACATTTATTTCATTTTGATTTTCTAAATTTTTTGGTACTTCAGCAATATTGTTTGTACAGGTACAATTAGAAATCACGGTCCCAGTATTTTCAAACTTTTCTAAAATCCTTAGAATTGTTGAGTGACTTGGAATTGGTCTATTGGGATATCTTACGCTAAATAAAGAACTGACAATTCGCGCACTATTGCCAGAATAAAACATTTTTATTATTGCTACTTTCTCCTCGACTGAATACATTTTTTAATAAACTATGTTGTTTTTTAAACAATAAATCACTAAATTAAAATTTTGGCAATTCAAATAATGTCAAATATTAGAAACATAAATACGACCAAACGCAACATCTCATACACATTCTTGTACCTTGTGTGGTCTGACTTTAAGGGGTGGGCCTAAAAAATGTTTTATATTTTTACAAAATTTTGGGATACATTTAATTCGTAGAACGATTTTAACATTTGTTTTTAATACATATTTTAGTTCTTTACAAATAGTTTCCTATGAATTTTGTTGTAAAATAATTAGGGAAGCAGGAATTCAACAACTTAGAATTTCCCATTGAATTTCCTATGGACCGTTTGACGATTCACCACCCTGTATATATATATATATATATATATATATATATATATATATATGCTCTATGGAAGTTTGTCACTTCATCTTCTTCTTTTGCCAATTAGTGATTTATCGCTTGCTATTTTAACGACACGGGTCTCCTCCATTCTGCTTACGTGTTTATTCAATTTTTTTTCTATTTTGTGCCCGTTCATTTATACACCGTACGTTACATTTTCTTCAATAATGCCTTCACTTCTCTTTCGATCTCTCAGCGTATTTCTTATAATTTTTCTCAGTACTCTCATCTCTGCCGTTCCAGTAGCCTTTGCGTTGTGACTGAAGGTCTTATTTCTGAGGCACATGTTATTATTGGTATTACACTGGCTTTATAAATTCTTGACTTCACCTCAGTGTTAATGGGTCTGTTTCGCCAAAGAGTGTTATTAAGGCATCCAGCCAGTTTACTTGCATTTTGTACTTGATCTCCCACTTCTTTGTCCAGGTCTCCATAGCTAGATAGTGTAATTTCCAGGTATTTTATTTCCATTGCGTGTTCAATACTGATTCCATTAATTTCTATTTTACATTTAGTTGGTTTTTTGCTGCCAACTGTTGTTTTAGTTTTCTAAAATGAGATTGTCATATTAAATTCTTCTGCTCTTATGTTAAATCTGTGGATCAGTCTTTGCAGACTATCTTTATTTTGGGCTATCAATATTGCGTTATCTGCGGAACAGTACATTTTTAAAGCTTTGTTTCCCATTCTGTTTCCTCTTTCTTTGTTAACGCTCTTGAAGATTTTATCCATGATCAAATTGACGAGCATGGGGTTCAATGAATCCCCTTGTCTTACTCCGCTGTGTATTTCTATAGTTTCTGTAAGTTGTCCATTTATTCAAGTCAAGTTAGTTTTTGTGCGAGCAATTGGTTTCCAGTTCAATCTAGGTAAATCAGTGATGTTTTTTTTTTAGGTTTCTTCACGGTTTAATAAACTAAGAGATAACACTGTTAATGCCGCAACAGGAACCTTCTGAGGATTTGGTACTTTATTTTGAACTGTACAAAGCCATTTAACAAATAATAAGTCTTGGAATCACAGAGACACATAACTTTTTGGCCAAATTTGTAATGTTCACTTTTTATGTAATTGCAAAGGGAACAATGATACTTGAAAGCAACCAGCATTTCATCGATAGTTTAACAGTCTCCTGGTACATATCTATATAGATAAATCGATAAATTCAATGAGGTGGCTTTTGTCCTATTTCACTGCGACCTTTTCAGATATATTGTAGTCCTTTAATCCTAGATTACATTCTTTAGCCTGACCCCTTTTAAAATGTCTAACAGCTTTGAGACTGAATCTTTCTTATAGGTCTTTACCAGTGCGTTTTCTTCGCCTAATGTAAAAAACCGCACATTTGCCAGGCTGTCGCACTGAAATAAATTGTGCTCTGCTGTTTTTTCCTATAGGTGACAAAATCTGCATAGATCATCATCTGTCACTCTAATGTGCTTCAACTGCCTATTCAGCTTACAGTGCCCTGTTAACAGACCTTATACGATTTTGACGGCTTTCCTGTCTTAAATAATTAGATCTGCTGTAAATTATGGCGAATGTTTTATAATAAACTGTTTCGTCTGTCTTTGTCCTGGTGAATTCCTCCACCGTTTCAGAGATTTGTATGCTACCCACTTTCTTACAGCCATTCTTGTTACAGCCTTTGCAACACCGCAAAAGGGGGTTTTGGTCCAAATAATGGTATTTCTGCGTTTTCATTGGCTTTCTGACGCTTGTGCCTTGGTACCCAGGCTACGTAATCTTGCTCCTGGACTCCTAGTTTATTTACGGCACCCACACAATCCCACACTAGCTTAGAATTGATCTCTACAGAATTGAATAACTTAAGCGCTGCCTGGCTATCTATAAAGGTAGCAATTGAAAGTTGCGTTGTTTTCTGCCTTTCTATTTCTTCCACGCAGTGATGAATAGACGCTATTTTTACCTGGAAAATTGTGAAATCCTTACATAGACTTAACGGGAACTGTATCCCTTGTATGTATCCCTACTATATCGGCTTCTACACCCTTTGACGTTTTTGAGCGATCAGTATACCAGGTAGGTGTAAAATTCTTAAATGCCACTTTAAAATCTAAAAAAACGTCCATTGCTATATCTTTATCTTCTATTGACTTTATGGTACGCCTATTTAAGTCAGATCACGCCAAGTCTGCAGATTTATTAGGTTGGTACGTAGATTGACGATTGCTTAGAGGATTATATTTAACCATTTCGTCTCTTATGTACCTATCCGGAAGACTTTCCAGTGTTTTTAATAAAAAATACAATAAGCTTATTAGTCTACATGACTTTGAATTCTGTGCAAAAGTAATGAATATATGCTATCTGTCCCTGGAGACTTACCGAACTTGGCCTAGTCAGACTTTGGTCTATGTTGATGAGTTCTCTTGGACATATCTAAGACTTTCCTCTTTGGTCTTCGTAAATTTACAATTATCTTTCTTAAGAAAATTTCTTCTTTAATGGTAGCATTATCCTTTCTTTCAACTTCCTCCGTGAATTCCTTTTGGTTGTTTGAATTTCTTTGTTAGCGTTATTTATAGCGCTAGCTTATACCTATAGGCATCCCAGTCTTGGTTAATTTTGGCTTTATTAAATGATTCGGACTTCTGCCCTTAGCTCCTTTAAGCCGTTGATCCACCAGACTGTATTACTGCCCGTATTATTCCTTGTTTTTCTTTTCGGACAGTTTTCTATTTTCCTAAGCGAGAAAAAAGTAATCTGTGTGTAAAATCTATTTTATAAAATTAGTTTCTGGCTGTGTGGGTACGCACCCTAATGCCAAAAACTTAAACTTCAAAACGAAACTTTTAACAAAGACCTGACAATAGTTTCTTTGCAATCGGGTATTCTCCTAATTAAATAACCGTCCATTTGAAGTCAGACATGCATGTCTATCTGTCAATATGTTCAAGAGATAACCACTTGCTTTATAACTAAACATTTATCTAAATATTTTATAATAATTATTTTCGTTTATATTTTTATTACTTTCATATATTCCCAAATTTGATATAAGTACAGTAATAATAAAAATAATTCTCCAAAATATCTATTAAAATTAATATCAAGTATCTCAAGGCGTAGAAAATTGGCAATTAAGGGTAGATGAGAACCCACAAAGCACATTGATTAGATCTTTATAGTTTTGTGGTTATGATGCTACACTCCTTGTAAACAAAAATAATTATTGAATGATTTAAAATTTAAAAGGTTATGTTTCACTGTTTTATTTTTTATTTCCATTAAACTAAATATTTTCAGTATTGTAATTATTTAACGATAATTATGTTGCGTTCATAACACGTCTAGGTGTTTATTTATTTCACCCTTCAGTCTATGTATATAACACATGCTAACAAAGAAAAATTAATAAGAAATCGAAAGATATTATGTTACTTATTTAATGATGGATTGCTTATTGCCGATTGTCTAAATAAACGTAATACAATACTTCCAATATGGGCAATTTAAGTGATTAAGAACTTCGTGTAAAAAATGTTTCCAAAGCTTACTCGTATCGGCTATGAGCAATATATACCTTTATCGATCTCTATAAACCAGGCCGTTAGTAGCTTAATATTTCTGAGAATAGTGTATGTGAACTTATTTTAGACGACAAGATGTAGATTTATTGTTTGTTTTTAAAATTATTAGGCTAAATAGTTTTAATGGATTTCAACTTATCGATACGAAGTGTCTTTTTTTACAAAAAACAGAATATCTAAAGTATATTCGTTTAAAATTAAGAGCACAGGCGTCATACACACACACACCCGCTCCCTACGCACATACACACATACACACAAAAACATTAGAAAAAAGATAAACGGTTATGAAAGTGGTACAGTTCAACCTTAACCATGTGAAGATGCGCACGATCTGCTCATACAGATTATACGCGTACTAAATATAGATCTGGTGCAACTATTTGAGCCATATAGGCATCTAACTATCCAACCTTGGGAAACAAACAGCACCGATAAAGTTGTCATCTGGTCCTGTAGCAAGTTACCTATCTAGAATGTGGTTAAGAACATACAAACGGGCTTAGTAATGGCAAAGGTAGACGGTATCCATTTCTACGGTTGCTATGCTCTGTTTAGTCTCCTATTTTCCATGGCTATAGCCGCCAGTCGCGCGTTACCTCGCAACGGGAACGGTCACCCGCCGGAGAAGCATTTTCAGTTCCAGCAAACCGGTGCATCCAGAGAAGACTACGCAACGGCCCAAATCGTAAAACGCGAAACAGCATAAAACTGCGAACGTTATAACGGTATCAACGGATCGCGAATCTGGACGCGTGGACCACCAAGAACAGACTTTAGATGGGGAATTGCATGTGTGGAGATATATTGTAAGGTACCAAAACCAGCATTCTACGCATCAAAAACGAACTGGCGTGGCGCCAGCCGGTCGATAATTCCTAGAACCAGTTTATTGAAAATTATAGGCGACAAGGGGATATCGACACTTAGTGCTGTACTAGGAGCTCCTCGACGTAGGACTCAACCGAAACGCGGAAGTGCACACTCAACACAGCTAAAGTCAACACGCACACACACACACTCAAATCCCAAATCATATACTTACAATTTACATAATTAAACACAAACTTATACACTCATTATTCACACATCTCACCCACAATCATAGACATACCATTTATACATTTGATATGCACATTAATTACACTTACACGCACACTACAAAAGCATGCGACGAACACGATCAAGTGTACGAAAACAAAAAGAATTGCCAAACCACCAGACACAGACACAGAAACACAATCCATAACATCACAAATGTCTATCACTATAGATGAACACGAATCAGGGACAGAACAGAAATGGGGACAGATTCTGACAGAACTCCGCATCCTCAAAAACCACAACCTTCTCAGAAACATTTCCCTCAACCTAGAAATGGAACCATTCGAAAACCAAGTCATCTTCTATACAACAGGTCTTATTCTCAACATAAGTGAATGGAAAGAGGATCTGCAAGCCATCACAGATTACAGTCACATAACCGTATCCAAGCACAAACCCACAGAATACATAAACACAAACAACACAACACCAAAAATACTCACCACACCAAAGAAACCACAAAAAAACACGTACATAGAACAACAGACTCCTATCCCGTCCACAGTCAAAGAATCTATTCCTTATCACGATCCTCACCCCAAAATACTGTACCTATATAACCCTACAAACACAAAACACACTCTCACTAACACACACTCAACCAACACCATCACCAATACACACATCCATATATTCACTCACCACACTACAACAAAGAACACCTACACAACCACAACCAACACGAAATACACAACAATCACCACACACCACCCAAAATTACAGAATTGAGGACATCCCCCCAGACATCTGTCAGCAAAGACCATTCTATAACAGCAAAAATCAGGTCGAGAATATCTTCATAGAAACCTAAGGCCAACGAAGCATTGGTACAGTGGAACATCAAGAAAATGTAAAATGAGGAAATCCAAGAAAATTACAAACAATAAATTAAACAGCATATAAATACAGTAGACCAGAACAATTATGTCGATAGGCTGTGGCAAGGAAATGGTTTGATAGATAATGTCAAGAAAACCTACACGATGGACAGATAAAGCAAAACATTATGCTTCAACAAGGAACAGCAGAAAGTAAAGAAAACTATGCAACTTCACGACGAGAAACAAGAAAATTAATTAGAGAGAATAAAAGGAAGTACGAACAACAGAAATATGAAGAAATGGAAAGGAATAGGCAACAGTCAAATAGTCGAGTATTTTCAAAAGCCTTCAGACCTAAATGCGTGTCTGTACTCAGAAAAAATAATGAATTATTAATAAATGAAAAAGAATTGCTTAAAACATGGCAAGAATATTTCAAGACTTTACTAAACACACATCAAGAGCAAGAACATGGAGCAAATATATATTTTGGGGTGGACCTACCGGTAGAGGACCCCAAAACAGGTAAAATATTGCAAGCAATTAACAAATTGACTAAAGGAAAAGCTCCAGGTTCTGACAATATATTGGCTGAATTCCTTAAGTATGGAGTAGAAACTCTAGATAGACAAATACACAAACTTATAACACTTATATGGAACGAAGAGAAAATGCCAACAAAATGGCACGAAAGTGTAATAATCCCCATCCATAAAAAGGGAGACAAAACCAAGTGGTCTAATTATAGAGGCATCTCCCTATTTAATACGGCATATAAAATCCTATTGAACATCCTATTAAGTAGATAGACACCATTTGTAGAAAATTTCATGGGGAAATACCAAGCCGACTTCAGAAAACGTACATCGAACATATATCAGATCTTTGCTCTAAGACAGCTGCTTGAAAAAGGATGGGAATTTAATAGAACTATCCATAATCTCTTCATAAATTTTCAGCAAGCGTATGACAGCATTGAAAGGGATCATACGTGGAATGCAATGGCAGAACTTACAGTTACAAAAAAAACTTATCCTGCTTGTTAAGTTATGTGTGAATAGCTGTAGATCCAGAGTACGGAGAGGTAACAAACTCTCAGAATCTTTCGAAATAAGCAGTGGCCTGAAACAAGGAGATGCGCTGTTACCTCTCCTTTTTAATACCATCCTGGAGAAGTAGTAAGAGCAGCACAACTTAAAACAGAATTACTGACAGTAAATGGACCAAAATTATTACTAGCATACGCAGATCACATTGACATTGTAGGAAACGCTTTCACCAATGTGAAGGAGACTTTTAATTAATTGGAGGTAAAGTCAAAGAAAACTGGTTTAAGGGTAAACGAAGAAACAAGCAAATACATGTGCATCGACACACAAAAGGGACGAGATAGAATAGGGCAAAATGTTATAATAGACCCCTACAAATTTGAAAGAGTTAAGAGTGTTAAATATCTCGAAGAATCAATCACTGCAAATAACGATATCGCGGAAGAGATTAAAGGAAGAATTCAGGCAGCAAATACACTGAGGTGCAAAAAAATCGATCCATTCCTTATTTATTTGAAGTTGTATAATTTTAGAGACATTAAATTACGTATGTAAATTTAGGTGTACCCTCGTATAGGAGAAATAAAATAATATTTTTAATATTGCTTTTTATATTTCTTAAAACAAATTTGTATTTCAGGTTTTTGTCAAAAAGGGTCTGAAGCAATTAGTAGATATTTATTGAATGTTGTTTTTAATTCAACAACCATACTAGTGTAGTGATTTTATTTTCAAAACGTGTTATATTTTTATTTAATTATCCTTCCTAAATGTCTCTAACTCCGACAGATGCTGCAAGGGCGGTGACTTTGGTTCAAGATGGTCGTAGCCAATATTATGCAGTTGAAATGTTGGGTGTTAGTCGATCTTCGATCTTCGGTTAGTTGTTAGTCGATCTTCGGTTCAAAGAGCAGTTCGGCGTTTTAGCGACACCGGTAACTTCACAAGAAGACCAGGATCAGGTCGTTGAAGGGTAACATCCGAAAGAGATGATCGATTTCTGGTCTCATCACGTTTGAGAAATCGGCATCTAACTTCAGTGGAACTGGCAAATCGTCTGAGCGAAGTGAGAAATGTGGATGTAAGTAGATGGACAGTTCGTCGACGACTTGTAGAAGGTAAATTATTATCCAGAAGGCCAGCCGTATCTCCAATACTATTCATAGAACATCGCAGAGCTTTTGTAAGAGAACATGAAAACTGGAGTGATGCAGATTGGAGCAATGTATTGTTCTCAGATGAGTCCAGATTTTGTCTAAGGTCACCAGACGGCCGATAAAGGGTTTAGAGAAGACACTTCTTCATGTGCCTTGACCGTTCCGACCGTTGGCAATCAACATGGCTATTCTGACTTTGTTTACGGCAGATCTGAATAGTTCAGCACATGACAATCCGAACCACTGCCGCAAGTTTTGGAGCCACGAGTGTCTTCTCCTCCCTGGACCCCTTCTGCTGTCTATTTTCCCTTGAACGATCAGCTGTAGTACTCTATATTTATTATGTCTCATAACGTGACCCAAGTATTCCAACTTTCTTTTCTTTATACTTATTCCTACCTCTCTCTCTTTACCTATCCGGCGTAGTACCTCTTCGTTGGTCACGTGCTCAGTCCAGGCTATACGTAATATACGTCAGTAAGCCCACATTTCGAAGGCCTCTATTTTTTTCATCAATGTTGCGGTCATTGTCCACGCCTCCATTTCATATAACAAAACCGGGAATACATAACATTTCAGAAGTCGAATTTTGAGAGGTAGGGTGAGGCTTTTAGAGGTGAAAATTTGCTTCATGCTAGTGAACGATGCTCTTGCCTTTTCTATTCTTATCCGTATTTCCTTCGCTTGATCCCAATCTGAGTTAACTGTTGTTCCCAAGTAGATGTACGAATCCACGTGTTCAATTCTTTCATTGTCTAATATCAGTTGCTGTGGTGGTTGTTGGGTTTTGCTTACTAACATCCATTTGGTTTTTGTGATATTTAGTCTGAGTCCGTATTGTGCACTTGTTTTTTGTATCTTACTCATTAGGCAACTCAGTTCCTCCATGCTACTTGCTAGAATCACAGTGTCATCAGCATACCTTATGTTATTAATTATTTCTCCATTTATCTTTATGCCTTCTGTGCTTTCCTCCAGCGCTGTCTTAAATACTTCTTCTGAGTAGATATTAAAGAGAATTGTAGAAAAGATACAGCCCTGTCGTACCTCTTTCTTGATCTTAATTTTATTGGAAGATTAGACAAGACACGGGGAGCGATATTTTTAATGTAATATTGCGGAAAGAATAGGGTATCCGTTTAGAAGCCCATACTGGTTTAGTTATTCTAGATAGAGGTTTTATGACTGCTGCAAGATACATAAGTATTTTAGATCAGCACGTGGTACCTTTTCTCCTTTCATTGGTCAACCAATATATAGAGGAGTTGGGAATTGTCCGTATGAACTGGCCAGCTTGCAGTACCGATCTCTATCCCATAGAACATCTATGGGATATGATGGGAAGACGTCTTCAAGCACGAGTATCCCGTCCAAACAACTTGGCTGAACTTACAATGGCCATTCAAGAAATATGTGGCCAATTGGATCAATTTGATATCCAGAGGTTAATTACCTCAATGCCTAGACGTGTACAGGCTATTATAAGGGCCCGAGGGGGAAACACTAGATATTGATTTATTATCAACGTTTTTCTTAATTTCAGAAAGTTTTGAATATTCTTGTATTTTTGAGTTTTGGCGTATGTCTCTATAAATAAATGATTTGTTTGGATATTCTGTAAAAATTATTTTAATCTAACATACACTTTTACATATATACCTCATTGACAACTAATATCTTCAAACGTTTTCTTTTTTCGGCAAATAATCCCCATGGATCAATTTTTTTGTACATGGGTGTAGAAGTATGTACAGCCTCCACAATACTATTAAATCTAAAAGCCTAACACGAACATCAAAGATTAGAATATATAAAACGTTGATTAGACCGGTGCTCATGTATAGGTGTGAGACGTGGACACTGACCAAAGAAACTAAAAGAAAACTTAGATGTTTTGAGAGGAAAATCATCAGAAGAATCTTTGGGCCTTATCACGACATCAAAAGCAACCAATACCGAATGAGAACAAATGCCGAGGTCAAGCAGATGTATAGAGCGAGCAACATAGTCCAAGAGATTAAATCCCAACGTTTAAGATGGGCTGGCCATGTCCATAGACTCCCCAATAACCGTCTTGCCAAGTTAATATGGGAGGAAGCCCCCACAGGAAAAAGGCCCATAGGACATCCACGAATGCGATGGAGAGACCATATATGGTCAAATCTAAGAACAATGGGGCTACCCACTGACCCAACTATTATGGACGACCGTTCAAGATGGAAGCAAGTTGTGCAGTCAGCCAAGTCCCACCCCCAGGGTTGTAGTGCTATAAGAAGAAGAAGATGTAAACGGAATTATCAAAATTATTAAAATATGTAGGGCCGAAGCGTAAATTTTTTACTTTGCGCAAGAATTAGCCGTTTAGTTAATCCACTAAATCTCTCACATTGGCTTTCTTAATTTTTTTAATACTTTAATTTGTGTAAATTAACGTTTTTATTATTTTTTTCCAAATATATACTTTATATTTGAGCTCGTAAAAAATACGTCTCCTGGCGTTACACCACAGTCTTTATTACTTAATCAATGCAGGTTATTGCTATTTTCTCTCCAGTCTAATTATGCTATCTCGAGAGCATCTCCTCACTCACAACGAATGTGTAAAAGCAATTTAGTTTCATAAAACACTTTGAACACGTATCATCGAAATTTAATTACCACTTCCTTATCCCAAGAAAACCGCAATTTATGAGAGACCGGCAGAAATAAAAAGTATGGAAGAATTGCACACATAATAAATCCTCTGTGGGTATGAAGCAGAAAATAGCATACTTACATAATATAAAAACTATTCTAAGTAGTTTTTGATATACGAGGTGTTAAAAATTGGACAGTTTCAAGAAATTATGTTTAATTTTTAACAGCATAAACAAAAGTATTGGTTAATTAAATAAAAATGGGCCAGAAGATGCACACATTAAAATCCCCTCATGTCTTTGTAATATACCAACTTAACAAGTAAACATGCTAATAAATGCGAAAGACAATCAAAATCTATCTATCTATATAAAAGGCTAGGATGACAAGTCAAAGGTAGAAGTAACTAGAAGGATAGGAAATGAATAGGAAATAATATTAACTATCAAAAGACAAACACTTGAGTACTTAGGACATGTGATGAGAGGGCAATAATACGCATTGTTACAACTTATTATGCAGGGCAAAATCCGAGGAAAGCGAAATGTGGAAACACGAAGAATATACTGGCTTAAGAACTTAAGGGAATGGTTTGAATGCAGTAATGCAGAACTTTTTAGAGCGGCAGCCAACACAGTCCGCATAGCCATGATGATTTCCAACCTTCGATAGAAGATGGAACTTAAAGAAGAAGAAGACAAGTCACGCTGTTTGTCCAGTAAGGTAACTACGCCACCTAGGAAAGAAATCTAAGCTACCATCATCTGGCATTTCAATCCTGCGTGCCCATATTGCTCGTTAAAATATAGAAGCTCCAGCTACAAAAAAATTAACGCCATCTCCAAGAAGCTGGCGTTAGTGTTTTTCCGTGGAACGAGGTAGCACAAGCAGACATCATTTTGTCAATGCCTAGACATATACAAGAGTTTATTCAGCTACGGGGTTGCCAAACACTATATATTTTTTTTTGATTACTTGTTAATAAATTTTTTGAAAATGTTATCGTTTCATTCTTGATATAAATCTACCTTGTTTCCAAAAGATTAAGTTCAAGAAATTATCCCTTCCGGGAGTAACACTTATAATGTCACTGAGTATATATATTTATTATACGTCATTCGGTAAGATACACATATACACTTACTATAAAAATAAAATAACGTTTAACAAAAATCAACGTTAAAAAAAATTAAATTAAAACTTAAATAAGTAAAATTAAATAAAGGTAATTAGAGTTAAATAAAATTAAATCAAGTAAAACGGAATTACCTAAAATTAAATAACAATTAAATAAACAAGTAAGTAAAATATAAGTAAAATTATATAAAATTAAGTAAAAGCTATACCTGTGAAAGGGCTGCTATACCCTGCCTGCTTCATTTCCCATGTAAAATCCCATAAGAAAATGCTAAGGTTCATTCTGTGCATTTTTTGAGCGTTTTGTGGCGGGAGTAGAATAATTCGTCGGATCCCGACGTATGATACATTATTGGAAAGAAGAGGGGGTAGCGAATATGTTGACAGAGAAAAACATACATTTGACATTGTCAAAAGAGTATTACATCATATCTTCGTTGTTATTGGTCCGATTGGAGCACGTGATGTATTAAATAAAAGGGAAGATATAAAGAATATATTATGATAAAAAAACAAACAAGAATACTAAAAGGACACTACATATTGTCTTCATTATTAATGAACGTACAGTTACATACGAGATGTCATAGGGCACTATGGATAAAAAGAGATTTACTATAAGACAAATTTTGATTTATTGACTTAAAGAAGGCCTCTGACAGCACAATTTAAACAAACGATTAAATCCTAACACCTAGCAAATGAAAGAAAAGGGCACAAAGAATTTATTAAGATAAAAAAAACAAATAAAAAAACGATCACAACACAGTATTTACGAATCAATATTGAACGTATAGCGACATATCACATGACACTATGGATATAGACATATTTGCTTTATAATTAAAGCACAAGGTAAATATAAGGTAAATTTGCTTTATTGGCAGAAGAAGGCCTCTGAGTACAAAATAAACAACTAGCCTGGTACTAGCTTATGACACATCCAATTAAACGACGTGAAACTTATAGTAATAATAATGTATTTAACGTGCCACCAACATAATAAAAAAAATTATGTCAGGTCAGAAGTGCACCAGATCATGCTTTATATTTACTTGGTGTATATGTGATTACAAAAAGGTTATTACTTTAAAAATTTAATAACTGACTTAGATGACAATTGATTGGAACTCCCGTCGAATGCAACTGGCAAAGTCACTAGTCTAGAATAAATTTCTAGAGCTTTATTCTAAAATTCAAGCAAATGTTTATAAATAGTGATTCTAAGAAGATCTAAAAAAGAAAGGTGGTGTAACCTTCTTCGGGATCTCGAAAGAGATATCTGGGAGCAGGGCTTCAAGATTGTCTGTACCGAATTGAAGGGGAAAAATACACCCAATCCCTGCTTGAGGAGGAGAAACTCAGTTTAATGCGAGAACTCTTTTCTCGGGTGGAGGATAGGCGTGAAAGGGTTGTTGGTTTCGTAGATGCTGAACCTTTCACTGAGTTGGAACTCGGCGAGGCTGTTGGACGGATGAAGATCCTAGATGAAGACCTATGCACCTGGCATAGATAGAGTCATGCCAGAGACAGTAAGACTCGCCGCACTAAAATACCTGCAGGTTTTTCGGACATTGCTAAACAAACTGTTGAATATCAGCAGTTTCCAACAATGTTGAAAGAAGCTAATGTTGTCCTTATCCCGAAAGGAAGAAGTGAAGAGGAAGAGGTGCGATTTCGGCCAATTTGCCTTCTTAGCTGGATAGCTAAATTATACGAACAGCTTATAAAACAGCCGCCTTGACCAAGAGCTAGAAGAAAAGCATGCATTGAGCGGCCGCCAATATGGTTTTAGGGCCAAAAGGTCGACCATAGATGCGGTCACAGAAGTAACCTCTTTAGTCACGCAAGATACAAAGAGATGGGTGGCTCTCATTCTGCTTGACGTCAAGAATGCCTTAAATACGGTATCGTGGGAAAAATCGTGTCCAGGCTGAAAGAATTGGGCATTAGTGAGTACTTGGTCAACGTAATTGACAGATACTTTACTGACAGGTCCATAAGAGAAAAATATACCAGCATCAGTTTGTCGCATGATGTTCCGCTGGGTTCAGTACTAGATCCCATCCTGTGGAATGTCCTTTAAGACGGGGTATTGAGGCTATAAATGCCAAGGGAATGCACTCTTGTAGCTTATGACGATGATTTCGCACTGGTTGCAAAGGCGAGTCAGAAAACAGACATGGGTAATGCGGCTAACACAGCCCTGCGTCGCATTCGTAGGTGGGTCGGAGAGAACGATCTACAGCTAGCGCCTCAGAAAACTGAGGTGTTAGTTTTCAAAAATCCCCTCTTTGCTTTATAGTGAAAGGTATGAAGATTGCACCGGTTAAATCAATTAAGTATCTGGAAGTCTGGTTGTCGGAAGGTCTAAGGTTAGGAGTACACATCCAAAAGACAGTAAAGAAGGCGAACCGAAATCTGGAGGCGTTGATACGGCTGATGCCAAACATTGGAGGTCTAGGTAGCACCAAAAGAATGGTGCTAAATGGAGTTTTCCAGTCGGTGGTAACCTACGCTGCCCCTGTGTAGTGTAGTATACTAAACACTGCGAAACACGCTAAGTTGATAGAGACTTCGCAAAGGCGAGTGAAGATGTATGCGAGGAGAATGGATGTAAATATAAATGAGAATGAGAGAGAAAGAACGATAGTAGAGTTGCAGAGAGAATGGGCGAATGATAATGGAAAGGCAAGGTGGACGAAGGAGCTTAGTCGTGATCTGAGACCGTGGTGGGCATGTAAGCTCAGAAAACTAGACTACTTCCTGACGCAGTTTTTGATCGGACATGGTAGTTTTGACACCTTCACAAATATAATAGGCAAATCAGCCTTGGTAGACTGTACCTGACTGTTTGTAGGGTACCGAACGCTTCCGCCCACATTTTTAATTGCCAGAGATGGGCAAATAAGATGGGACATTTCGAGAGGCGGATGAGTTTCGGGCTGAATGAAAGAAACAATGTTGAGAGGAGAGAAAGAATGAAGAGCAGTACACTGTCTGATTTCTGGGGTGATGAATAAAAAGGAGCAGGAGGATAGAGGAGGAAATTGAGCCAGGGATTTGAAATTTATGGTTAATATTATTTATTAGTTTATGGTCTAACGTCTAGAACATTTTCTGATTTACGGTAATAGGTATGGTTATTTATAAATTTTTAGTTTTTTATTTTAGTTGTTTCTTGACGCCAGGGTGTCTTGTTCCGTGACGTAGATGTCCAAAAAAGATTTCCTCCACCGTTGCCTGTCAGAATTTATTGGATACCTTCTTAGGCTCTTACTGGAGTCTGGCCATACGACAATTAAAACAAAAACGATCGAACGGCTTAAATGGACCTACTGTGAGTCTGGAAGTACCAAGTGCTGTAGTACGAAAGCACTATAGAGAAGTGGTTCCGAGAAATTCATGAACGATATTGGGAGGGAATCTTAAAACAAACATATGGGAAAATATATATCATTAGTGGACGATGTACAAAAAGAACAGAGAAACTGCTCAATACAGAAACTGTAAAACATACATTATGCGATTGAGAGGCCTGGACCGCAAAAGACAAAAATCTATGGGCAACCAAGAGGAGACCCTGGTATATTTAGGACACACCAAGCAAAACACCTGTACAATTCTAGACTGTATAAAACAATAGTGTACGGCAAACACAATGATTGCTCTAAAGAAATCAGAACCAGAATAGAGAAAGCTAGAGCCACATTTACTAAATTGAAAAAGGTGTTCTGCGGAAGAGATCTAAGTCTAAAACTTAAAATTCGCCTTTTGAGATGTTACGTTATGTCAGTTCTCCTCTACGGGATGGAAACATGGACATTGAAAAAGATCGATACCAAAAAGATAGAAGCATTTGAGTTGTGGATGTATCGTAGAATATTAAGAATACCCTGGACAGAGAAAGTATCAAATGTGGAGGTTTTGCGGAGAGTGCGGAAAGAGAAAGAGATACTTACTGTTAAAAAGCGCAAACTACAATATTTGGGATATGTTATGAGGGGAGATAAATACCAGTTGCTGCAATTGATTATACAGACAAAGATAATGGGAAAGAGACCTATAGGAAGAAGAAGGCATTCATGGTTGAAAAACTTGAGAGAATGGTACAATTGCACCAATTACCAACTGTTTATATCTGCAGCATCAAAAATACGCATAGCTTTGATGATAGCCAAACTTCGGAACGAAGACGGCACTTGAAGAAGAAACACAATAAGCTTCAGTTTCAATTCTCACGAAAATCTTTTAAATCAGACGGAAAGGGAATAAAAAAAAGGTTAAAGTTCGTCAATTCTAGTCAGTTCTCTCTATGTCAATAATTTAATTAAGATAAAATTAATATTTTTATAAATAGGACATAAATGGTGAGAACTTTGATCAATGCGAATTTCTCTATGCAAATTTTTAATTTGGAATAACCAAACAGCCGAAAAATACTGTAGACATTGCCAAACAGAAAAAGCAGGAATTTATTTAGTATACAGTGGAACTTCGATTATCCGTCAGTTGATTGATTTAAATTTGATTTAAAATATTCCGAAATCTTTGTTTGTTTTATTGTTAGTTCACATTTTGCAACGACTGAATTTCTTAATCAACATAAAATCATCAAATCTACCTTATTTGCTTCTTCTTGCCAAAAATACCATTCGGTGAATTGTTGTATGTTCGATGCAGCTTCTCTAGCTTCTTTACGCCAATCTTTGTGAATTGCAATAGCATCAACATCGCCACTCAAAGTCTGTGTCCGCTTCTGAATCAGTTTCGTCTGTCTTTGTTGCCATTTCAACTATTTCATCATCTGTCAGCAATCGATAGCCGTTTGCGTTCTCATCACAAAAAAACCATTCGTTTATGCCATCTTTAGCCAACGAAAATACAACAGTTGAATCAGCAATAACTTCATTTGTTACCGCATCACGCTCGACTGTCACGGGGCATTTTCATCTTGAGTTGATTCAGATCATAATTTATTCCACGCTCTTTCCAGCGTTACTTCCGAAACATCAGCCCAAGCAATCACAACATTGTTGACTGCGTCTTTTAAATTATATGCTTTCCAGTATTCTGGCAAAGAATATTCCTCTTCCATAGCTAGGTTTTGAATTATTTTTTTTTGTATCTTCTTTTGAATATTTCAATGACCGATTGATCAATTGGCTGTACCAATGATGTTGTATTCAGGCAGAAAAGAGCACGTGACATTTCCATCGTCACTTCGCACCATATCGGCTTCAGGATGGGCAGGTGCATTGTCCAAAATAAGAATCGCCTTTGGTAGCAAATTTTTTACTTGCAAGTATTGTCGAACGTCCGGTATAAAAACCTAAAAAACAATCCATGCATTATGTTGTGGGTAGTAGTTAAAATAATTCTAAATAGGGAAATTCAGACAGAAGAAATAAAAAGAAGAAGAAAGTTAGCTTGGGCAGCACTCGGTAAACTGAACTATATACTCAGAAATCAACAAATTCAATTACATCTTAGATCTAAAGTTTTTGATGCATGCATTATTCCGATATAAACTTATGCGGCACAAACAGGGACAATCACAAAAAAGAATATGAATATACTTAGAGTTACTCAACACGCGATGGAAAGAGCAATGCTAGGTATATCACTTAAGGACAAAAAAACAAACACATGGATAAGAAAGAAAACCAAAGTCACCGATGTGGTGCAAAAATCATTAAAGTTGAAATGGGAATACGCTGGACATGTAGCTAGGAGCGATCTAAACAAATGGCACAGATCAATTTTAACCTGGAGACCATACCAACACAAAAGACCCAGAGGCAGACCTCCTATGAGATGGACAGATGATCTGAAAAGGACTGCCGGGAAAAATTGGCTACAAGTAGCGTACAATAAAAAACAATGGAAAGGAAGACTTGAAGAGGCTTATGTTCAGATGTGGACGTGAATGGCTAGACGAAGAAGAAGAAGAAGTAGTTAACGGAAAGCCCGTTTATATTTATGCCCTTGAACCAACTTGTTTTTTTTTGCTGTACCAATTAATAATAAAAGAAAGCGATGGTCACCACTTGTATTTGAACAGAACATTGCTGTGATTCGTTGCTTTTGCGTTTTAAATCTGGAGCATATTTTTCAGACAGTACACCGAGTGTTTTCGTTGGCATGCTTTGTAGTTTAAATCAGTTTCATCTGTATTGAACACTTGATCGCGTGTCAAACCATATTTATCGACCATAGCTTGAAACTTTCTTTTATATTTGTCAACGACTGCAATACTTGCGGCGCTCAATTTTTTACCTTCGCTTTTCAGTTCCTATTTACCGTGGCGATTTTTGAACTTTTCCAACCAACCACTGCTTCCTTTGAATGAAGCATTGCCATTCAATTGCATGTTTGAACCACAAATACAGAGTCGTGTCGAATGATTCATTTGTGACTTTTTTCATTGTCTTACGATATTTTACCCGGCCATCCAACGATTCCATTTGCGAAGCATACTTTTCAATTCCTTTAGCATTTTTCTTTAAATAATTGATTGTTGTTCTCGGAACATCATAGATTTTCCTCAATGCGACAGCATCAACCCCTTTCTTTAGTTCTGCATTTTTTTTTTCAATTGACAAAACAACACGTTTTCTGAAATCGTAGGCTTTCACGGCCAGAGTCAGAATTATAGTTTATTCGTCTTCCGGGTTTGGACCATGTCATTTGTGAGTGACCCAAAAGTGGGTTCATCTCGACGTTTCGCTACAATTGTATGTAGCTTCTTCAGGAGAACAAAGAAAAAGAAAAATAAAACAAAGACAGGAAGATGGGTAGTTAGCGACGGTAACTCAGTTACTCAACGCAACCAGAGGCGAATACTAACTACCAAGATGGGCATTTGGTCACAGTAACTCAACTACTTAACGCAGCCAGAGGTGAAAACCAAATGCCAGGACAGGGATTTACGTCCAACAGCTCAGAACACTAACGCGTCGAGAGGCGGGGAGTGGCTGCGTTAAGTAGTTAAGTTACTGTGACCAAATGCCCATCTTGGTAGTTAGTATTCGCCTCTGGTTGCGTTGAGTAACTGAGTTACCGTTGCTAACTACCCATCTTCCTGTCTTTGTTTTCTTTTTCTTTTTCTTTGTTCTCCTGAAGAAGCTACATTCAGTTGTAGCGAAACGTCGAGATGAACCCACTTTTGGGTCACTCACAAATGACACGGTCCAAACCCGGAAGACGAATAAACTATAACACGTTTTCTTTTTGATGCTCCAGCTGTGAAAGGCTCCATTTTTCAAAACTTAATTGATTAAACGACTAAGTGACACAGTCCTGAATAAGAACAAAAATTATTAACGTAAAAAATGCGGTGGTGACATAACTGTACGTGTACATTTCAACGAATTTCGTTTGGCTTATCGCAATGTTCAAACAAAATGAATTGATGATTAAATTTTTACTCATGTAGTCAATATAACTTATGTGTGGATCCTGACTGTTAACAGAGGTGACGGTTAATAGAGAGACGGATAATCGAGGTTCTGCTGTAGTTATTAAATTACTTTACAAATACTTTTTACAATATTAATATTTTAGATCGAATATTATCATAATACATAAATTGAATTGAATTGTGTATGCTAATGATCTAGTACCTAATTACCAATATTTTAGTACGCTGTCAAACATAAACAAACATATTTATTACAGTTATAAAGTATTATTTAAATGTATGTACATTCTAGAATTTTTATCAACATCGTTATTATTCGCACCCAATTGGGTAATTCATTAAATGTTAATATTCAATACATGTTTTCATCTTATCTCTGATTTCTGCCGTATTTATACTATAGTAATAATCAAACTATGTAAAATAATTCAATTCTATATTTAAACCTGGTCAAAAAGTTACATTCATTCACAAAACAATATCATAAAAACAATCACAACAGACTTACATATCATTGAAAACCTTTTCCACTTCAGTTCTCTTCGTAAGTTTGATATAAAAGTCGAAAAAGGTCTCGAAATCAAATTTTTCCGGATTTATCGTATCATTTTTCCCAGTTTGAAACCCCAACGTCTGCAATATTGATTCTATCCTTTTCTTGTCATCTTTGTTTTGTGCAAACATTTTTAAAACGCTAGAACAAAATAAAAAATTCAGTGAGTAAAATTTTGTATAGTAAAAAGGTCAAAAAATTGATTATACAGTGTCTGTTATTAGTGTGAGCCCATAAGTTGGACCAAAATAAATATGTAACACAATTTTATTTTTCGGAATTAGAATTTATTTTACTATTATAAATTAAACGGATAGAATTAAGCTTATTTCATACCATGTGGCTTTAAAAATTAATCAACGATTTCTAATACTTTTATCAATTACAATAACTATAAAATAAACAAAAAATAGTCAGCATTATCACTACATCGCGTTGTAACGAGTCTGTAACTTTAATAACTTTTTAATCATAAAAAAAACTTTTTAACTAGATATCCTCTTAATAATTTTCTTAATTTTTAAATTTTAAGTTGGTATAAAACAGCGACACCGTGCGGAGATTTTGACAAACATGTTTAGCTAAATTATAACGAGCGGCCATCGTGCACTTCCGCCCTGATGTTTATTAAAGACACTTGAGTTTAAAAGTAGGGGTCAAGATGGCTTAGTAGGTTTTTTTTTAATATTAAAGATTTTTTTGGAAGAAGTAGCAGAAAGTTTTGGTTTGGCTTTTTTTGAGTGTACTGTTTAATTTACAGCCACTCTCAGCCGGTAAGTGTATCCAATTATCAATAAAAAAAAATATAAAAATCATCCGCCATGTTGATTTCTAAATATTGTTGATTTTCCTTTAATTTTTCTCACATCATTTTATTAAGAAACATTCTGGATTTAAATAGAGTACTGATATAAAATCATATATATTTTAATTTTACTTCCCTGCCTTAACATAATTATCTATATTTAAAACTATCTATTATTTATTAAGAGTATCTATAAAAATATCCTCTCTCATTTCGTTCTTTTATATTTTAAAATATATCCATAGCATGCTTTTCGTTAAAATTGTCTATATAATTAATCCAGTTTACTTAAAATATCGTCAAACCATACCAAGGTCAGATCATTAACAAAACCATTAAGTTTTTTTGCTTTCATAGTTCATAAGTAACCTTTATAAAACCTTTCAAGGTTCATAAACCTTGTGTTTTTTCCTATTTTTTATCAAGAGTAAGAAGGGACCCTAACAAAAATGTCATTTTTAGCTTACTTTGGGAGTCAAGCAGAAGTCAAGGGAAAGAAATCGTTTATTTTTTTTTTGGGATAACTTTTTAAAGAAAAAGGTTTAACATAGTACTTAGTCGGAGTTACATCTGGTTCCAGGGTTGAGTTTTTCTGTCGTAGCTGTTCCCCCAAAGGTCCAAATCTGACCTTATTATTCCCTGACAAGTTTAAGAAACCTGCCGGAAGTATCTTCCTCATTCAGAGTTTAGAATATAGTAAATACGTATTAAGTTTATTCATTAGTTTTAATTTTTTTTATATTTTTTTTTAAATCATACTATTTTTACATAATAATAAAAAAACGTCATTTTTTCTAAAATAATATCAAATCATATTTAGGGACTAAGTAGGTTGAGGTTTTAAATCCCCCCTTTTAACTCAGTGTACGGTTTTATGTGTACACATTTAATCAGAGAGTTATTTATTGATATTTTATTACTATTATATATTTAAACCTTTGGACATATATCCCGTCAGGATAGGGTCCTTATTACTTGTTAAGACATTTAATTGAAAGCTGAAGTACAGAATTACATCTCTAGTAGGCAAGTAAATTACCTTTTTAGGTATAGTCATTCAATCATCATCAATTTTGTAGAACCAGGGAATTTTTAGTATATAAATAATTAAGTAACTAGGTTGACTGTACATAATTGGTGGAGGGTCGCTATAAAAAAATTAAACTGTAGGTATATATTTGGATAAGTATTAAATTTGTGGTGAAAACTAAATATTTCAATTAATACCTGTTTCTCTTTTATTTCAGCAAACAGCTTTACAATATACCTTGGAAAGTATATGTTAATACTTTTCTGGCGCCCAATCACATCTTAGAGCAACTTCCATAGTTAACCGCTTTTGAGT
This sequence comes from Diabrotica balteata, assembly GCA_918026665.1. Classification (NCBI taxonomy): domain Eukaryota; kingdom Metazoa; phylum Arthropoda; class Insecta; order Coleoptera; family Chrysomelidae; genus Diabrotica; species Diabrotica balteata. The sequence continues at coordinate 33,305,821 of OU898283.1, forward strand.
GTCAAGTAGTCACTCTCCCGCTCCTTTGGCTAGCCAGCCTTAATTTATTAATTTTTTGTTCCATTACTCCAAATACTTGTGTTACATTACACATACAGATATTTATGACATTGGCGTCCTACAAATTCCAGTCCCACATTTTTTGTTAGAGTCACACTTACATTTTAAAACGACATCAGTTCTCTTTGGCATAGTGTCTCTTTGGCATAAGTTTGGCAATAATCTGTTTCTTTTTAAATTCCCTGAACTTTAAAATTAAATTTGAGAATTGAGCGAAGTGGTGTAGGTCGAAGTAATTTTTTCATCGAGAGATTCCCAGAAATGGAAACTATAATGAATAAAATTAAATGAAATGTCATAATTATCAACGAAGTTAGAAAGAGAGATAAAACTTTAAAAACACAAAAAGTCAGGGCATACATTCTATCAGACTGACCCTGAAATTATATCAGTTTTAGGCATCGATTTCTTTGTCCATAAAAACCACGCGAACAAGATAATAAACATCCAAAGTATATCATCTAGAGTGGCATATCTTATTCTGAAGTTATTGAGTAGATATCAACTTAAAATTATTTAAGGATATAATCCAAGAACAGACCATATAGACAAAGAATTCAAAATATTTTATGACGATACATCTACTGCGCTTAATAATTCTTGTACTCAATTTACAATTTTATGTGGCGATTTCAACGCAAAAATAGGTGTAAAAGAAGCAGAGCTAGAAACATTCTTGGGAAATTTCGGTTTCCCAGGAAGAAATTATCGAGGATGAGAAACGCTACTAGGATTCCTACTCCAGAATAATTTATTCAACATGAACAGTTTCTTTTACAAAAAAAAATGCACAGAAGATGAACCTGGGAAAGTCCCAACGCTAGAACAAGGAACGAAATTGACTACATTATAAGTGACAAAAAACAAATAATTATAGATGTAACAGTACTCAACAAGTTTACCACAAGCAGTGACCACAGAATGATACGAGCGAAAGTCCAAATCACCACAAAAAGGGAAATAAACATAATGGTTAAAAAAATCTCATGGTATCTGGACGCCCCCCTTAGATACCAACCAATATCAGGCACAAATCAATAATAACCTACTACTGCATGAAACCTCCGAGAACGATCTTAACGACTTGAATAATTGCATCATAAACGATTTATAAGAAAGGCACCGAGAGTCCTAAAATAAAATCAGATAGTAAAATAAGTCCATATACTGAAACGCTTCTAGATCAAAGGAGACAAATGAGAAGCGATAACAATGCAGACAGCCACACTCTAAGAGAAATGAATAAAACTATTTCGTAAGGCAATCAGGAGAGATTTAAGGAAATTTAAAACCGATAATATTAAACGTACTATACAGAAAAATATCAGCTTAAAAGTTTTACGTAGAAAGCTAACGTATGGGAAATACGAAATTCATAAATTAAGAAACAGCAAGTGAAATAATATCATATAGAGACGAGCTAATACAGGTCGTCGAAGAGTTTTTCGAGGAATTATATGGAAGTAGACAAGAAGATCAAACAGGAATACAAACAGACATTTCAAAGAAGATCAAGGTTCCAAACTAATGCCAGAAATTAAGTTAAATGAAATTCGACAACCGTTAAGAAAAAATGAAAAATATCAAAGCCCCAGGAGAAAATGGAATTGTAATAGAAGCTATCGTAAATGAAGGCGATATGCTATTAAATTAATTAAGTAAATCTATGTTTGCAGCAAAGAGAGGTGCCCAAAGAATGGAATAATGCTATAACCATCCTTTTACATAAAAAAGGAGATAGAACGGATCTAGAGAATTATAGACCTATTACCCTTTTGAACCACATATACAAGCTCTTCACTAGATTAGTGACATCAAGATTGAAGAAAAACATTAGATTTTACCAACCGAGAAAACAGGCAGAATTCCGATTAAATTATGGTATCAATAATAACCTCTATACAGTAAAGACGCTCATTGAAAAATCTTTTTTTTTTTTTGGTAGATGACAATCTTCAAAAGATCTCTGGGAATGTGTCCCAGGTGTGTTATATTCGGACGACTACACCTTACCAAAGTTGACCCCCTACCAACTGAATTCACCCCCTCTTTTTCCAACTGACGGGTCTGGGACCGCTCTTAGCGAGCATTACCATCTGACCCGTCAGCTTTGCTCATTTGCGTGATAAGGACATTTTCCTTATCATAGTTAATTTAGGAGTAGCCACAGATATGTTAGCCACCAATGACGAAGTACTGCGGAGGATGAACACAACCGCGGATTTGGTCAACATTTATTTATTTATTTATTCCACAACAAACACATTTTACAGAATAAAATGTAATTACAAGTAGGGATTTTGACATTAGATATACCTACATGCTAAGATAAAATGATTAAAGCGGATAAAAAGCTAGATTTAATTGCTTTGATGTTGGTGTTGAAGATATCTATGTCGCCATTTTTTTTTAGTATCATATTGCACTGCCTCATCATGTTGTTAATGGGCGAGCAGTCTGTCTCACAAATAGAAAAAAACAGCCCTCTATGACTTAACCTTAAGTTAATCTTAGGTACCAAGAATCTTATATAGTTAATCAAGAATAAGCCTTTATATTTTAAATTATTCCCAATATAATATACAAATAGCATTGCTTGCATTTTTCGTCTCTGTTCCAATGTTACAAGTTTAAAAGTTTCAAGCATACTCCGGTAAGACACCAAGTATGGATACGAATTATATTTTCTAACATATAGATATCTTAAAAACCTTTTTTGTAGCTTTTCAATTAAATCTATATTTACTTTTGCACGGGGTGGCCAAACTACAGAAGCATACTCAAGATGTGGTCTTACCAAGGAATTATATAGTTTAATTATACTATATATTCTCTTAAAATGTTTGGTGTTTCTAATTATAAATCGAAACATTCTAAAAGCCTTATTAGTAACAATGTGATAGTGATCATTAAAGTGCAAGCTTTGCTGAAAATTCACTTCAAGATCTTTACACACAGATTTTCTGGGCAATTCTCTATTATTGATACAATAAACCATTTTAATAAAGTTCCTGTTACGTGTGAAGGTCATAACTGAACACTTGTCAATATTTAGATCCATTCTATTTATCTGAAACCAATTAGATACTGTATTCAAATTTAGTTGTAATAGTTGGCAATCACATTGATCTTCTACAACTCCAAACATCTTAAAGTCATCTGCAAACATTAAACAAGTGGAAAATTTGAGACAACTAGAAAGATCATTTATAAAGCAAGCAAATAAGAGTGGTCCAAGGTTGCTGCCCTGAGGAACTCCAGAAGTTACGGAATATTCCTCTGAGAAAGAATTACCAACTCTAACTTGCTGACTTCTATCTGCTGAAGCAACATTGTGAAGATTCGTAACCTGGAGTACTTGGGACATATAATGAGAAATCAAGGCAGATACGAGCTACTCCAATGCATTTTGCAGGGTAAAATTGAAGGAAAAAGAGCCCCAGGACGAAGAAGAATATCCAGGCTTGCTAGCCTGAGAGCATGGTATAGAAAGACCTCAACACAGCTATTTCGTATAGCAACCAATAAAATCATTATAGCCAGAATGATCGCCAACGTTCGGAACGGACAGGCACCCTAAGAAGAAGACAGATATGTTAAATGAATTGGACTTTGCATGTTCGAAGGTGGGCCAAGAATGAACTTGTCCAAAACTAAGTTTATGACAAATATGGTGCTCAATAACCATTAAACTATTCAAAACAAAGTGGTAGAACTGGTGGAGAAATATACGTACTTGTGTCACGAAATAAGAATCAGCAGGGATAACCAAACATGCGAAATCCAAAGACTTCTCTAGCGTGGGCAGCCTTTGGAAACTACGAGACACACTTAGGGCCAACATACCAATTAGCCTCAGAATGTATTACGGGTCATGACCTATGGTGCGGAAACTATAACTCTAACCAAGACTACGTCTTCGAAATTGGGAGTGGCACTGAGACCATGGTCTATGCTGGGAGTGACGTTGCGGGGCCGAATAAGCAACAAAGATCTCGAAGGAACTAAAATGGACTTGGGCAAGCCATGTAGCGAGAATGCATGACTCACGATGGACGAGCAAAAGTACACATTAAAGGCCAAGAGATGACAAACGTAGTAGGGGAAGACCACCTACACGTTGGGTTGGCAACATTATTCGTATCACGAAAAATTGTTAACAAAGAGCACAAAATCGCAAAGAATGGAGGAGTTTAAGAGAGACCAATATCCAGCAGCGGACGGGATAAATAAAGACTGAATGATGATGATCCTTTTTTAGTTCTTTCGTTTTTATTATTTCATTCATGATCAGGTTGAATAGTAGAGCACTCTAGCAATCTCTTTGTCTTATCCCATTGCCAGCTTTAATCGAGTCAGTTAGTTCTTCTTCTACTTTTACTTTTATTGTGTTGTTTTGGTAAATATTTTTGATCGTTTTATTTATTCCTAGACGTATGTCTCTTGCATATAACTTGATAACTTCCTTTAATTTGACGCTTTCAAATGCTTTTTTAAAGTTCACGGAACATAGGCCGGTTTGTTGTATTCTAATGATTTCTCTTGCACTTGCCTCAGTATAAATAGAACGCCAGTGCATGATCTTTCCGACCTAAAACCTTGTTAATTACTATATAACTGGGAATAAGCCACAATTAAAGATAAAAATACGTTTATTGACGTTTCAATTTCCACTTCGGAAATCGTTCTCAAAATACAAACAGTAAAATAAACAAATTTTGTTTTTTGTTACATAGTGAAAAATTCTTCTTATAATTTAATTTTATCTGACTCATTTATATTGACAAATCAGACATACATTATGTATTTTAAAATAGACGAATTTAAAATGATATTGCCAATATTGTTGAGTTGCGCTCCTGGGACGACTTTACTTATAAGATAGTTTATTCGATTACATGAAATCAATTTTAACTTGAGAATATCCGTCAGAAAAAATCATAGCATGTAATTCGTCTTTAAAAGACAAACACATGACATGATGACAGTAAAATTCTCCTGTTAGTGATTCCATAGTAAAATTATGACAGAAAAACCAGGACAAAAAACCTCCTTATACTATCCCGACATGGTAAGTATTTGTTCGTGCATTTAGTTTACCTTCAATAAACACCAAAATTCTGATTTTATATGTTTCGTTATTTAAAAAACATAAATGATGTATCCTCTATATGTTACTGACTTACTAATACTGGTATTTTCTTATTAATAACTTCCTCTTTCAATATTGGTAACCAGATCCTACTACATTCTGCCGAGGAATTTGCGACACAAATTTAGCATAATTAGAGCCGTTTCTTTGATTTTTCTTTTTTACCATCCGTTTCTTTTAGGACTACATTCGAATTATTCCATTGAACCCATTATATGAAATAATTCAAATGTAGTCCTAAAAGAAACGAATGGTAAAAAAGAAAAATCAAAGAAACGGCTCTAATGATGCTAAATGAGGCCAATTGTGCCCAAATTCCTCGGCAGAATGTAATAGGATCTGGTTACCAATATTGAAAGAGAAAGTTATTAATAAGAAAATACCAGTATTAGTAAGTCAGTAACATATAGAGGATACATCATTTATGTTTTTTTTTAAATAACGAAACATATAAAATCAGAATTTTGGTGTTTATTGAAGGTAAACTAAATGCACGAACAAATACTTACCATGTGGGGATAGTATATGAGGTATTTTTCCTAATTTTTCCCTCATAATTTACTATGGAATCACTAACAGGAGAATTTTACTGTCATCATGTCATGTGTTTGTCTTTTTAAAGACGAATTACATGCTATGATTTTTTCTGACGGATATTCTCAAGTTAAAGTTGATTTCATGTAATCGAATGAACTATCTTATAAGTAAAGTCGTCCCAGGAGCGCAACTCAACAATATTGGCAATATCATTGTAAAGTCGTCTACTTTAAAATGCATAATGTATGTCTGAATTGTCAATATAAATGAGTCAGATAAAATTAAATTATTAGAATTTTTCACTATGTAACAAAAAACAACATTTGTTTAATTTACTGTTTGTATTTTGAGAACGATTTCCGAAGTGGAAATTGAAACGTCAATAAACGTATTTTTATCTTTAATTGTGGCTTATTCCCAGTTATATAGTAATTAATTTAAAATGCCACAAGAAAATAGCTTTAGAACAATACTAAAACCTTGTTGTTTTTCTGGTAGTTATAATTTCATTCAGTTTATTCATTATCATTTTGGTTTTTAATTTTAGTGTTGTTAAATAAATTAATGTGGAGGTTTTGCGGAGAGTGCGGAAAGAGAAAGAGCTGATACTTACTGTTAAAAAGCGCAAACTACAATATTTGGGACATGTTATGAGGGGAGATAAATACCAGTTGCTGCAATTGATTATACAGGGAAAGATAATGGGAAAGAGATCTATAGGAAGAAGAAGGCATTCATGGTTGAAAAACTTGAGAGAATGGTACAATTGCACCAATTACCAACTGTTTAGATCTGCAGCATCAAAAATACGCATAGCTTTGATGATAGCCAAACTTCGGAACGAAGACGGCACTTGAAGAAGAAGAAGAATAAATTAATTCATCTGTAATCCAAAGATCGTCACACAAACTCGACACAATCAGTTAACATATCAAAATAAACGGATGCCATAAAGCTATATTGTATGCACCAAATGGTGTTCATAGACATGTTAAGACTAGCAAAGCTCGCTGTGTGTGTTCAAAAGAAAAGTTGACGCTAGGGAACCTTTTTCCTGAAACCTAACATAGATCTAAGCAAATTCTAACAATTATAGTCATTAGTTTATGATGCATATTGATTAAAAGAGAGTTTACTTACTTTTTAACGGGAATACTCCCAGATTTGTCCTTAATTAGTTGTAACTTGGTATAAGCTTTATATAAGTACATTTTAGTTGTGCCGTTGATTTGGTTTAAATTATACGCTAAAGTTATTAGAGAGTCCGTCCACAGCCTGGCAATATCTTTTCTTGTACAACAAAAATTAATAAAAGTTATATTTACAAAGTCATTGGCACAACAAACGGTAATCGTTTTCTCTTCTAAGGTGTCTTGCGAGCCCATGGTGACGATCTGCCGTAATTTGGGATCCTGGAAAAAAATACCTGTTTATAATATATAACGTACATACAGACAAGTTCAAATACAAGTGATAAGTAAAATTATATAAGAGGTAGCAAAATGAGAGAAAAATATATTTCATTAAAAAGACTTAAATAAATATGCTTCTTGTTTCTTAGAAGCAACAGTATCAAACGAATATTTTGTTCTCGCAGTTGGTTTCACAGATATCGCAGATGTAAACGTTTTGCATAGTCGTTTCCTATTAACCTTACTTTTACTTTATCGTGTCTGGACATGTCTTCATACAATTTTGGCCCAGTATTGGGCTACGTCGGTTCCTTCTTTGTTGGCGAGCCACAAATCTTCGAGGGTACATCGATGAGGACAGTTTCTGCATATAAGAAGATGTTCCACATTCTGTGTTTCTCCACAGTCACAGTTCACATCATCTTGGTCGATTTTTTCCCATTTTGCCATGTTTGATTTTACTGGAGCAACTCAAGTTCTTATCCTATTCATAGTTTTCCACATTTTAAAGACTAGGGACTGGCCGGTCCATTGAACCTAAGGAAGAGGAAAATACTTAAACGGTTCATCCTGCACTGTTCCAAGGAAGCTTTTCCTAGATTTTAGTCGCTTTCGTGGTGTTCGAGCTTTGTATAGGGCATGCCGCTCGTCCGCGATCTGTTTAATTTTCTCTATGTGCTCTGCAATGCCTCTGCGTGTTGAGGATTCTGCAAAACCCGCTGCTTTATATAGATTTGAGAGTGGCGTTGGTTTCATGCACTCCGTTACTATCCTGCATGTCTTATTTAGCGCAGTATAAACTTGTTTGGTGTGGGCAGATCTGCCCCAAACGGGGCAAAAATATTCAGCAGTTGAGAAACACGGTGCCTATACAGTTTACTACAGTTAGAGACCGACCGATTAATCGGCTTCGGCATCGGCTTCGGCCACCTTCGGCCAATATTTAAACTTTCGGCCAAAATTCGGCTTCGGCCAAAACAAAGCCGAAGGTTTTGCCGAAGGTGACTATAGAAATGAAATAATCTCTGAACATACGCTTCGGCGAGTCTTTGATAATTTGAATAATATTTACACACTATTTTCTACCCTCAACTAAAACGTTTTACAAACTTTCAGGTCAGGTAATAGTAGGTAGGATATAAATTTTAACAATAGGCCAAGATGTCTTAAAGATCTTCATTTGAATATTTCTCACGTAGTAAAATTATGATAATAATTTTATTGTATTTGTTAAAACTCACGATTACTGGTGTTTTGAATAGATACCTAAATGGCAAAACATCGACCATCGACTATGAATGCAAATATTAAATATTTTACAACAGTTTAAGTTTATTCTCTCGTGGGTGCAGGTTTGCTAATAGTACTTATTTACCCGATAAATATATATATATATATATATATATATATATATATATTATATATATATATATATATATATATATATATATATATATATATATATATATATTATAATTTACGTTGCAAAATCAGTTCAGGTTTTTGTTCTAGTATTGTAAAAATAACTTTTGGTAAGTCTGTAATTTTTATTTTAATATAATTTTAGTAAATTCAAACGTTTTTAGATAATGTCAATAAAAAATCCAATTTGGGATTATTTTGAAAAAGTGGCAACAAAGCTGCATGCAAACTATGTTCAAAGTCATTATCGCTTGGCAGTTTAATACCTAAAAAACAAACTATTACAAACATTAAAAATCATCTACAAAAAATCCATACAGAAAAATGGAAATCATTTTGTGACATTGAAATGGGAATAAAAGTTCGAAAATTGGAACATATGAAAACTCCACATGATGTTACACAACCAGTTTCCAGGACATTTCAGCCCAACCTACATCAAATAACGGAACTTAAGTCACCTGCTCTATGGCCTGATGATCATCCGATATCATCTAGGATTGATAAGGGTATCATGGACCTTATTATTGTCGACATGTTACCATACTCTATCGTTGAAGGAGAAGCTTTTCAGCGTTTAAATTTTGGAGATCCTAATGTTACTTCCAAATACAGAAAAAAAAAACGGAAAAGTTTTTTAGAACTAGTTTAATGCCAGCTACCTATGACAGAGTCAAATTTAGTTTCTAAAGCCGAATGGATAAGCTTTACGTCAGATATTAGGAGCAATCCTGCTAAAACCTGTTCTCTTTTGAGTTTTACAGCTCACTTTGTTAATGGTTCAAAACGTCTTAAAGTTATATTAGGCGCTAGTGTGCTTAATGATGACCACACTAGTATGTTTATTGCAAGTAAACTTAATGAAATAATTAAAAATTTTAAAAAAGAAAACAAAATTCAGATAGCTGTAACTGATAACGCAGCAAATATGGTCGCGGCTATTCGTACTACACAATTTACATCTCTAATAGCGGCTTCCCACGGTCGGCGATATTACGGACGTAAGCGGACCAGCACGCACCACGCACCGTGGGAAGGGTCTCGTCCGTGGTAGCGCAGGCACGTCTGTGCTGGTCCGTCCTATCCATCTAGAGTCGGTAACATCAAAGGTGCGGTACATGCTCGTGTGACGCGATCCTAGCGTGTCTGTGTTTTAACAGACGACAAGTGCAAGTCAGAAGTTTTTCATTCGCTGACACGAGTAGTTGTCTGTAGTGTTGTCAAAGTTGTTTTGCAGTTTTTTGTTAAAAAATGAAATGGACAAACGAAGTTATTTTTAATTTTTTAAATTTGTATCAAAATGAAACAAATTTATGGAATTCTACGGCACCAGAGCATAAGAAGAGGAACCGATATATACAATGTATGGAACCAAATAAAAAATAAATTGAAGAATAGTACTATTTCGATTAAAGAATTAAAAAAGAAGAGAAATAATTTAATGCCGAATTTAATGTTTACAAGCCTGAGTGGCCTTTTTATGATATAATCAAACAATACTGTCACAGACCTACACAGACTGCCACGGACCGTAGGAAGAGCTCTGTCTGCGGTGCGTTCTCGTCCGTGCTGATCGGCTGTCCGCGATGATCTGTAGAATCGCCGACCGTGGGAAGCCACTGTAAGATGTGTGGTTCACTCATTACAACTTGTAATTCATGATTCTTTATTAAAATAGGAATTAATTGAAAACACAATTAAAAAATGTCGTAAAATTGTGGGACATTTTAAAAGGAGTGAACAAGCGTGCAGGTACCTGAGGCAGTTTCAACAAACTTGCAATTTGCCACAGCATATGTTAATTCAGGATGTGGAAACAAGATGGATTAGCACTTACCTAATGTTGGAGCGGCTAGTCGAACAGAAAGTTGCAATAAATTTGTATATGGCTGAACGTGGTGGTATTGAAGTTCCCAGTTTAACAGAATGGGAATTGATCAACAATTTAATTTCAGTTTTAACTTGTTTTTACCAAGCGACGCTAGATCTTTCAGCCGATTCTGCTTGTGTATCATTGGTTATCCCACTAATAAAAATGCTAAATGGTAAAGTTTCTGGGAAAGAGCAGGACTCTGAGGAGATAAGTTTATTAAAGCTACGACTTCGTGAATCATTAATTAAAAGATTCGCTAATATTACAAATTTGCCAGAATTGTCAATTGCGACTCTTCTAGATCTTTGCTTTAAATCAAAATATTTGACAGACGAGGAAGTAATTACATGTAAAGCAAGAATTTTAAAATTTCTACGTGAATCTGATAGCTCTAAGTTTAGTTATACAAATAAAGTTCCTATGGCTATCGCTTCAACATCATCATCTACAACTACACATGTAGAAGATCTAGAAAACAATAGTTTTTGGAATTCACATGATACTTTTGTCACAGCCGTTCTAGATACAACAAAAGAAATTCATAACGACAACGATCCCAATGCAGATTACCTAGATTCGTATTTACGAGAGGCTTTGCTTTTAAGAAGTGCCGACATATTTCATTATTGGGAATCAAGTCCCTATATTTCTTTAAAAACTGCAGCCAAAAAATTTCTATCGGCACCACCAACGAGTGTACCTAGTGAGCAGTTATTCAGCTCTGCTGGGCAACTATACGCTGACAGAAGAACTAATTTGTTGGGAGAAAACGATGACAAGCTTCTTTTTCTTACGTATAATATTAGGATGTTTGAGTTCGAATATTAACTACCAGCTCCAGTAATCATAAATACTCACTTGCTTTAATGTTTTTTAATGTTATTTATTTTTATTATCGCTTCTATTACCAAATAATGTATAAATATTTGACTTTTTTATCTCATAATTTTAATTTTTGTTTATCACTTATCAGTTAATAAAAATATAATGCAGCTCTCCTGTAAATACCGTGGTATCTGTATCTAGAATTATTCCTTCTCTATATTGTGTTTTAGGGTCCCATATAGCAGCAGCAATTTTAGAGTTTAGTTACTTTTTTCTTTACTTTTAAAAAAAACTTAAATACAATAAAATCTAGAAATATATAGAGGAATGTAATAATAAATATTAAGCTAAGGAGTTGCCGTGCTCTTCTTAAAGTAAATTAATGACATAAAAAAGAAAAATTATTATATACTGGATTAGTTTATTTTTAGTGATCGGTCTAAACGAGTTCACGTAGGAAAGAAGGATATAAACCACATGTTTTGGGCCATCCAATATTTTGTAAAGATGACAATATATTCACTTGCGATGTTAAAACATTAATACGCGCACATAATGTTCTAATAATTTATTTTCATATTCTATTTCAGTAACACTCCGAAAACAATTTGACATCAGAACATAACATACTTCCTAAGTTTTATTGAATATTGTAAGAAACTGGAACGTTTTGTTTAAATTATTGCTTTCATAATTTTTTAGAGTATAGACAATTTTGCGCTCTTTGGGGAATGTTTATAGATTTAAAAAGTCATGTGTTTAAAACAAGTTTTGTGTTATCTTACACAGATATCCGTGTTAATTACTAGATTGATTGTTTTTTTTAGTTTTTTGTCTTTAAATTTTAATGATATCAGCGAATGTTCGTTAGGAAAATGTTCTGTACTTTTCAAACATATAATATAATATTGAAGCTTTATAAAGGATCGTTTTTTTTATCGGATATTTTTCCTTTTTTGTGTAAAATTATAGGTATGGATTAGTTTCAATTTGCGGCATTTTTGCTAAGGATATAAGACTGGTCTCAAATTTATAGGGTAAATGCGTATAAAAGTACGCACTTAACACGTTAAAGGACACCGACGTCTATAGCCGTCTTGGTGTTTGGGATTTATGTGACACCACAATATTTCGACGTCTATAGACGTCCTTCTATATACCCACGTTATAATGGCAGCGACGTGCTGAAACGTGGTAGTATGTAATTCGGTGTGACTGTCACATTAAGCGCTTCTCCGTATCGATCGGGTTCCGCTGTCATAACAGTGGGAGGCAAATAGGTAGGCTACCTTTTCCACTATTGTCAGTGTTTTTCAGTCAGTCTAATAGAATGGTGCGTGGTGATATTCGGCATTATTGTGTTGTAAAAACATTTATTCTGCACTAAATTTGACTATAATTTTATGTATAACAGTGTATGTGTTGTATATTTTCTAATATAAACCTTATTTTCGTAAATTTTCGAACCTCAAACATGATAAAGTAGGACGTGCTATTTTATTGCAGTTTTGTTGAATAATATGGATCCTCGTCAAGAGCAACAGCTTTTAAAGTGGTTTGAAGAAGCTGACAGCGATGTGCCTTTGTCAGAGTCAGGGAATGATTCGGAACCTGAACCATTCAGTGATGATGGACTGTTTGCTGGTGATTTGTTGAATTTAATCATTCAAAACAGTAACTCCGTATATTCACCTGGTGAAGCATTATCTCCAGACGAATCAATGTTGCTTTTTAGAGGACGCTTAGTTTTTAGGCAATACATTAAAAATAAAAAAGCTAAATACGGAATAAAATTTTACTCTTTTACTACATCGAATGGTTACATTTTAAACCTGGAAATATATCAGGGACGAGCTCAGAATGAACCACAAGCAGGTTTCAAAACTGAAGCGCTTGTACTACGGCTTCTTAGACCTTACCTAAATAAAGGCCGTCATGTTTATATGGACAATTTCTATAATAGTGTCTCGTTATCATCTAAACTGCTTGCATTCAAAACCCACACAACATGTCAGTGTGTATGTGAGTAAATGAAAGGATAAGCGCGATGTGCACACAATTACAACAGCCTATCAGCCCAGAATTATAAACGTAAGAAAAAAATATGGGGTTGAAAAATGAAACCGTGTGAAATAGATGGATACAACCAAAATATGCCAGGCGTTGATCGAAGTGATCAAATGCTGAGTTATCATAGCTGTCCCCGAAAAACTATTCGGTGGTATAAAAAGGTAATATTTCACCTTTTCGATATAGCAGTGTGGAACTCTTACCATTTGTACAATTCTAGTACAAAGAAGATCAAGTTCATTGGGTTTAGAAAAGCCGTGGTAAAATCACTAAAACAGATAGAAGACGCTAATGATGGTAGAAGTTTTGTGCATTACCAAAAAATAAATCAAAAACATCTACTGTGCAACACTTTTTGGAAGAAATCCCTCTTCCCGACAATTAAAAGAAGGCCCATTTTTTTCCTGAGATGCAGACAGTGTACTGTAGAAAAAACGAAAGGAGACAAAATACAGAGTCATGTCCAGGGAAGACACCCCTATGTCCTGCACCTTGTTTTAAGTTGTGGCATCAATGGATATGTATTATGTAAGAAAAATAAAGGTTAAAAGCAAGGAGACGTCTATAGCCGCCTGTGTCACAAATGGTATAGAAAACTATTTATATTGTGCCACCGACGGCCATAACCGCTTCATTTTTTTTACAAAATCGTATTTTTTAAATCCATAGCAACAGACAGGTACACTTCCCGTCATATAAAACTGGTACACTTTTTTTTCAGAAAATTTCAGTAAATTTAAATAAAACGTAAAACGTAAAAAATAACGTTTAAAAATGTATAAGGTGAAGTGGGGTACATGTGATCTACTTTTTTATTAGTTCAACTTTCATTTAATATAACACTGTAAAGAAACGTTTCAAAAATTTATCAAAAAAATCATATACTTTTTGAACGGTTTTGTGTTTATTGTGTAGAAAAAAATTTAATAATCGTTAGTATTATTAATGTTGCATGATGTTTTTTAAAATCATATCAATATATCACATTTACCCCAGGGGCCGGGGTAAATGTGAAGAAAGTTTACATTTTTGTAGTAAATATTATATTTGATAGTCTGGGGTTATTGTATAAAAATGTAATTCAAACTCTCTACTTGTGTTTTTTTAGAATTTATTTTGTTGAAAAAATACAAAAGAATTTAAACTTTTCGAAAACAATGTCAGAACAAAGGAAACAAAAATATAATAAAATTAAACAAACACAAGCTTTCTTTCACTTAATGTTGAATGTTAAAGCCTTTAAAGGTAACTGGAAATTCGTACATTCCACGTCTGTCGACGATAGGATCTGGTAGTACTTTTATAATATCCTGTTGTAGTACAGTATCAATGTCAGGATTTATTGGCCATACAAATTTGTTTCCTTGAGGTCGTGTAAATTTAACAATTTACAATTCCCACATAATGCTTGTTATTTCTTTTTTGGGCAATATTTTACCAATGCCCAACATCCGACATATACATTCGCACTTTTTGTTGAATTTAAATTCTCTTTGTCTTCCTCGTCATCATTTGAAGCTATTTCTACCTACGGCTCTGATTCCAAAAGTGTATCCAGAAACTCGTCGGTGTTATTAGAATCAATGAATATTGGGGACATTGAGTCATCGTCTTTGCTGCTGCTAAATGATAATGACTCTCGTTTATTTCTTGTTCAGGGCTTTGCCTTAGTTATCTTATGAATTTTATTACCATTTTCTTTTTGTTGAAATTTCTGTTTTAAAACATCAATAGATTGTTGTGATGTCAATACTTCAGATCCAGGCCATAACCGCTTCTTATTTTTGGTTGGTGCGTTTGGAAGTTGTTTTACTGTTGATAACAATAAATCTTCAAATGTTACTTTCTTATTTTCAGTTAAACTTGTACATGGAATTGATTCAAGTGATCAATATATTCATATTGTTGTAAAAAATATATACCTTTCTTTTAATTTAATTGAACGTAGCACCAAAATGCACCAAATATAATTTTGGCCGCCTAAATCTTTGAAATCTATGTTGGTGCGCTGTAAAGTATCATATCTCAGTGACCATTAAGTTAGATTTTAGCCATTTAAAAACGCCGTATAGTAGCGCTGATTTATGGGAATCAGATGGTTTGTCTGACCATCTCAAGAAACACTTCGTACCGAGACAACGAACAAAACGCACCAGTTTATCAGGACGTCATTTCTTTTTTGATTCGGATGATGTCGCGACGGCCAGCACTACAAATCTACTCCACTGGCTACAATTAATATTACAGATAAGAGTAACGAGTTAAAGCAAGCTAATTTTCGTAATTTATTCAGAATTAATATTTGCTATTTCCGCTAATTTATTTACAGTCAAAATATTGTATTTTTTCTTCATTATTATTTCTAAATTCATTTAAGCAGTGACCTCTTAAGGTCTTAAGTTTTACACAAACACTATACATAATCACAAAACTATTCAAATAAAATTATTACGAACGAAGTAAACAGTATCAATTTAGAATAAAAGATACTTTTTAAAACAAACGATCATTTATTTTACGAAAACATGATACATAGGTATAACTTTAAAGTAATTTAATGCTATGTTTTAGGCCGTAAAACAAAGAATGACAAAAACGACACATAAAAAAGGAATATTACGTCTTGGGACCGAAATAAAGATCTAAACTATTTCTCGTAGCCGAAGGATGAAACGAGCTCTTTTCACAAAAAACAACCACTAGCTGAAGTTTTATGCTGGTTTTTCTTATTCCGCTCGTAAAATGTTATTCAGAGAAATGAGCAGAGAAGAGAAAATATTTGCCATTAAGTTGTTCTGTGACCTTTTAGCTAATTTTCACAAATGAATAAACAAAATTTTGCTGATTCGAGACGAGGAAAAAACGTATAGAACTTTTATATGGTTATATAAGAAAATATTACATCTGTACGGCTTCACAATTTGGATGGGTGATTTTATTTTCGGTGTACTTAATTAAACTGAACAATGCAGAGGAAAAGAAAACAATTTTGTCTATTGTATAAAACAGTCACTTGGTTAATTAGTTACCTAATATTGAAAAAAATACAGAGTAAAACAAAAGTTAACAGGATTCTTAAATTTTCCTGACAGCTGGTGGGGAAGAATGGCAATGAAATGAACATTTTACTGTATAGGCTCAGATTTATTGCGGAAAGGTTTTAAATAGAAAAATAATTTGGTAGTAAAAAGTACATTGTTAACCTATCATTAATAACAAAAATTGGATTTCTAAAACTAAAACATCTTTACATTACAGAACATGAAACTGAATACAATAAAACACTGAAAACTTTGTTTTCAAACTTCCACAAAATTTATTTTAAATCTTATCACTACAGCTGTTTCGGCTGATAGCCTTTCTCAAGTGATCTATTTTTGGCTTGGGTTTACAAATTTATAGTCGCTAATGAAATAGGTTGAGGAGGGGAGAGCTGTTTGTCTCAAGTTGGTCATTCAGAATTATATCTGTTTTTTAATTTGTTGATTTCCATAGATTCTAACAAAGATAGCTTAAGGCCTTTATTTTAAATGTGAAGAATTTTAAATTTGTCATTAAAAGAATGATTATGATCTAGAAGGTGAACTGCGTATGTCGAATCTGTTTTTCTATTCTTTCAAGGCCTTTTATGTTCTGCTATTCATTTATCAAAGTTTCTACCAGTTTGACCGATGTAAGTTTTTGAGCAGTCGCCACATTGAAGTTTGTACACCCCACTATTTAAGTGTTTTTTATTTTGGCTCTTGTTATTTTTAATATATTTGCCTACGTTGTTATTTGTTCGGAAAGCTGGTGTTATTCTTTTCTTTTTTATGTGTTTGGCAATTTTTGTTGTTATTTTGCCTGTATATGTAATCGAGCAGAAGGTACTGGGTTTTTTCTCTGGTGGTGGAAATACTAATTTCAGGGCTTTCTTGTGTAGTTTTTGATTTAACATTTTATTAATTGTTTTTTCGTTGTATTCGTTGTTTAATTCTATTTGCTTAATTATATTTAATTCTGTCTCAAAGTTGTCTTTTGACATCGGAATTTCTGTTAATCTATATAACATACTATGATAACAAATAACAACCTAGGCAAATATATTAAAAATAAAAAGAGCCAAAATAAAAAACACTTAAATAGTGGGGTGTACAAACTTCAATGTGGCGACTGCCCAAAAACTTACATCGGTCAAACTGGTAGAAACTTTGATAAACGAATAGCAGAACATAAAAGGGCTTTCAAGAATAGAAAAACAGATTCGACATACGCACTTCACCTTCTAGATCATAATCATTCTTTTAATGACAAATTTAAAATTCTTCACATTCAAAATAAAGGCCTTAAGCTATCTTTGTTAGAATCTATGGAAATCAACAAATTAAAAAACAGATATAATTCTGAATGACCAACTTGAGACAAACAGCTCTCCCCTCCTCAACCTATTTCATTAGCGACTATAAATTTGTAAACCCAAGCCAAAAATAGATCACTTGAGAAAGGCTATCAGCCGAAACAGCTGTAGTGATAAGATTTAAAATAAATTTTGTGGAAGTTTGAAAACAAAGTTTTGAGTGTTTTATTATTACATAAAATGAATTTCCATCAAGTATCGGTCGAATCCATCAATTATTTGAAAGATAGTGTTTTGAAATAGACAGCAGTTTGCTCATCACAATTACTTAAGTAATATTTATGTAGCTTATCAAAAAATATAAAAAAGAACATTATTAACAACTTAAAAGCATTAAATAAAATATAAAACAATAATAATTACAATTGTTACAAAAGTAATAGCGAACTCCTTGTAGGCCACAAGATTCGTATTTCCACCTCTTGCAAATATAACATTGCAATCAGTCCATCTTACTTTTAATGTATTCTTTATTACACACTCTTATCTTCTTCATTTTTTTCATTAGCGAATTTTGTCTGATTTTTATTTGTTTCCTTGTTTATATTTTTTGCTTTCTCAAATTCATCAAGATGCAAGTACTCTTGAACGCTTGCTTTTTGTTCTATTTTTTTTTTTCAAGAACTATTTTTAATTTTCTTTTCGGTATTATATTTTTGATATTTAATTTCAGTAAATGTATTAAGAGAAAGGTCATCATCGCTTGAGCCGTGTAACGATATATTTGAACTTCAGTCATCAGAACTTGATTCTTAACATAAGCTTTGAATACGTTTTCTTCTTTAATTCTTTTTTCTCCATGAGTCTATCCTTCTTGGGAGTGTCTGTGATAATTGTACTTTTACCTTTCCTGGGCCATCATAGCTTTAATTTTCGGGAACGAGCCTTGGAATACGGTCTTATTTGTTGTGGCGATACATATTACACATATCTTGAAGTAGATTGAACATATCTTGAACTAGATGGAACATCTCTTGAAGTAGAAGGTAAGTCAAGATCATTACTTTAATTTAATATCAATAAAGATTGTGCATCAACAATTTCATCGGTAAATGAGCATGGTTTAGGTATATTCGTAACAACACATGGTAAAAATCATCATTGGAAAATACATTTCTATTAAATGGGTGAATACCTGTCTTAGCAAATCGTTTGATTATATTTTCCATAGAAAAAGCATGAATAAAGGCCTCATTATCAAATGACGCTACATATTGTAACTGTCTTGTCAGTATTAGAAAACATCCATGCGTTCCTAAAAATTCTAAATCTCGTTTTAAAAAGCCCAAAGATGGAAGCGTCTGCAGGTTGTAGACGATGGCTGCAATGTGGTGGAAATGTCAGAATAATGATATTATTATCCCGTGCTAATATTACTGTCTCCAATGTCATATATGTTTTATGATTATGATTGTCCATGAGAATAAGAGATGGATTCTCTTTGGATGGAATGATATACTTGATAAAATGTTTAATTGCTAATAGAAATCCTTTTTCTATTATCCAACTGCTTGGATTAGCTAAACCTAAAGCACCTTTAGGACCATTTTTTAGCATAATATCTTTATAGTGAACTCTTGGGAACACAAATGCTGGAGAAATTGTGCCCCCAGAAGCATGCCTAAAGCCTACGAAAGTCAGTAAATTGCCTCTTTTTGTCGAAGTTACTTGGCCATCATGTTTTATTTCTTTCACTACTATTACCTTAGGAGGATTTTATTACGGTATTGCAGCCAGTTTCGTCAATGTTCCATATTATGTGTGGCTTAAAACTAAATCTCTTTAAGACCGTTTCTAAATTATCATAGAACATAGCTATATTTTCATAATTAAAAGATGTAGTTCATGATAAAGAAGTATTCTCGGGCTTTCTGATAGAAGGAGTAGGATTTCGTTTTATAAAACCACGTAACCAATCCTTAGTGGCATTTTCACGTTGGTTCCAAATAGTAGATGCTACATTATTTACTTTGTTTTCTATTATTATTATCTACTATTAATTTTTGTTACATGTTTTCTTGCAAAACAGAAAATATACGTTTATTACCAACTTCCGGCTGATGATGATATTTACCTTCATCTTTCTTAGCAGTTTTTCAAATTTCTGCTAAATATGAATTTGATATACCATGTGCGGCAGCCGTTGAAATCGATTGATTTCTTTCTAGGACCTCTTTTACCGCCAAGTCAATTGTTTCACTTGTGGGACGAACCCTCTTCCTCTTTACTACGCTCATTGTCTAAAACAAAGTAAAAATCATATAAAAGGAATTTAAACGTATATTTTTGACATGGTGTCTTAAAACGGACAGATATCAATGCATTGAAACGGGCGTCCGTTTCAATACTATATTTCATGTCCACTTCAAAGCAACGCATGGTTGATGTTTTTAAATAGAAAATATTCAAACTACAATTGACTTGGACATACTATTTATATTTGATATAAGACACAAACAATGTATAAAAACTAATAATATAACTATAAATTTTTAAGTACTTACTTCAAATTTTATGGTTTACTTTAAATGCGGTTCGGAAGTTGCACAAAAAATTTACTTTTTAGGGACCGAAAATAAAAATGTACGTGTAGCTCGAATTATCTTCAGAAACAGACTGACATGACATTTATCTAGGCTGACGTAATGGATACAACGTTGCCACGGTGTTAAGGAGTTACAGAGAGTGTCCATTTGATAACACGTCCGTTTCATGGCCACCTTCCCCTACTTATTAAATACATCCTGATTAAAATGTTCACAAAGCAAAGCATTTAAACTATAAGATTTTCACATAATTTAAATATTACGTCAAACAAATATTAATCTTCACAAAAGAAGTGTTCACAGAAACTTCTAGGATAAAAAAGTCCGAAAAGCAACAAAAGCTCTAGATCAAGTGAATGCTAGATGAAAATATAAACATAAAGTTCCATGGACGACAAATTGTTTAATGTAGAAATAAGAGCAAAGATAAAATAAGCAAAGAACATATAGCTAACAAAATAGATTGCATTAACTTTATGGCTTTTAAACAAAAAATCATAAAACAAAAATATTGAAAAGTCAAATACAACCCGTTATACACATTACGCATTACTACATATGGCGTAACTTTTACAACAATTCTCTGGCAAATGTATTATAGGGTTGCAAAATTTTGGAATGTGTTTAATTCATAGCAATATCTTAATCTTCGCTTTACAGTTCTCTCGCAAATTTTCATTAAATTTACAGTCTTAAATATTCTCTTTATCTTTATACAATGATACAATCAGATTCTCTCTCTACACATTGGGCATCCTTTCTTCCTCGTATATCGTACTCATCATTTGTTACAAAATATCAACACCTTCCTTTCCTAAAGCCTTCCAAACCTTCATAGGTCTTCCATCAGGTTATAATGCCTTACTATTTTTCATTCTATTTAACGGCCTGACAAGTTTATCTCCCGCTATCCCAGGTATTATATTCTTATTTCAGATCCCGCATCCTTTAGCTACAAACTCATCTTTTATCACTTTATAGTTGGATTACCCAAAATCTAGATCCATCCTTCGAAATTCGATGTAGAATTGAACAGGCAAGAAACTGAAAGCAGAAAGGCAAGAAACTGAAAGCAGAAAGGCAAGAAATTTCAAAAATTCAAGCCTTTATTATCCAATAACTCATTAAATTTGGAAATCCGTGAAAAGTTTACAAGATGTTACGTGTGGTCTGTACTTTTCTATGGATGTGAAACTTGGACTTTAAACGCCGATATCATGAATAAAATCGAGGCGTTTGAGATGTGGTTGTATCGAAGGATACTAAAAATTCCATGGACTAGCAGAACCAGAAACGAAGAAGTTCTCAGAAGAATGGGACATCAACGAACTCTATTAAATATTATTAAGAGGCATAAACTAGAATATCTTGGACATATAATCAGAGGACCAAGATATGAGTTCCTTCGGCTAATTCTCAACGGTAAAATCGAAGGAAAGAAATGGATAGGACGGAAGAAACTCTCTTGGCTGAGAAATTTTGCGGCAGTGGACAGGTTTGACAGCGGACCAATTGCTACACGTAGCGCAAGACCGAGATCAGTATAATAATATTATAAGCATGGTAGTCGCCGACATTCCGTAGGGATATGGCACTCTAAGAAGAAGTTGGTAATCTGTTTTAGCTTGGTAAAAATAATCTTTTTACAGGAACTCTTTCCTCAGGTAGAGGATAGGCGTGAAAGGGTTATTGGATTCGTAGATGCGGAACCTTTAACTAAGTTGGAACTCGGCGAGGCTGTTCGACGGATGAAGATCCGAAAATCAACTGGAATAAATGGAGTCATGCCGGAGACAGTAAAACTCTCCGAACTTAAATACTCGCAGGTTTTTTTGGTATGGCTAAACAAATTGTTTGAACAACAGCAGTTTCCAACACTGTTGAAAGAAACTAAGGTTGTCCATATCCCGAAAGGTAGAGGTGAAGAGGAGCAGGTGCGATATCGGCCAATTTGCCTTTTTAGTTCGATAGCTAAATTATACAAAAAGCTTGTAAAAGGCCGGCATCCCTGGAATGTCCTGTACAACGGGATATTAAGGCTTCATATATCAAGAGGATGCACTCTTGTAGCTTATTCCGATGACCTCGCACTGGTTGCGAAGGCGAGTCAGAAAACGGACTTGGCTAATGCGGCTAACCCAGCCCTGCGTCGCATTAGTAGGTGATTCAAACAGAACGATCTACAGCTAGCGCCTCAGGAAACTGAGGTGTTAGTTCTAAAAGGGACCCGGGAAAAATCCTCTAATCGCTTTATAGTGGATGGTGTGGAGGTTGCACCGGTTAAATCAATTAATATAATATCTCGGAGTCTGGTTATCGGAAGGACTAAAGTTCGAAGTGCACATCCAAAAGACAGTAGAGAAGGCGAACCGAAATCTGGAGGCGTTGATACGGCTTATGCCAAACATTAGAGGTCCAGGTAGCACCAAAAGAAAGGTGCTAAATGGAGTTTTCCAGTTGGTGGTAACCTAAGTTGCCACTGTGTGGTGTAGCGTACTAAACACTGCGAAATACGCTAATCTGATGGAGACTTCGCAAAGGAGAATGCTCTTCAGGGTATCTAGCGCATATGGTTTCAAATGAGGCTCTATATGTCATTGGAGCGGTGATACCGATTGTTTTTTTGTGTAAAGAGCGAGCGATGTGTGCGAGGAGCATGAATGTAAATATAGATGAGAATAAGAAAACAAGAATGATAGTAGAGTGGCAGAGATAATGGGTGAATGATACTGAAAAGGCAAGGTGGACGAAGGAGCTTATTCCCGATCTGAGACCGTGGTGGGAATGTAAGTTCAGGAAACTAGACTACTTCCTGATGCACTTTCTGACCGGTTATGGTAGTTTTGGCACCTTCACAAATAGAATGGGCAAATCTGCCTCAGCAGACTGTAATGTTTTTGGAGTACCGGACGCTTCCGCCCAGATTTTAAACTGCCAGAGGAGCAAATGAGGAGCGAGATTTCGAGAGGCGAATGGGTTTCGGGCTGGATAAAAGAAACATTGTGAACTGAAAAGAAACTTTGTGAGAGAAGATAAATAATGGAGAGAAGTACACTGTCTGATTTCTGGACTGATAAAGAGGAGAAAAGAGGAGGAAATTGAGCTAAAAATCTGAAATTTATGGTTAATATTATTTATTAGTTTATGACTTAAAGTCTGAAACATTTTTTGATTTACGGTAATAGGTATGGTTATTTATAAATTTTTAGTTTTTTATTTTAGTTGTTTATTGAGTCGTAAGACCACATCTAACACGGTTAATCTGGCACTACCCTGGGGTCTTCTGGCCTAGTATCCTACTCGGTTGAAAGATGCCAGGGTCTCTTGTTCCGTGACGTAGATGTCCAAAAAAGATTCCCCCCCCCCATTGCCTGTGTCAGAATAGGTAATATACTGGATTTTACACTTAATAAAGAACGTATTAACGACAGCCCAATCCCTTGCTACTGCAAAGTCAATCACACTATTTCCTTCATCACTTCTTATTCTAATCCCCAAATCTCCATAAAATTCTTCTATTTCCGCTCTTTTTCTTCCAAGATATAGACATGCCATTTAAATCACCCCCAATGAAACACTTTTTGTCTAGGGGAATATCGAGCATTTCGCAATCAAGGGTACTCCAAAATTCTTTCTTTTCGCTGTTCGTCACGCCCTAAGGCACATATGATGTTCATGTTATTATTACCTGTATTCAATTGGACACTCAGTATTTTATCACTTCTTCTTTTCATTCTTAAAAGACGTTCCTTCTACCGTCGTTCAAAATAATACCTACTCCATTTCTGCCGTGACTGTTTAAACTACTAGGTATATATAAAAATGGCATCCATCTCCAAGATCTCTCGCTGCAGACAAAGTACACTAACCCTGCTCTGCATGAAATGGCTGTAAGCTCTCTTCCTTTGCCTGCCATTCTTCCGAGGTTGGGAGTTGAAATTTTCAGAACTAGCTTCTTTGGTCCCTTGCGTCCTCTAAGGGGTAGCCCTAGCTCACTTTTTCCGCAGGCGAGGCCGCAGCTGCGCGTCGCTTACGGAAAAGGCCCCAGCCTCTAAATTGCTTTCCTTATTCCTTCTTTTCATGGTTTTAGCAAGGTTTTTACTGCCGGATGCCCTTTCCGTCGCAAACCCTCCTTCATTATACGGGCTTGGAGCTGGCACTGATCCTTACCGAGCTCCTCAATTTATCCAGCAACTACCAAGAGCTGATTTATTGGAGCCACATATTGCAGTAAAAGCGTCTTTAGAAAAACAAAAGAAAAGTCACTAAAGAAAATAATATATTTGTATGAGATGGAAGGTAACTGTTAATCTAAAGCCCGATAGGCAAATATTTACCAGTGATATAAAGTTGAAATAAGAACAAAATAATAATGATTACTAGGGTATTAAATAAACTATCTGTGTTTTGTTTGTTGTTGTATTGTCACTTTATGGAAATAGCTAAAATATCTAGGCAAAAAATATCACAATTTACACCATTTAAGATTTTTTTCGGCAGTTCTTTATACATTTTCTCATATTTTATAATTATAACACAGAAGAAGCGGTTATTATAATACACTTCCAATTTTTACATAAAAGATAAGACGTACACCGAGCATCACGAATATTATTCCCCAGTGCTGAATAAAATCAAAAGATAATAGCTGGGAAGTAAAATCGTTAGGGTAGCTGGGAGAGTGTGACGGGCAAAAGGAAAAAGGAAACGAAGAAACGGCAAAACTGGCTCAGTTATTCGAGA
This sequence comes from Diabrotica balteata, assembly GCA_918026665.1. Taxonomy (NCBI): domain Eukaryota; kingdom Metazoa; phylum Arthropoda; class Insecta; order Coleoptera; family Chrysomelidae; genus Diabrotica; species Diabrotica balteata. The sequence goes on from OU898283.1 coordinate 33,330,857, forward strand.
TTCCGTGTGTATGATTCAAATACACGCTTTCCTCTTGGAAGTTTCAGTTCTATTAATAGACAAAACAGCGCCGTTCGCTGTTACAATACATTAAACGGACTATTTAATAAAGTCTATGTAAAATGTAATCTCGATACCTGTGTCTCGGGGCTTTGAATAAACGCTTTTCAACACGTGATGTGCATTGTTTATTTGTAATAGCGAGTTGCCACCGTTTGGAGGCACGTTTGGAACGACGGTTTCCTCCAGACAACTGGTATACAGCGAGGCTTTTGTTTTTTGTGTAATTAAGTTGATTCTGTTGCCGAGGGGAGAACTTAACAGATATAAATATACGTGTAACTTTAGGGGGAGGAGATATAAATTCGTAATAAAGCGACTGGATAAAGATTAATGTTCTTTAATTTAGTAAATGACCTTTAAGTTTACGCAAAAGGTTAAACAATAATGACTGATACTCGATAATTCAACTTAAAATATAAGGAAACATGAAATATAGTATGTCAAAGCATGAAATATCAAAGTTCGCATAAAGACATTTTCGTCTGTAAATATATTTTTGTTAATGGCATAGACATTAGTTATTCAGCCGGGTCTGTAAATAAATAGATTTAATTAGGTGGCTTTAGGTCTATTTTACTGCGACCTTTTCGGATCTACTGTAGGCCTATAACCCTAGGCTCTAACTCCTATATAACAGCTCTAAGACGGTGACTTTCCTTCGCCTAATGCAAAGAACCGCACATTTGTCAGGCTCTTATACTGACACAAAATGTGCTCTGCTGTTTCTTCCTCTAGATGACAGAATCGCATAGGTCATCATCTGCTAATCCCATTAGCTTTAGCTGCCTATTCAGCCTTCAGTGACATTTTAACAGACCTTTTTTTAATTGCCGTATTGACAGATTCCAGTAAAAGCCTTTTTGCAGTACGGTCTTCTATCGGAGGTTGGCTACCATAACAGGAATATTTACTTTGTTGGCTGCAGCTATGAACAACAGTATTGAACTGCACCCATACCACTCCCTTAAATTTCGCAACCAGGAAATTCTCCTACGTCCCACATTTCTCTTTCCCGAGATTTTTCCTTGGATTATGAGTCTAAGCAGAGAGTACTTTTCTCCTCTCATTATGTGGCCCAGATATTCCAGTTTTTTCGTTTGTATGGTTTTTATGACTTCGAATTCCTTCCCCATCTTCAGCAGAACATCGTATAAATTGAATTCTGACAGGCAACGGTGGGGTAAATCTGTTTTGGACATCTACGTCATGGAACAAGACACACTGGAATCTTTCGACCAAGTAGGATGCTAGGCCAGAAGACCCTAGGGTAGTGCTAGATTAACCTTGTTCCGGCTAAAACCTTAACCACCGTTCCAGAGAGGTGGTCTTGCCACTCAATGAACAACTAAAATAAAAAAACTAAAAATTTATGAATAACCATACTTATTACCGTAAATTAGAAAATGTTTCAGACGTTAGGCCATAAAATTATAAATAATATTAACCATAAATTTCAGATCCCTGGAGGTCAATTTCCTTTTATGTTCTCATGCTCCTTTTTCTTCTTCACTTCAAAAATCAGACAGTGTACTTCTCTTCATTCTTTCTCTCTCAACAATATCTTTACAATGTTTCTTTTATCCAGCCCGAAACCCATTCGCCTCTCGAAATCTCCCCTCTCATTTGCCCATCTGTGGCAGTTAAAAATGTGGGCGGGAGCGTCCGGTACCCCACAAACAGTACAGTCTGCCGAAACAGCTTTGCCTATTCTATTTGTCAAAGTGCCAAAACTACCATGTCCGGTCAGAAAATGCGTAAGGAAGTAGTCTAATTTTCTGAACTTACATTCCGACCACGGTTTCAGATTCACCTTCCCTATCCGCTATCATTTGCCCATTCTCTCTGCTACTCTACTATCGTTCTTTCTATCTTATTCTAATCTATATATACATCCATTCTCCTCGCATACACACTTGCTCGCTCTTTGCGCAATAATCATGGCATCGGTGCCGCCGTTCCAATGACATATAGAGCCTCATTTGAAACTGTTCTATATGCTATTAGATACCCTGAGAAGTATTCGTATTTGCGAAGTCTCCATCAGCTTAGCATTTTTCGCAATGTTTAGTATGCTACACCACACGGGGACAGCGTAGGTTACCACCGACTAGAAAACTCTATTTAGCACCTTTCTTTTGGTGCTACCTGAACCTCCAATGTAGCCAAAACTAAAATTTCAAGCTATAGGTTTTCAAGATTGGGCTCTTATAATCGAAAGTTTATAGTGGCTAGTCGATAAAAGTGATAGATTGTATCGATCTCATGAAAATTATAAAAAATAGCAAATATTTGGGCACTTTTATTTATTTAATATCTTTATAAAATATAAAAATTGCATACGAAAGCTAAGGTCTTTACCTTTAAAACGTTTCATGATTTTTGTCGATAGGACACTTATATCACAAGATATTAAATTTTTACCGTTGATCTGATACAAATTTTATTGAACACTGATTTCGCAAACGTAACTGACATTCAAAATCGACGGTCGCTTCAAGCATTTTTTCTGAGAGAACGGTTCATCCTACACAATTTTTTGCGATTTTACTCCCCTATGAGGGAGGTTTTAGGGGGTTTTAGGAGGTTCTAAGTCCAGAAGTAAAAGTGGTAAATTTTTTTAATCTTTTTTGGGGTCCCAAACATATTATTCTCGGCAAAATTCAGCTTGTTCGTATGATTTTTAGAGGTTGAGTGGCATTTTCGTCTCTGACAAGAGACAGTAAAGAGACAAGTTAGTGTAAAATTTGTTTAAAAAAATCCCTAGGTTCTCATATTCAAATGATTTCAATTATTCAACTTTTATTTAACAGCTTTATTTTATACGTAAAAAACTTTTTTAAAACTATTTTAAATTCACAGAAAGATTTTTAAGGCCGTAAATGAAAATGGGCTATGGCGTCGAAGATACAACTTTGAACTATATTAGTTATACACCGATCCAGATATTGTGAAATTCGTTAAAGTGCAGAGACTTAGATGGGCTGGACATATTGCTAGGATTTCAGATCATGAATACACGAAGACATTAACATTTTCAAAACCAGAGGGCACAAGAAGCAGAGGACGACCACGAATGAGATGGATTGATGATGTGGAAGAAGATCTAAATATTCTAAAGGTTAGAAGATGGAGGGAAGTTGCCAGGAATCGAAAGGAGTGGCGACTTCTTTGTGAACAGGCCAAGATCCACAACGGATTGTCGAGCCACTTATGATGATGATGATGATCTTCTTTTTCTCCTTCCTATTTTATAAATAATGCCTGTTTTACTTCGGTTTTTTAACCTCAATTGACATTGTCTGACCATCTTTTCCTCGGTCGTCCTAATCATCTTCTTCCATTTGGCTATTTGTCCCTTGCTTTTCGAACTATTCTATATTGTCATTTTTTCGATGTGTTGATTCCATTCCAGTTTTCTTCTTTTGGTCCACGCGTTTGTTTCCTCTATACCACATCTCGCTCATATTTCCTCACTTGGTACTCTATCTCTTAGAGTTTCCTTTGTTATTTTTCGTACGACTTTCATTTCTGTTGTTTCCAGCAGTCTTTGTGTTTTCGGCGTATCTGCTCTTGTTTCCGCTGTGTACGTCATTATCGGTCTTATTGTTGATTTATATATCCTGGTTTTCGTATCCGTTGTGAGGTGTTTGTTTCCTTCCCCAGATTGTGTTGTTGAGACATCCTGGTGCTCTGTTTGCCATGTTCACTTGTTTTTGTACTTCTTCTTCCACTTTTCCGTAACTTGAAAGTTTTATTACCAAGTCTTCAGTTTCCATCACATTTTGTTATTTACGACTAGTTTACATCGTCTCGGTTCCGCTGATATCACTATCGCTTTAGTTTTCTCTGTTAAGATCACCATGTTGTATATGAGCGCCGTATCTTGGAAGTCTTTAATCATTCTTTGTGGGTCATTTTCATTTTCGGCTGTTATTATGGCGTCGTCGGCGTAGCATATTATCCTTATTTCCTTTTCTCCCATTCTATATCCTCTTCTTTTTTTAACTTTCTTTATTTCATCCATTATCAGATTAAATATTAATAGGCTCAGCTAATCTCCTTGTCTAATGCCAGTTTCATATTTGATAGGTTGCGATAGTTTTCCTTTACATCTTACCATAGCTATGTTATCTTTATATAGATTCTCAATGGTTTTTACTAAATCCAGCCATATTCCTTTATTATATAATAAATCTATCGAGTCCCGAATTCTCACTCTATAAAATGCTTTCTTCAAATCTATCAGACACATATATGCTGGTTTGTTGTATTCCAGCGACTTTTCTTTTATTATTTCAAAAACTGTATCTATGCATGATCTGCCTGTCCGAAATCCTTGCTGTTCCTCTTGCAGAGATATTCGTACGTTTTTTTTTGGTCGCTATTATTCTTGTTGTCAATTTAAGTGTTGTATTTAAAAGATTTATTTCTCGATAATTATTGGGGTCCTTCTTATCTCCTTTTTTGAAGAACATCACCATAATCACTCTCCTCCACTCATGTGGTGTTCTGTTCGTGGTGATTATTTTATTAACAAGAAGATGCAGTTGTTGTACAAGGTAATCACCTCCATATTGTAAGAGTTCATTTGGTATTGGATATTCTCCTGGTGACTTTCTCTTTTTTAATTTGTTTATTTCTTCTTTCACATCGTTTTGGGAGATTTCGGTCTTTTCCTCAGTTATTATATTTGGCGTTTCTGTCAGAAAGGCCTCCATGTATCCTCTTGTATGTCTTCTATTTCAACTAGTTTTTTCATTTCGCTTCTTTGTTGTCTTATGAAGGACCATACCTGTTTCTGTTGTCCATAGAAATCCATCTCTAGTCTTTTTGTGAATTTATCCCAGTAACCTATTTTTGTTTTTCTTACCAATTGATGAGTTTCAGTTCTTATTCTTTTATATTCTTAATTGATTCATTCATTTTTCCTAACTTATATTTTGGGAAAGCTTTCTTTTTTTGGTGACATTTTTGTTTAACCTCTAGTGTAAGCCATGGTGTTTTCGTTGACCACTTTTTGTTTATTATTTTCGTTCCAAGGGCTTCTCGGGCAGATCACAGAATGTTTTTCTTAGGTTTTCTCCAGCTAGTCTCTACATTGCTTTCATTTTCGATATTCTTAATTTGTATTTTCTGTTCTAGCCTCTTTTAATACAATGATTGTATGGATTCATCTCTTAAATTTTCTATTTTACTTATTTCCTCTGAATTGGTTTGTTTAAGCTTCTAGGTTTAACTTTCATTATTTTGCATAATTTGATAATTTTAATTTAATAATTTTGCATAATTTTAATTTTAAATAAACCATAATTAAACTCTTTCTGATTTTAATTTCATGTTTTTATTTACAAACAAAAAATAATAGTAAGCAATTTTCAAATAATTTTGACAGCTGCTGTGACATATTTGATTGTAATTAAATATTTGATTACAATCAAGTTTTGATGAGCGTTCGAACAATCGGCCCTTAAGGTTTTAAAAGAGGTAATATAATAGCTTTAGACCAAATTCATTATATTTTATTTTGGAATAAAGAAAGCTGAGCAACTATTTAGAATAGCTCGAGACAGAGACAGTTTCGCCATGTTAATCGCCAACGTCAAGGGGACTTGATAGGGCACGTTAAGAAGAAGAAGATTATTTTGCCAAATTAAATTAAAAAGTTAAAGAATAAATACTTTGGCTGAGTAATAAAGATTTTTATAAATATAACCATTATGTCGTCTCTGGGCCCGGGCTAGTGTTTTTTATCTCGGATACAGCGTTTCCATTTCTTGATTAGTTACAAGTAAATCTAATGGATCGTTTAGATTATCATTTACAAAGAGGTCAGTATTATTGTAGTTACTATTTGAAGACATTTTTTAAAAAGTTTCAGCTAAGGTGTAGCTATTTCTCGAGAGAAAGTTGAAATCATATTGTCTACTTTTAATTTCTGAATAATTGGTGCGTATTTCAAACCAGAGATTTGTCTTATTCTTTTCCATACTTCGCTGAGAGGAGTTAAGGAATTTATTTCTGAAATATACTTAGAGCAGGGGAACTCCTTTGCTTGTTTTATAATAAACAGTGTCTTAGCTTTAAGCGATTTAAATATGATTGTATTTTCAGGTGTTTTATGTCTCGTATATTTATTAAATGCAGTTTGACTTGCCCTCATAGCAGCTTCTCATTAAGAGTTCCACTAAGATATAGAAATCTGATTATTTTTGTCTTTTTTGTTTTCCCAACAAATTCCTTACCACTAATTCTAATACTGAGAGTTAAGTTGTTAAAGGATTCATCGATGTTTAAAGTTTATTATTTTATTACTTACAAAACAAATATGATAACTTCAATCTCCATAAAAAAGTTAAAGAATTAGCTAGGGTAGCAAAACAAAAAACCTCAAGCATACTATTGGACAAACAAGGAAACATTTTAGTGGAGACGGAACAAATATTAGGAAGATGGAAAGAATATATAGAGGAATTATTCCATGACCATAGGCAGGAAAATATATATGAAGATAATCAGAGTAAAGACGAGGGATTCGAAATAACAAAGTCAGAAGTTATACATACAGTAAAGTTAATAAAAAATAATAAAGCTACTGGTCCAGATGAAATACCACGTTAATTGCTAAAACTGGTCAATGAAAAAAACGTAGATCGTTTAGTCTAACTACTCAACATAGTCTATTCCGCAGGAATCATTCCACGTGAAATGCTGACTTCAACATTTATTTGTCTTACAAAGAAAGTATAGGTTATTCCACGAATATACGACTGGTTTGGATTATTACGACAACAAATATTTTACTGTGCAAGTAGAAGTATGAAAGTAAATTGGTCTAAACAGTATTCCAATAAAATGGATTTACTGTTAGTTTGACACACTAAAATTATTTCAGTTAATATATGTTCAGATAGACGCAAAATTTATTGTGAAATTTAATCCGAAAATAACAAAAATTTTTACGCAAACGGTCCTACAAATAAATACAATGAGTTCTATAAAGCCAAATGTGTTCATAAGACATTTGGGTTGGGTTTCCATGAAATCTAAACACCAAAGAGGCGTGCCGGGTTCCTTTGATATCACACTTTTTATTACTATATTAGGTACTACAACTGCAATAAAAAGAAATATACTTTTAATATAAATGAAAAGAAATTGGCAGAACGATGGTTTGAAAACCAGAAAAAGGATCTATAATTTCACTTTGTTAGTTTTAAATATTTGTTTGATTTGAGTGGATGTACTCTTAAAAGTTCCGAGAGTAATGGGTATAACATACCGGCTATTGATAGTTGAAGTACCGAGTCGTTACAGATATTAAAAAGTAACGAACATTTATATACAGTTTCATATATCGCCGACTGATTTTAGTTTTAAAAACTGTCCGTATAGAGGTGTCCGATGAAGAAAGGTGCCGTTAAGAGAGAGTTTAGTGTAGTGTATTTGTTTATTGAAGCCTAAAAACGCCGAGACGTGTTTTAGATGTAGACAACTTTGTATTTAATGTACTTTCCTATGGTGAAGTTCTGTGAATCTGATGGTTGATGATAGTTTTAGGAGATTAGGAGAATAAGAGATTTATTAAGTTTTTTTTTGTTTTCTTAATACTAATTGAATATTCGACTAAATAAATTACACTATTTTAACCACTTAAGTATTGTTACACTTCGTTTAAATCACTTAATTCAAAAACCAACTTGTTTACAATACTAAAATCAATGATAGTAATTATATACTTCAAAATCTGAATTATAACTATTCTATAAACTATCAACTCTATATTTATATCATGACTTCATACTTAAATTTTAAGTCATAACAGTATTTTAAAAATAGGGAGAATTTACGATTGTACAATTCAGCACATTGGACCATTCAAATAGAGACCTTAAACCGAATTTAAAACAGTCGTATATTCGTGGAATGGAGTATAAATGCCAAAGAATGTAGTGATTATCGAACGATTAGTCTAATGTCACATACCTTAAAAACCCTGCTAAAAATCATCCATAATAGAATACACGCTAAGCTGGAGATGGATATTAGTTATTCCCGTTTGGATTTCGGAATGAAGTGGGCACTATTTTCTTTTAATGTACTGACGTAAAGATGTTTGGATATTAATCGAGATCTTTATGTATGCTTTATAGACTACTGTAAGGCATTCGATAAGGTAAAACATGACCGACTTATAGAAGTACTCAAAAACAAGAATGTGGATGTGAGGGATGTAACATTGATATCAAATTTATACTACAGCCAACGATCAAATGGTAAAATTGGAAGAGAAGTATCAGACAAAGTGGAAATAAGGAGAGGGGTCAATCATACAAGAAGTTTTGGTAAACGAGACAGTCGGCAGAAAAGTGAACGGAAGTTTAATTAACAACATTAGGTATGCCGACGATAGAGTCATAACAGCCGGCAACTTGGAAAACTTAGAAAGAATAATGAACAAAATATTAAGATATAGTGGAGAATACGGACTCTCTCTTAACATCAAAAAACCCAAATTCATGAAAATTAGCAAGAACAAAAATACAAACAAATTATTAACGGTAGGCGGCCAGCAGATTGAGAGAGTAAAAAGATAGACTTACTTGGGAACGATGATACTGCAGAAATAAGAGTCAGAATTTAAAAAGCACGTGCAAATTTCGTGAAAATGAAAAAGATTTTATGCAGCAATAATCTGACATTGGCCCCCAAAATAAGGCTCATTAAATGCTATCTACCGGGTGGTTCAATAAGCCGATCTCTCGGCTATATATCAGAAACTATTCATGTTATAATTTAGGAGAAAAAATTTCCAAGAGAAATCGCTGGAAATAAATTTGAAGTTTCTGGGTTAACCGCTAGGGGGCGTAATCTGTGAAGAAAACTTTGAAAACCAGTTTTTTTAGAAATATGCCCAATTATACCAAGTGTTAAATAAGTAAACTGGAAAGAGGCCTTAATTCTTCACAAAGTTGTTCAAGTACTTTTTTTTATTTTTTCAAATAAAGGATGGGGGAGAGTGGAGAAGTATTTGTGGATAAATACCTATAACTTTGGATTGGATTATCCGATTTTTACGGAATTAGTGTCATTACAAAGAGTGTGGATAAATTAATTTACGTCTACTACAAAATAATTGCATTTAGTTTTAATTGTCATAGGTAGAGGGTACTTTCGAATAGAAAAAATTAAAATTCGTTTTTCTTCAAAATGTTTAATGGAAACACCTATTTATTGTAATATATAATGGAACTGGATTAAATTTGTAACAAAATGGGGCAAACCGCATGTTAATAGCTTCTGTCGAACTCGAGATATGAATAAAAACGCATAAACATAAGTAAGTATAGTATTAACTCACCCTGTATTATAAATTAAATTAAAAAATAAATCAGTAGGTACTTTCAAATTTTTTTATAGCAAAATAATCTTAATTTTGATACCTATTTTGACCATTGTTATTTTATATGATTAAAAATAGTTTTTTCGAAACATAATCCGAATTGAAGATTGCACTTTTTTCAATAGATATTAATATTGGTAATATTAGTAATTAATAATGAGTACTAATAATCTTGTATGATATGATTGGAGTTTATTTCGAATGTCACCAAAATGTCGCTATTCCCTCACGTATATATTCTCTAAGATATCCTGACAGAAGACATTATGGCAAAGAAGTATTTGAAAGAAAGGTAAGAAGATTAAGAGAAACTGGTAGTTTACATCGTCCTTGTTTTGAATGATGTAGTAGAGGTATGACCGAAGATAATTCAATCAATGTTCTTGCTTTAATTCAACAGAATCCACATATAAGTAGTCGGCAAATCTCTATAGAATTAAACATACCCAAAACTACTGTTCTAAGGATTTTAAAGCATCACAGGTTGGTTTTTCATATTATAAAGTGAACGTTTAGGTCAGAAACTTGGAATTCCCTTTAAATTTTAGATTCAATTGTTATTTTAATATTCCGATAAAAACGACAACACGGCGCTTCTATCTTTTTATCCGTTTCTTAAAAATACTTATGCACGATTTATCTTGTGAAACAATTGTAGATTTTTCAAGATTTTTGAGTTTAAATAAATACAGTGATTTCTTTTTCACCAATATTGATTGTTCTGTTTTTTAGACTTATCATGCAGTTCTCCAAAAAGCTTTACATGAGAGAGATTTTGATGCAAGGCTGAATTACTGCAATTGGATGTTAGGTCTGCTAGAAGAACAATCGCGTATCATGTCAAAGATTTTGTGAATAGACGAGGCTACGTTTAATAGTGCGGGTGGTGTTAATTTGCATAATATGCATTATTGGGCTAAAGAAAATCTGCATTGGATACATGAGATGCAGGTTCAAGGTAGATGGAGTCTTAATGTTTGGTGTGGTATAGTTGATGGAAAGATCATAGGTCCCTATTTCTTTGGTATAACTTTAAATTGCTAAAAATATTTGAATTTTCTGGAAAATCAGTTGCCTGTTTTATTGGAAGATATTTCCTTACAAACAAGAAGAGATAAGATATTACAACATGACGGGTGTCCTGCGCACTTTTTCAGACGAGTTCGAGATTATTTGTATCCAAGTTATCCAAATAAATGGATTGAAAGGGGAATCTCCAGACTTAACACATCTGGACTTTTACCTGTGTGGAAGATTGAAGGACTTAGTGTACCATACTTGACCAACCACGCGAGTCGAGATATGAAACAGCGCATTATAAACGCAATAAATAGTGTATCAACAGCTGAGATTGAAGCAGCTGTTATTTCTAAGCATGAAAGATTACATCTTTGTGTGGACAATGATGGAAAACAATCTGAACATTTAATTGGACATTAAGTTTTAATGATGGAGATGTTTGTATGATCTTTCACATATTTAATTTTAAATTATAATAAAGGCTGAGTCAATACTATACTTATTTATGGTTGTGCGTTTTTATTTATATCTCGAGTCCTACAAAAGCTATTAATATACGGTTTTCGCCGTTTTGTTACGACTTTAATCCACTTCCATTATATTTTACAATAAATAGGTGTTTCCATTAAACATTTTAAAGAAAAATAAATTTTAATTTTTTCTATTCAAAAGTACCCTCTACCCATGACAATTAAAACTAAATTTAATTGTTTTATAGTAGATATAAATTAAATCATCCATATTCTTTCCAATGGCACTAATTTCGTTAAAATCGGTTGATCCAAACCGAAGTTATGGGTATTTATCCACAAATACTTTCCCACTCTCCCCCACCCTTTATTTAAAAAAATAAAAAACAAAGTACTTAAACAACTTTGTGCGGAATTTAGGCCTCTTTCTAGTTTACTTATTTAACACTTGGTATAATTGGGCATATCTCACAAAAAACTGGTTTTCAAATTTTTATTCACAGGTTACGCCCCCTAGCGGTTAACCCAGAAACTTGAAAGCTATTTCCAGCGATTTCACTTGACCACTTTTACTAAGGAATTGTATCTTCTAAAGTTATAACATGAATAGTTTCTGATATATAGCCGAGAGATCAGCTTATTGGACCACCCGGTACATAGTGTACTCTACTATGGAGCTGAATCATGGACATTAAACTGGAATACAATAAATCGACATAACGCGTCTGAAATGTGGATATTTAGAAGATTTTTAAGAATTTCATGGGGAGATAGAGTCATGAATACAGAAGTGTTAAGGAGAATAGACACAGAGAGGGAAATGAAAAATATAATAAAAGAAATGAAATTGCAATATCTCGGACATGTGATGAGAAGCGAAAGATACAACATCTTGAGACTCATAATTTAAGGAAAAATAGATGGTAGGAAAAGCGTAAGAACAAGACGCGTTTTCTGGTTGAAGAACCTGAGAGAGTAGTTTGGTTGCAGCTTAAGACAATTGTTCAGAACATCTTCCTTGAAGGTCAGATTAGTCATGATGATTACCAACTTTCGTTGCGGAGATAGCACACCCGAAGAAAAAACAGATTGTACTGCATTTTAAGTTTAAACTAAGTAGAAAGAATTTCAAAAAATACACATCTACATCGTTGAAATTAGAAATTTAGTATTTACTTGTCCAATTATAAGAATCACTCTGTAAAAAAGCTAATTCTTTTTTTGATTATAACAATGAGGCTTCCGTGTTGTCAGACATTAAGAAATTCGGTATAAATCCATTTCTCCTACAAAAGATTACTGCATTAGAAAGCAAAGTTAGAAGTAAAGCTGATAAATCTTAATTACCGAACAACTACCACATTCGTTAACAGAAAATCAACGATTTCAGTCGCGTGATTCATAAAAAGCTTTTATGTGCAAGCTAAATATAAATCTTTGTGTTCTATGTACATTACGTTACCCACTTTATTAGACGTTTACTCGTTTTATATTGTCTTTAGTCATAAACCGGGGTGCGTCTACCATTATCTAAAAGCTTTTACTGCTCGCTTGCGCACATGCTTCCTAACCTCTATTAAAATTGTGGTTTTACAAACATACAAAGTTGTATATTTTACGATATGACCACTATATGTTTAACTACTTTCTTACTACATACACTAGTGACCGCTTACACATAAGGAGGAAAATATACAGGGTAGCCGGACGAAAACAAAAGAGAGGCAATATCAGAAACTACGACAACATTTTTGGAGAACCAAGCTACAGGTCAATTTTTGATTAAAGGGTAACATATTTTTCTAGTATTTTTGATTATATTACTTTCTTCCGAAAACCAGAATAAAAATCACCCAACATTTTATAATAACAATGGGGATTAAGTAAGTATTATTTAATATTCCTGACAGTTCTCTATACATTATTCTCTAATGTTTAAGTTTGGTTCAATACTTTATTTTATATACAGTGTAAGTAAAAGTTTATGTTCGGTATGTTAAAATTTAACAGAATATCTAACACAGATTTAATAGTATATTACTTTATGAGGCAGAGAAGCATGAATTTTCTTTCTTGACGCGCCCGATATTATGCGCCGAACGAAGTGAGGCGCGTAATAGAGGGTAAGTCAAGAAAAGTCGCTTCTTTGTCGAATAAAGTATACTATTTTTTCTTCAAACGTAACAATTTTTAACCATAAATAGTACAATTCATACGCTATTTTACTTGAAATTAACTGTGACAACTATCAAAGTCGTCTAGATGTTAGAAATTAAACTAATTAAGTCGTCGGTGGGATTTGCGTCTCCCTGGTTACAGTTGTTTGACAGTTGTTTGCAATTATTAAAGATAGTTTATTGTTGTTGTAACCGCAAGCGCAAATTTAGTGCGAAAATGGAAAACCTAAACGAAATTGAGTCCGCGGCTAATGATGCAGTAGCACGTTTGGGGCCCTCCAAGTCCGGAATAAAGTATCGGTTAGCGTACAAGCACTTCCAAGAGTGGTGCGATACAAGACGAGTACGGCAAGTTACCGAAGACGTTTTGTTGCAGTTTCGCAACTGTATATAAACATTTGTAAATATATTAATAGACGTTTTAATAGTTTCGACTCTCCTCGTATATTTACACTAAGATTTTGCATATACAATTGCACAGCGGTGTTTAAGGGCCAAAAAGATATAAGGCTAAACATTCCAAGACGACCATCTGCGAGATAACAAGGGACGATTTCCACGTGCCACATGTGTTTTTAAAGTTAAAATAAGGGTTTGCGTTTGTTAGAAAACCACAGTCGACAAGTATCTCTCGAACGATGAACATGTGTATGTAAAGACGAAGAGTACCTGACTCCTTATCGGTCTTTTGACCAAAAAAGACGAAAATGTGCATAAAACTTGTGTAGTTGAAATCGGCCGCTGAAGGCGTAATTTGCGATAGCCCTAGCGGTATATTTTCATGGAGTAAGGAACAATACACCATTTATATATGATTTGCTGCATATATCAAGTACGTGCACTTGGTATATTTATTTGATATTTGTTGGAACTTCATCGCATTTTTGTGCATTTTGCGTTTGTTCCGGTTTATTTACTATATTCTTATTTTTGTATTTTGTTTTGTAAATACCGATTTATTTTATGCGTGGTTTGCATTAATAATTATATTGTTTGTATGTTTTTATACCATTAATATATAGGTATATATCCATATTTTTATGTTTTTTGTTGTAATATAATTAATTTGTTTTTGTATCTTTTATGTATAGTATGTTTGCGGCTATGGTAGGTTTTGTCTTTTGTTTTGGCAGTGGTTTTAATAGAATCTACATCTTTTTGATTTGGTCTGTTTATTGTTGTCTTTCGGTGTGTCTGTTGGTGTTTCATAGTAGCTGATAGTTAAGTTTGTATATTCTTCTTTAATTATAATGGTATATGGTTATGCATATTTATGTTTAATTTTACACCTTTTTAAAATAGAGTTTTATACAGTCCACTGGCTTTGATTTCTTTAGTTGAATATATATACCCAATTCGAAAGGGGGAAACCAGCGAGTTCTGGATTGAACAGAATATCTTCTCTCCCCTTCAGGATGATCTCAATTGTTATATTGAGGTCATCGTATGTGCAGAATGCAACACGTTTTACTGGCATATTTTAATATAATGGAAAATAAAAATAAATGGAAATCTTCTAAAAGTGGTCACGATACTCTATGATAAAATCCGAGTTAGTTATTAGAAAAAATGTGGATATAAGCAAATTTTTAAACTTACGTGCCTTTCTGAAAAAAACAAGCGAATGATATACTGCAAAGAAGTCTTCACTAAAGACGAGTTTGATAAATTTTTGTTTGAAGCGCCAGATAAGTTGTATTTAGGATTAAAGGTAAAAAAAATTATATTGCAAAGCATGTAGTATACTCTACTAAATTATAAAAATATTTCAGATTGTTTTGTTAATTGAGGTTACCTGTGCCTGTCGATGCGACGAAATGGTAAAAATGAAGATTGTGGACATTGAGGATTAAGAAAATGTAATAATTATCAAAATTCCAGACAGTAAAACACGGCAAATTACATATTTTACGATAATTGGTCAAAACTACATTAAACTGTATAAAAAGTATGCATCACTGCGGCCTGAAAATTTCACAGAAAACCGATTTTTTATCAAGTACCGAAATGGAAAGTGTTACCAAAGCGTCATGGGAATAAATTCGATCAGCGCAGTAGCCCAAAAAGTAGCTAGTTATTTAAATTTAAACGATGCAAGCGCATACACGGGTCACTCTTTACGACGAACTTCAGCAACACTTTTAATTCATGCAGGCGGAAATCTAGAATGCCTCAAACGACATGAGGGCTGGAAATCAAGCACGGTTGCCGAAGGATATATAGAGGATTCAATAAGAAATAAGAACGATAATGCTCAAACAATTTTAAACCCTCATGGTTCGCCAACATCGCGAATGATTGCAGAAAGTTGTTCTCGGCCATCAGTATTATCAACAATTACCAATGCGAATCAAGAATCGGGAACATTTTTGCACGGTTTCAATTTTGAAAATGCCTCATTACCTAATTGTACTTTTAATAATACTATAAATAAAAATGACGTTTAATTGTTGTTAATGACATTTGTATTGTTACTTTGTGACATGTTTCATATTGTTGTCATGACAACATTTTTCCCACCGCCGTAAAGAAATGGGGGAAAAAAACTGCTGCCGGCGGAGACATCAAACTTTGAAGGATCAAGTTAGATAAGTAATGTCATCATTATTTGACGTTTGAAGAAAAAATTTTATTTGTAGCGAATAGACAAAGATAACAATCATATTTCCCCTTGGTCTCCCCTTCACATTTCTTATAGACGCCCATTAGTGAGACGATTAGTTTCGATCAGAGATATTTTACATATCTCTGGTTCCGATCAAGCTTATAGCTAAGAAACTAGAGGTGAGTCGTTGACATTTTTATCGTTAACGAAACTGAACCGTTCTTCGTAAACAAATAACTAGTTGATTGTTTACCAGTAGTTTCAAATAAGTGAGTACATAAACAAACATATTGGCGAAGGATATATTTATTATAACTTGAAAAATAAATTAAACAATACAATATAAGAATAGTCTAAATTGGCATTTAAAAACATACGTTTTTCCACTTTTCTTGTTAACCGTGTTCTTCTTTTTGTAATTGTTTGTAGGTTTTTTTTATTTTTTTTTTGTCCCTATGCTTGCAAATGCAACATTAAAGATACTGAGCCACGAAAATAAGTCCTGAGGTAAATAGAGTTATAGGTAAGTTCACTAATTTAGAAATTAAAACGTAAAATTTTCTCCTTACCATAACAATACAGTGGTGAGTGCTTTATCAACCGGCTTTTTAACGTAAGAGATAGAAAACACAGTTACCTTGTGAAATAAAAAGAGATGAAACTCGTAGAGGTGGGAAATAATCGATAGAAACCTATAATTTACATTACATTGCATTAACACTACCGATAGTCTCACACCTTTAGACGTTAGTTCAGCTAAATCACCTCGGTCATAATTATTATTTATGACGTCGTATGTGTAACGTATTTCAGTGACATTTTTTTAAATTTGCATAAAGTAAAAAATGATTGACCACAATTAAAAGCAAAAATGTGAATACAATAAATTAATTATTAATGAATATTTAATCTAAGGTTTTAAATTAATAACCAAAAATAATTTCTATGATTTGAGGAGTTTCATACACTCTTGTCACGGAAATAAACATCAGTCCTTTGTGGATTAGTGGTAAGAATTCGACACTGCGACGCAGACGATCAGAGTTCAAAACCCATATGTGGTTTTCTTTTTTTTTTAATAATTTGAAATTATGCAGAGATCGTTTTGATTTGAATCACTAAACATTATGTCAGTCGTTACTAGTATTAGAAGTGTTTAAAGTTACACATAAATTTCTTTTTGAATTTGAATTATTTTGTATTTCCGTTTTATAACATTGGAATAAGAATAAATTGTAAATAATGAGTTTTTGAAAACTTGTTACCTAATATGTATAATATTTTCTATTATTTTTTGATTGAGTAAAACAAAAATTTTATCCTTGGTGGGAATTGAACCCCAATCTTCTTGTTAGTAGACTACGTGTCTAATAATTACACCAACTCCACATACAATTAATGTTTGCGCACAGAACATACCTACCTTTAGTTTAGTGAAATATTTCAGTTGAGTTATTTTTATTATTAAATAAACTTAAAGATTTATAATTTAAAATCGCTACTAATTAATGTTTTTTACTTTAATTCTTAATTTATTTAATCATTTATTCTAACATCAGAAATTATTAAAATAAAATATTTTCGCGGTCATCCGTATAATTATGACTGAAGTCAAATAGCCACGTCTAACTAGCTTTATCTCATTCTTTCTCACAAAATCCATCTTCTATCCTTTCCGTTATTTTGCCTGGTTTTAAAGCGACTAAACACTTCTAATACTATAATAACGTCTAAAGGTGTGAGACTATCGACGGTGGTAATGTAATGTAATGTAAATTATAGGTTTCTATCGATTATTTCCCACCTTTACGAGTTTCATCTCTTTTTATTTCACAAGGTAACTGTGTTTTCTATCTCTTACGTTAAAAAGCCGGGCGATAAAGCACTCACCACTGTATAATATTGAATGCTTTCTCATAATTCGAATTATTCTATCTAATTTTGAAGCAAAACGATTAATCTGGTCTATAATTATATTTAAATCTAGTAGCGAGGAACGCCTAGAATAAATATTATTTTGTCGTATGTTCCCAATCCTGTGCCATGTAAATCCAGTTGGTTGCAACCCTCTTTATGTTATCCGTCCACCGTGTCTGATATCTTCTCCTATCTCTATATCCCCAAAATCTAGGACACAACTACGTTATAAGTTTAGTCCACCTAGCGCCATTTATTCTCGCCACCTTTCCGACCCAGTTCCACTTAATATGTACTATCCTTACCATCTGTAATTCCATCTGACTCTTATAATTATATTTAGATCTCTATCACTTAAAATTAATTCCAACATCGACCACTCAGTGGCTCGCTGAGCCACGCTATCTTTTCTAAAGATTTTTAGTATGTTTTAATAAAGTGCCCGTATCTTCTAAATTAATGAATTTACAAACAAATACTAACAAAAAAAGTTGTAAAATAATTATTTTATTCCAATGACATCCCGTTTTTAATGCATTATTATAATACAAAAAAATTGGGGGAGAGTGAAGGTTTGTAAACCGTCATAAAATCTAAAAAAAATCAAACAATTTCTTCTTTACTTCGGTTTTCCAGAAATAAAAATCTAAGGAATTACATCGGTCAATCTAAAAGGACACGAAACTTTACTCTGCGAATCCAACGATAAAGAAATCGCTAATCTAGGTAGTTCGGTACTATTAAAAGACAATGAGGTGGAGCTCCATTCTGCATGAATCACATATCTCTTCTTTGATTAAGTGGCAAATCTTCTACATCGCTAAAAAGTGTAGTTTGTAAAAACTTTAAATAGTTATATATTATCTAAATCATCCATTATCTATAAACGAGTTATAGATAATGGATGATTTTGACAAGAGCTTGTAAATAACAGGTAAACTTGTGTACTGAATTGGCATACCTCATAGCTCTTGTCAAAATCCATAACCTTTACCACTTAAATTTGCTGGTAATTAATAACGACCCAACAATCTCCAAATATACCGTATCATACATTAATCTTAAATTCATGTTGAAAATCTAACTCTGGAAATAGATGAGGATTTTCAATATCCCAACTTTGGCTGCTTCTCCAGTTAAATACTCATCTACGTGTAAATGTAGCTTCATCAGTAAAAATATTGTTATATTTAGATTTATATACGATAAATATTATGACTCATACATATTATTTCTAACCCATTCGTCTTTTCTAGATCATAAATATACCTGCCGGCATAAATTTCTGGATCCATGGATCCCCTACCGATATAAAAAAACCTGCTTTCGATGGAATTCCTTCGATGGAAGGTCATTGATTCTTCGCCGTCATTCCAGAACTAACAATTATTTATATGGGACATTTTATTTAAAGCGAGTTAGTCGAAAATAAATTGTTGTATAGAATAAGTTGTATAATAAATTATTATAAATTATTGTGTTTTAGTGAATTAGAATAAGGGAAATAAAGTTAATAAATTAGACATAAAAATAGTACAATATTTTTTTTAAATAAAATTACGATTGTAAATTTTTTGTTTATTATCCGCAATGTTTTCTTAATAGCGATTAACATTTTATTTGCGTAATAAATGCAATCCTATGACCCAAAAACACCGACATAATTAATACATTAATGAAAATATCTGCCCCCCTTTATTTTTTTATTTTTAACATCTCGAAAAATAATGACTTTATCGTTACGAACTAAGAGTATATTATTTACATAGAGAGTATTATCGAATCGAAAAATTGTGATAAAATGAAAATTGCGCCAGTGGCGTAGAATTTGGGAGGAGTCAAGAGTCAACCATTCGATTTCCTCTGTCGTACGCCTCTGGTAGAAGCCAGAAACGTTTATTTAACATAATTTAGTAAGGTGTAACTCCACCTCCAGTAAGTTCTGGGTGGATTGAGAAGCTCAGTAAATGCCGGTGCCGATCTCAATCCCGGATAAAAGAGGAGGGTTGAGGCGATGGGCTAGCAAATTATAATTTGTCAAAAGAAATAAATGCTAAAAATTTCGACCAAAAGCCTCGAAATACAAAGGATGGGTCAAGACAAAGACGACTAACGCAACGGAAAAAGAAAATGATATTGGCTACATGAAATGTACGAGGAGTTGAATGTACAAGAACCAAACAAGCAGAAGTCTTCTTCTTCTAGTGCCGTCTACACTAATGAAGGTTGGCCATAACCATTGCAAATTCGTCTCTATCTTCTGCTTTTCTTAAGAGCGCCTGTGTGTTTAACCCGGTCCAGTCGCGAATGTTTTTCAGCCAGGATATTTGTCGTCTACCAGAACCTCGAAGTAAATGAACAACTGCTAGTACTGGAAATGAAAAAGAATGGGCACAACATCGTAATTGTCGGAATGTATGCCCCAAATTAAGATGCAGATCCAGAAAGTAATGACGATTTCTACAACAAGATGAATGAAATACTCTTTGATGTTAAAGAAAATTGTGAAATCTATCTTTATACTAGGAAATTTAAACAGCAGAGTAGGGAGAGAAGAAGATAACAGAGTCGTAGGAAGATATGGGGAACAAATACCCAATGACAACGAAATACGGCTTAGAGATTTTTGTGAAAAAAATTTCCAAATTATGAATGGCTTTTTTCAACATAGAGCCATTCACAAATTTACATGGACACAACCTACTAGGAATCTGTGCCCGATAATCGACTATGTAATTCAACGTCAAACTTCCCAGCTAAAAACAACTGACGTAAGGGTATACCGTGGATCAGAATGTGGAACCGACCATCGTTTACTTATGGCCAACGTGATAGTTAACTATCGCAAAAACAATAATACTCAGGTACACAATATAGTATAAGAGAAGAAGCTTTATGAGAGAAGAGGCCCAAACCTTACTGCGACCGAGAGAAGACAGGAAGGGGAAAGGTCAATTGAAAGATGGCAAGAAGAATGGAACAAAATGGAGAATGTGACACAGTGGACGAAAATGCTGATCCCGAACATAAGAGACTGTAGCCACAGGCAACTGAATTATTTCCTGACGCAGGTGCTCACAGGACACGGGCGTTTTAGGGGCTACCTATCTAGGATCGGAAAGGCTGACACAGATGAATGCCTATACTGTGGATACTCGGACACTCTGACACATACGATGTTAGATTGCAGCAGATGAATAGTGGAAAGGAACAGAATGGAGAGAGAGAAAGAGAGAGACAGGTGTGAATTTTATTACAGTAAGAGAAAATATTGAGAAAATTATGGGAAATAAATCAGGTTGGACTAACATACATAGCTATATCCATGCAGTG
This sequence comes from Diabrotica balteata, assembly GCA_918026665.1. Classification (NCBI taxonomy): domain Eukaryota; kingdom Metazoa; phylum Arthropoda; class Insecta; order Coleoptera; family Chrysomelidae; genus Diabrotica; species Diabrotica balteata. The sequence goes on from OU898283.1 coordinate 33,351,842, forward strand.
ATCAAGCAAAAGAAAGAGAAAGAAAGACAGCTGGACCAAGGTAAGAGTGAAAGATACTGAAAGTTGAAGCTAGAAAAGTGGGTCAGACTGTATAAGTTAGAATACGTGAGTCAGACTGTGGGAAAGGAAGGAATGTCCGTCTGGGAAGGATGCCGAACTAGGAGCGATGAGGGTCTTCTACGCGCTACCTGGATCGAGACAGGGAGCCTCCTTGCTGATGAATAGAGTGTGGATATGTTTGAATGGAGAATGAATGAATAAATGTAGTGCTTCGAAAGTGATGCTGGCCTTACAGCGGCCATTCCACTTCCGGATCGATGGATGACAGAGGAGGGTCTGGTTTAGCAGGTGGGCGTTCGGCGTAGACTCGGCAACGAGAGGGCATTTTAAAGGACTTTGGAAACTATCGCCGCGCGCCGGGAATACGATGAACGAATCCTGCACTAAGGTTAGTTAGGCGTCGTCTTGGACTGAGATGTCTTTTGAAGATTCTAGACCCCCCTCTATAAAGACGGAAAAAAAATCATTCATGAGGCTTCAAGTGAAGCTTTGGGGTATAAAGACAAACATGAAACCAAAAATGAAGAAATATTACAACAATATATATAAAAAATTAAATCAAGATATAAAAAGAGATGTGGTAAAAAGTAAAAATGAGATGTGGGACCGAAGATGTGCAGATGTGGATGGGTATATGGGTGTAACAAGAGTTGGGCAAGCCTGGAAGGTGATAAAGTCTCTCCGGAGGGAAAGAAAAAAAATTTAACTTACAGGTAATATATCTGAAACAGTGGAAACACCATTATGAGGTCTTACTAACAGAGGATAGATGTAAATTCGAAGAGATCGAAATGAAAGAAATTTCCGAACATACACAAATAATTGAGACAACAACCGGAGAGTTAAGCTATGCCCTCAAAAGATCGAAAAACGGTTAAGCAGCAAGACCTGGAGACATCGCAATTGAGCTGGTAGTATGGACAAAAATATTACATGAGATCTTGGTTTAGCTTTTTAACAAATATCCTTGATGATTGACATGTTGCATACGTCAGCACAATATTCAAAAAAGGAGATAAACGCAAATGCTCTAATTATAGGGTAATAACTGTTATCAGCTCAGTGGGGAGGTTGTACAGTCGAATAATAAAAGAAAGAATAGAATGAGAATACAAAGACATAGATGAACAAAATGGATTTCGTGGAGGAAGATCGTGCACTTATGGTATATTTATTCTGCAGCAGGTAATCGAAAAACGGAAACAAGGAATCTATCTATCCACCTATTGTTGTATATTAAGATACGATACCTTTGAAAATCTGTTTCAAACATTCACGAAAATGGATCTCAGTAGAGAGAATTTGGATGCTATCGCAAATATATAGAAAAAAGTGTCGTCAAAGAAGGAAAATTTATATCTGAATCATTTCCAATAACAAAGGGGCTTAAACAAGGATGTTGTTTATCTCCGACCTTATTTAAAATATATATTCAATAATCGCTAGAGCATCGGAGGAAACAAGTATCTGAAATGGAAATAGAGATAGGCTGTGATAAATGTCTAACAACTTTAATTTTCGCAGATGATCAGGTAGTCGTAGCGAATGATAAGAAAGACATGGACTACATGTTTGGAAAACTAAAAAAAGAATATGAAAAATGGGGCGTTAATATAAATATGTTAAGGACAAAGTATCCTAAAATAGGAAATCCAGAGTTAGAAATTAGAAACACGAAAACATGTAATAAAAATAAATATCTATAATATCTAAAAAGTGCACTACCAAAAGAGACATCGAAAACAGAACGCAGTAGGAAAAGAAAAGCTGTAAACATTATAAACTCTATACTATGGTCTAAAGATGTTAGACAAGAAACGAAATTGACAATATATCGAACCTTGGTAGAGCCTATTATGACTTATGGGGTAGAAGTTTGGCAGATCACGAAAAAAATAAGAAGTAGTAGAAATGAATTTTCTACGGAGAGCATGTGGTGTATCCAAAAAAGATCATATCAGGAATAAATATATTAGAAGGAGGACAAATACTGTAGACATAATTGAAACGAGACAACTAGTGTGGTATGGTCACGTGAAGCGAATGAATGAAGATAGATTGCCAAAGAAAGCTTTAAATTACATAATACAAGAAAGAAAAAGATGGGGAAGGCATTGAGTTGCCTGGGAAGAAGATGTAGGGCAATGTGCCCTACATCTTTTCATCATAGACAGAGCCATTAAAGAAGACGAATGGATGGACAGAAAACGATGGAGGTCGAAATGCGAGAAGCGGCAGAGGAACCTCGCTTATATATATAATTTAGTAAGTTGTATGGCTCAAATATGCTTCTCATAAGGAGAAAAGCTATCCCCAGAAAGCTTTTCTCCTTTTAGCAGTTGTTAACAATTCCATCTCTTTACACATTCGTCTCAATACCTCTACATTGGTCACGCTGCCTCAGTATCATATCATATTCTCAGTATGCATTGGTACAGCCATATTTCTAAAGTTTTTAACTTTTGTGTAGTGGCTGCTGTTAACGTTCACCCTTCTACTTCGTAGAGTAGCGTAAAGAATAAGTAACATTTGGTGGCGCGGCATCGGTGTCTGACGGGTAGCTAACGCTTAGGTTGCGGTTGCTTAACAGCCAAACATCTAGATCTTGCCATTTCAATTCGAATCTTAAACCTCTATATAATCTTTCAATATGTTAGGTTTCAATATTCAGGTCGATATTTTAAATGTTCTTTGTACTATACACCTTAAGTTCAGTTTTCTTTCTATTGATCTTTACTCCGAATTGTTTACATGTAGTATTTACTCTATTAAGCATCATCTATAAATATTTGGTGCTATCGACCAGTATATCAGTATCATCTGCATATTGAAGATTACTTATTGTTTCGTCATTAATCTTGATTAATCCTCATTGTACTCTTACAGTGTCTAGAAATATTTGTTCGGTGTATAGGTTGAAAATCAGTGGCAGCCCTCTCTAATCCCTTTAGAAATGATTATGTTTTGACCTACCATATGTCCATTTGTGGGCTATTTGATTCCAATACAGATTTTTAATACTCTGGATGTTCTTAGTTAAAGTCCTAAAAGGTGAAATAGTTTTATGAGTTTTTCATCTTGGATAGCTTCGAACAGGAGCTGATAAATCTGCTCAGATAAAGCAGGAGTAAACATATTATTGTTGATCCAGACATTTTAAATATTTAAAAAATACTTTCTTTGCAATATTGGGCTTTCGCGTTTCAAAACCGCATATACAGCCGAATTGTGCTTTACTTATACTTTGTTCTAATTTTGTTTGTGTCGTAACGTCTAGAAATTAATTTCTAACCGAGAACAAGCGGCGATGTCGAGCGCCGGCGACAAGCGTGTGAACTCGAGCTTTTCTTTGTTTTTAATGAAGTATAGTATGTGTTACACCCACTTAGCTTAAAGTTTACTGTCTATTTTACTCATCCACTGCAAAAAACAAAAACTAACCTATTTTATAAATATAATAATGTTTGTTGGTTTACCTTAGGTATCTTTGCATAGCGCCCTGTTCTTGTATCACGAATAATAGCGATGTCCAGTAGGTCCATTTCATGGTTCTGGTCCACCCAATAAAGATAAAATCCATGGGGATCTACTCTTAATGTTACTGGAGTTCCAACACAAGAGTCCTGCAAAGAAAAAAAAAACTATAAGTAAGAGAAAAAAGCAACTAGTTTTAAAAATATGAAAATAAATTCCACTTGCAATTGTTTCATTACCAATGCGTTTTTGCAAAGAGTATGGTTCAATATACGTACTTATTATGAAACGTATTTTCTTAAAGATTTCTTAAATGAGAATCTTTTGATTCTCAATTATTTCTCCAAATTCAAGAAGGTACGCTAGCCGGCGCCAGTAAAATAGTTAAATAGTGTTTATTTCTGAACTTCTTCTTTGTCAACCATTTTCCATCCACTCCTGAATGTAGGTCTCTCCCAATTGCTTCCATCTTTCTCTATCTTGCGCCAATCTAATCCACTGTTTGCCTGCCACTGCTCTTATGTCATCTACCCATCTTTTTTGAGGTCTTCCCATGCTTCTTGTTGTCGTTCTTGGTCTCCATTCTAGAATTCTCCGTGTCTACCTGTTGTCATTATATCGGGCTACGTATCCTGCCCAGCGCCATTTCATTTTTGTAATTTCTTCCACAATATCCCTAATCTTCGTTCTACGTCGTATCTCGGTGTTTCTAATCTTGTCTCTTAGTGATATTCCAAGCATGATTCGTTCCATTGCTCTTTGCGTTGTTTCTAATTTTTTGGCAGATTTTTTGGTAAGTGCTACTGTCTCCAAGCCGTAGGTACAAACAGGTAGTATGCATGTGTTATACACCTTTTTCTTTAAGTTTATAGGAATGGAGGTGTTTTTCAATATATGTGCTAGTTTGCCGAAAGCGCCCCAAGCCAGTTGTGTTCTTCTTTTAATTTCAGCATCTTGATTTGGTTTTCCTAATTTGATAACATGACCTAGATATACATAATGTTCCACATTTTCTATGGTATGATTTTGTATTGTTATATTTGTCTGGTCTCGGCTCAGTATTTTTGTTTTGCTGTAATTCATTTTTAAGCCTACCGCTCCTGAAACTACATTTAATTGTTGTAACATATCATTTAGTTCTTGGATATTATCGGCTATTAAAACTATGTCATCTGCGAATCTCAAATGGTTTAAGTATGATCCGTCGACGTTGATACCCTTATTGCTCCATTCCAGTTTCTTAAAAATATCTTCTAGAGCAAGGGTAAATAGTTTGGGAGAGATGGTGTCTCCTTGTCTTACTCCCCGTTGTAGTCTTATGGGATTAGTTTTTGTGCTTTCGTCCAGCTTTATATGCATGGTGGCATTTTCATATATGTTTTTAATTATGTTAATGTATCTTGAATCTATGCGTGCATTTTCTAGAGATTCAAGCACTGCCCATAATTCGATGGAATCGAATGCTTTGTGGAAATCGACGAACGCCATATGAATTGGAACATTATACTCGGTGCATTTTTCTATCAGTGTTCTTACGGTGTGCAAGTGGTCTATAGTATTAAAATGTTTTCTGAATCCAGCCTGCTCGATAGGTTGATAGAAATCGAGCTTATGTGTTAGGCGGTTGGTTATGATTTTAGTTAGTAATTTATACAGATGTGATAGCAAGGATATTGGTCGGTAATTCTCGATGTTTGCTCTGTTTCCTTTCTTGAATAATAAAATGACCTCGGAGTTGTACCATTCTTGAGGAATCTTTCCTTCATCAATTACTTTATTAAATAAAACATTTAATACCTGTTCCATTTTTCTGCCACCAATTTTCAACATTTCAACTGTAATCTTATCCTCTCCCGGACATTTATTCGTTTTAAGTTGATTTAGGGCCATTCTTATTTCATAGTCGGTTATGTCCGGTATTTCTTCTGAGCCGGTGTTAATTATTGTTCGTTGAGTACGTCGTTGTTGTGGTTGTGTATTTACCGAGTATAGTTTAGTGTAGAATGTTTCAATGGCCTCGCTTATTTCCTTTCTGTCTCTGACGGTGACGTTTTTCTCATTTTTTATTTCTATGATTTTTGTTGTGCCGCTTGAGTTTTTTGCTTTGAGTACTTTCATGTTGCAGTTATCTTGTATTATATTTTTTATTAGATTGTTATTATAGTTTCTATATACTATTTCTATTTCTGAACTATATACAGTTAAAGTATTATATTTACAAATGTACAGGTAATCGGTGATACTGACGAAAAGTAAGGAATGTATGCCGTATATATATTCTACTACACAATTAATCGAGATATACTAGATGGATATCATGAAAGGGGATCGAACAATTAGCTGAGCTCGCTGTAACTGTTCGGCATGGGATACAGGACCCTTTTCTTACTTTCATCTAAATAAAGCCCAGCTCGCTGAAGACGAGTCATTCGTAATTAAATAATACAGGATCCTAGCTCACTAGCTAAAGGGCTTTGTTTCCGGACTCCCGCGGTAGCCTTGGTATCTTATAGATGCCAGCAAATGCTTAGTTTAATTTGCTAAGTTTTTTCCAATCCAACTATCGATAAAGAGTCTCTCTTATCAAGATGGCTCTATTTACTTTAGAGAGGAATATCTCTCACTCTCAATGATCCTTGTAGGCTTTGCCTCTTCAATGAATGGAATTCTCTTTTGGATTGGATAGGTACTGAGTTATATGAGTAATAATAATATTTAACATAGCTAGGGCCGAGGAGAAGGTGATTTTTTATCGACTTGGTGATCTGTCGATAGCAAAACTGAGATTCCTTTCAAAATTGTTTAGGTTTTTTTTTTAGAAACGCGTGGACGTTAGCTTCGGCTAGGTCGTTGTGATGGAAAAGATAGTCTGTAATCGTCCTGTAATGTAGACCAATATATGGTCCTGTATATATATATATATATATATATATATATATATATATATATATATATATATATATATATATATATATATAACTGTTTTGGATGGGTTGGAGTCAATAAAAGGGGCTAATTGTTGACTATTTTTTACTCGAGCTTTCAATTGTGATTACAATTATTATCAAGAGCTTTTAAAAAATACAAAATATCTTACAAAGTTGAACTAGAAATAAAAATGTTAACTCACCAAATAAAATTAGTTTTTTATATAAAACTGCTGCTAACATATTATTACAAAAAATATTATTAAAAAAATGTCCTATTCTAATAAATGTTTCTCTGAAATAAATTTTGATAAAGTGTCTTAACAAAAACAATTGAATTTGTAAACAAAAATTGAATAGCTACAAATCAGCCTCAATGTCATAAATACCAACTTAAAATTTTTTATTTTTGACATATTGTCAAAAATAAAATTTTGTTTAAAACATTATTTTTTGTTTAGTAACAAAAAAAAAAGAAGATTTATTCACCATTTATAGATGCCTGAAAAAATGTAACAAATACATGAAAAATTCAAAATGTGATATTTTACTGATTGCATATATAAATTACATAGAAATAGTATAATTATAAATTTTGCTTAGATTTTGAATTTCTGACCTTTTTTTTAAATTATTATTACTTTTGCTAATACAAACTATTTCCAAAAAAGTTCTTTTAAATTTATTACTTTCACTACATAAAATTTTAATATTATCAAAATCCATAATATGGTCTTTGTCTATTACATGATCTGCCAAAGCACAAGATGGTTTCTTAATTCTGCAATCACTTTTGTGAGAAACAATGCGATTTGAGAGATTTCTTCCAGTCTCACCAACATACTCAGCTTCACACTGAGTACAACCAATGCTGTATACTACATTTGTTTGATCTAATTTGTCTATAGGATATTTAGTTTTGAAATATAAAGATGAAATGGTTTTAAAACCATTTAAAACCATAAATATCCTATAGACAAATTAGATCAAACAAATGTAGTATACAGCTTTGGTTGTACTCAGTGTGAAGCTGAGTATGTTGGTGAGACTGGAAGAAATCTCTCAAATCGCATTATTTCTCACAAAAGTGATTGCAGAATTCAGAAACCATCTTGTGCTTTGGCAGAGAATATAATAGACAAAGACCATAATGGATTTTGATAATATTAAAATTTTATGTAGTGAAAGTAATAAATTTAAAAGAACTTTTTTTGGAAATGGTTTGTATTAGCAAAAGTGATAATAATTTAAACAAAAGGTCAGACATTCAAAATCTAAGCAAAATTTATAATTATATTATTTCTATGTAATTTATATATGCAATCAGTAAAATATCACATTTTAAATTTTCCATGTATTTGTTAAATTTTTTAGGCATCTATCAATGGTGAATAAATCTTCTTCTTTTTTGTTACTAAACAAAAAATAATTTTTTAAACAAAATTTTATTTTTGACAATATGTCAAAAATAAAAATTTTTAAGTTGGTATTTATGACATTGAGGCTGATTTGTAGCTATTCAATTTTTGTTTACAAATTCAATTGTTTTTGTTAAGAAACTATCAAAATTTATTTCAGAGAAACATTTATTAGAATAGGACATTTTTTTAATAATATTTTTTGTAATAATATGTTAGCAGCAGTTTTATATAAAAAACTAATTTTATTTGGTGAGTTAACAAAAAAACTTTTATTTCTAGTTCAACTTTGTAAGATATTTTGTATTTTTTAGGAGCTCTTGATAAATAATTGTAATCACAATTGAAAGCTCGAGTAAAAAATAGTTAACAAATAGCCCCATTTATTGACTCCAACCCATCCAAAACAGTTTTATATTTTTTCCAAACGAGTCACAAGTACTTCTTTTATCTTAATATATATATATATATATATATATATATATATATATATATATATATATATATATATATATATATATATATATATATATATATATATATATATATATATATATATATATATATGTATGTATGTATTGTTTGAGTTTAGTTCTTGAACCTTAATATATATTTTTAGTGGATTTTCTTGGGCTTAGGTACATAAAAAAATGTTTTGATACTAAGACGTGTTCATATATTTTTCCGACGTTTCGGCAGGAAATCCATGCCTTTTTCAAGAAGTAACATTGACTAAAAAAATATTTTATCACAGACATAATACGGTTTAAAAATTAAACTTTTGACTTACCAAACATGTAAAAATTCGGTGCTAACAAGTATACATAGACGTCATAATTAAAATAATATTAGAAACATGGGACATACCCACTAAGTCACTACATGTAAAATGTGTTTTAAATCTAATATGTTGTTTATTAATGTTAGTTTATCGTTAAAACAACCAGTTACTTTAACATCATATGCGTTCTGAGATTGTCTTTTTATGTGTTTTTAAATTAAATTAAAATATATTTTGTTTAAATTTTTGACATCTTTTTTATCATTTATTGCGTTATTATTTTTATTTATTTGTATAGACTCTAGAAGCTCTATCTTCTTCCTGTTGTGTTCACTTTTTAGGATCTTGGTTTTGTCAAAATCAAATTTATGTTTTTTTTTTCGTTTTCATCTTTTGGGAGGGCGGTTGAGTTTTTTTATCATATTTGTGGGAACGTATTCTTGAGGTAAGTAGCTGACTGGTTTGTCCAATATAACCTCCATCAAAATTCGAGCAGGGAATTTCATATACAACATGCGATTTTTTTAATAGAGGGGTTTTTGTTTTTAATCTTGTAATTTTTTTTTTAAAAGATTGTGCCTTTTATGAGCAACCGTAATGCTATGTTAAAACAGAAGATTTGCAATTTGTTCTGATAATCCTTTTATATAGGGGAAAGACATATAGTTTTTTTTACAGTGTTGGTGTCATTGTTGTTATTGTTATTGTAAAATTAATGCAGTCGCGATTTGAAATTGTTGTCGATAAGGTGGTGTGGGTATGAATTAAGTGTTAGTGCTGTTTTTGCTTTTTTAATGACCTGAGGTCTATTGATAGGATCGGATAATCTAATAGCTCAATCGGCGAGTCCGATAATTACTGATTTCTTTTGAGACAGGGGATGATGAGAGTTGAAATTCAGATATCTCGACGATCAGGTTTTTTTGTGTACCATGCAGTAGTTATAGTGTTGTCTTCTCTATGTAAGGTGAGGTCCAGAAAATTAATTTGACAATTTTTTTCAATTTCTAATGTGAATTTTAGTTTTTGGTGAAAGTTATTGAATTCATTTAGTAAAATATCCATTTTATCCTCTGGTGCTGCACTTAAGCAGTCATCTATATAGCGATAGAAAAAAGGAATTTCTCCTATCTAATGAATTTATTTTATTTAAAACAATTTCCTCTAGATGCTCTAAAACTAATTGAGCGATGGCACTGGATATGCTAGCACCCATAGCACATCCATCTGTTTGTTGGAAGATTTTGTTTTTAAATAGAAAATAGGTTGACTTTGATGTTGTGTCGACTGCTAGCAGAAATTCTTCGTCTGTGAATGCTTTAATTTCATTCCACTTTTTTTTAATAATGTCTTTTGCTAAAGCTATTGGAATATTGGTCTATAAAGATACCACATCGAGAGAAACTAATTTATAATTTGCAGGTAAATGTATATTTTTGAGTTTTAATTTCAGGTGATCAGCGTCTTTTAAATAGTGTAGATTTTTATTTATTACGTTGAAAATAATGTTCTTCAATCATTCTGAAAGGTTTTCAAAAGAAGACTGAATGCATGAAACAATAGATCGCAGCGGCACACCCTCTTTATGTGTTTTGGGTAGACCGTATATTTTTGGAATTACAGTATTATGTATCTTAAGGGAATTAGCAGTGTTTGGTGAGATATAGCTCATTTTTTCCCATCTATCGACTAATTCGTTATTTCTTTTTTGGAAAATATTCGTAGGGTCATTTTTCATTTCACGGTATGTTTTATTGTCATTCAATAGAGAATCCGTTTTAGTTTCACAGTCATCGGACTCCATAATAACAGTCTTGTTAGTTTTGTCAGGTTTCAGAACAACTAAATTTTGGTTCTTGTTTAAAAACGCTTTTGTCTTTTTAATTTTCTTTTGTAGTGTTTTGTTTTCAAAAGGGTATTTGTTTTTCTTTAGTTTAGTTTTATTTTCAGTTTTTAGTTTATCAAAATATTACAACATTTAGTTCTGATATCATCCTGTACATTGGTACTTAAGTTAGAAATTGAACTCTCAATTGAACAAATAATTTCTGATGTTGGAATATCATTTTTATTACGGATGGGAACTGCAAAATTATCTCCTAAACTTAAAACATCTTGTACCTACGTCACTGGGAATTTCTACATTTGGTAAATTGTGTTGTGATAACAATTTATTATTGTGATTTTTATTGTCTGATTTTAACGATAGCATATTAATTTTTTTGATATTTCTATCATGAATTTTACAAAAAATACGTTCATTGCATTGTATGGATGTTTCTTTAATAGCAACTGGTAATGACTTGAAACTAGAAAAACTAAAAACAAAATTAATCGAATCATCAAATGTTGGTATGCCACCACGGATCTAAAGGATCTTCAAATTTCTAGTTTGTTTGTTAAAAAATAACTGTCGCATATCTTATAAAAGTTCTAGCTAGAGATCTATTAGACAGGTGTATTTAAAGTTATTTTAAAAACGACTGTTTTGAATATCTAATGGACTGTGTGACAAGAAGTAAAACAGCGGTAAAATAAATTATTATGTAAGACATAAATTTAGAATATAGTAAACTGTTTTATAAAAAAATTAAATACATAAATGCAAGATTGAATCATTATTTACAATGTGTTTAATATGTTTAATGTAATTTTTAATTTGAAAGATATTAGGCATGTACGAGACAACTGCGCTCACAAATAAATATTAATAAAACTGTCGAGGCCGGATTGGATCGAATTTATGACCTCCAAATTATGAGATAGATCAACTATTGTTAAAGTAGAAAGGCATATTTTTGTCCTGATATTGGTAAATCGGCCTTGAAGGTAAATGAACCTATAAATAGCGCAACGGCCAACGGCATAAAAATGCAGAAGGCAACAGGGAACCAGCGCAACAGGAATATAGCGGAGATGCGCTGTCCTGAGTTTTGGCATTCGGTTAGGAAACCATGTTGGGATTCTATTACCCAGGACCTCCACATGAAGAGCACTTGGCTGATTGTTGTGCCTCTATAGCGAATCAGATTACTATAGGGGGGAAAGGGATGGTCTAGAGCATTGGAGCACGGTGGGGTGACTCTTGTTTTTACTACCTGGGTGAAAATTTTTCATAGGCTGGGTTCAATCAAATTGCTTGCTTGGAACCAGCGCATTAAACACTCGTAAAGTACCCCTAGTACAATTAGCATGACTACGCCAAATCATAGAAAATATATTATTCATCATGGGATTTGGACACAAAAAACTTACAGATAAGGAGGATAACCAGACAGCAAAGTCTTCTTGGTCGCCAAAAGACGAAATCCTTGCCGATCTTCTTCTTGTAGTGCCTATCCGTTTTGAATGTTGGTGACCATCATGGCAATCTGTACTTTGCACACTGCTGCTCTAAAAATATTCGTAGTTGTTGTGTTAAACCACGTACGTAGATTCTTTAGCCAGAAAATCCTTCGCCGTCCAGGTCCTTTTCCTTGTAAAATTAGTTGCAACTTTAGTCTTTTTTGTTCTATATTTAATATATGCCTGTTTCTATTAATGATCTTTGCTTTACTTCGTCATTACTTCTCCTATCCTTTGTTGTTACTCTGTAGCATCTGCGCAGGCATTCCATCTCTGTTGCTACTATCTTACTGCTGTGTTTCTTGTTTATAATCCTATTTTCAGCCCCATATCTAATGTACAGAAAAACTTTACGATCTGGACATGGAATGTTAAAACATTATACAAGGCAGGGAAGGTTCATAGTATGTTCATAGAATACAGTAAAGGAGATGGATAGACTATCAAAAGAAATTATGGAAATAAGCAAAATGAGATGAACAAACTCTGCGCAATGTTAAATTAGTGGTCATCACATATATATTTTTAAGGTAACCCCAACGGAACACGCGAAAATGGAGTGAATATGTGTATCTTAAATCAAGAAACTGCCTGACATGTTAAGAACTTTGTACTCATATCGGAAAAAGAATGCCCCTCTTTCAACTTCATACCTATTAACTAAGTACCTAGAATACATACCAGGTATATGCCCCTACAGCTGAAAAACTAGACGGCATGAGTGAAGCATTTTATAATGAATTATCCACCTTAAAAAGGCTTCCCAAAAAGGATTTAACTTTGGTTATAAGTGATCCAAATGTCAAGATTGGTAGGGGACAATAGGGAGAATTTGTAGGACAATTTGGGCTTAAAGATAGAAATGAGCCAGGAGACCGATTGGGCGAATTTGTATCTAAACAGTAGTTTGTAATTACTATCCTTACAGAAGATTATACACATGGAAATTACTTCAACATTTCTAGGCCGCATAGTGAGAAATCAAATAGATACGTTATCATAAATAAAATATTCTGTAATAGCATAACATTAGTCAAGAGATACCCAGGAACCGAAATTAAGTCAAAAACCATTGGTTTAATTAGGCTCAGGCTAAAGAAGATTTGACGAAGTGTCAAACCAAAAGACAATAGAAGGCTACTGAAAGATCCATACAAAAATAGAGTGTAAAACAGAACGACCAACTTAAATACCGATTATTCAAATGGATGTAATGAATCAGGAGCTTGAAAAGTTGCATAGAATTTCACAAGACAGACAAGAGCATCCTTTATCATCATCAACTAGCCTCTAACCTCTAACTAGCCTCTAACTAGTCCACTGCTGAACATAAGCCTTTCGCATGCTTTTCCACTTAGTCCGATTTTGTGCCATCTAAATCCAATTTGTAATCACTCTTTTTATGTCATCTGTCCATCTCGTTGGGGGTCGACCTCTATTTCTGTTAGCTTGTATTCGGGATCTCCATTCCAAAATTCTTTTTGTCCACCGGTATTTTGTCCACCAGCTTGTATTCGGGGTCTCCATTCCAAAATTCTTTTTGTCCACCGGTCATAAACTGATCTTGTTACATGATCTGCCCAGTTCCACTTTAGTATTGTTATCCTTTTAATAACGTCTGCTACTCCTGATCTTTTGCGTATAGTAGCATTGGGTATTCTTTCACGTAGAGAAATCCCTAACATTATTCTCTCCATTACCCTTTCTGCAACTTGTAGTTTATTCACTGTAGTTCTTGTGAGTGGAAGGGTTTCCGCGCCGTAGGTTATCACTGGCAAAATAGACTTATTCAATATTTTTATTTTCAGAAACATTGGAATCTTAGACCTAAAAATATCCTTCATCTTTCCAAATGCAGCCGAAGCGAGGTTTATTCTTCTTTTCAGCTCGATTGTTTGGTTGTCTTTACTTACTCTGATCTCATGGCCCAAGTATTTATAGGAGTCAACTGGCTCAATATCTTTGTCTTCTACTGAGATGATTTTATTGTGGACTAAATTTGTCATAAATTGTGTTTTTGAAAAATTTATTTTAAGACCAACCCTTTTTGTGTCAGTATGGAGTTCTTAGAGCATTATCTGTGCCTGATCAAAGCTGTCTGCAATAAGAACGATATCATCTGCAAATTTAAGGTTGTTTAAACAATTTCCATCTATATTAATGCCCTTTTCGTTCCAATCTATTGTTTTACAAGCGTATTCTAGCAAACTTGTAAATAATTTAGGAGACATGTTGTCTACTTGCCGAACGCCTCTTTCAATACGAAAGGTCCCAGTATCTTCATTAAGTCTTACATAGCATCCTTAAACTACCAAAAATATAGATAAAATCGTGTTTGACAGATGGGATTTGTCATAAACGATAGATGTATGACAAAAAGATAAAACAGAGAATAAAATCGATAACAATTATATTAACCAAAATGTATGTAACTGGAAAAATACCCCAATCCTGGTTTAAGTCGACCTTCGTAACTATTGCAAACATTGCAAACAAAACAAATTGCACAGAAAGTGTTCCGACATCTCGTCTTCAGCTTGACAAAATCTGGAATCCGCACATTCTGTCAGTACAATTTTATTCATGTGCCGCATGAGGCGACAGTATCGTGTTAGGAGACTGCCTGCGACCTACGATAATTCGCAGATCATGCCGATTCATATCTAGTAGATCTTTGGATATCTTCTTCGAAAGTTTATGTATAAAAGCTCTCGAATGTTAAAGAACCATTTATTAGTCCAAGTGATTCTCATTAGTCCATTGGTTCCACCCAATCCGATATCGTTTTTTTTTTCGCTGAGTTTCTTACTATAGCAACAAAAGGTTGGTTACCTATGAATGTTTCTGTTGCCCTTCTATGAAAAGTAAATACGCTTTTACTTTTCTTTTAATAGCAGTATATCCAGGTACCCGGAATAAATGTACTTCGTTACTTTTTCCGATCCAAAGCAAATTCTGCAGTGAAATCCAAACTAACTGGGAATAAATCAGATTCAATTCCAATGTCTTTAATACCACCTGGCTGTCCGATAAATTTATAAAAGATCTGTATTTTTATAGATGTGAAAAAATCGTCTCTGGAAAAAAACGATAATCCCTTCTTTTGGCATGAAAAAATTGTTTTTAGCGAAATGTCACAATTTTATTTGATTACTCCTCAGAGAATCCAAACATTTTCTAATTTTTTATGTCGCATTGAAACTTGGGTAACCTTCAATTCTGTTCTGCTACATAACCCCAGAGAGTTTTTAATCTAGGAGCTACTAGGAATCTACTAGAAGTAGCCTTTAGAGCTCCAGGTGAGGTACTGTAGAATTATTTCTTATTTGATCTAAAAAACAGTTCAGCTGTTCTATTGTTACTTCTTTCTGACTTCTTGACTTTCCTCTTTGGACATAATGATAATTCGAAGACATTTTTAATAAATTACTAAAAATGAAATTTTTATATACTCACTGCAATTTTAAGCGTGAACATCAAGTGTTACCGCTTTTTGTAATGCCAACAATTTTTGTTAGAAAAAGAACTTTTATTATTTTGAATATCAATGTTAAAGTCACTTCATTATCTTTATTAAAATACATAGTTTTAAATAACAATGTCCAAAACGCCTTCTGCAGAACCCGCTTACCACAATAATTAATAAAGAAACGAGTCCACACTTCAGATACGATATATCACCTTTGAAAAAGGATTTTGTCCAAATTTTTAATTGTAATTCATTTTTCTTCGTAATTTTGTTAGTATTTCATTAGGCAAAATTTAGGTTTTTTATAAAATGTAGGTTCTTCTATTGGTATACGTGCGCCATCGGTTGTTATAGGCACAAATTAAGAATGTATATCCAAATAGATCATTCAAAGAAAATGTAAACGTATACTGTCACGCTATGGTATAGATAATGTTTACATAAATTAGATAAACCAATTCGATAAACCGTCCATTTGGAGTTGTATAAAAACGCGATTTCAAACTAAATATTTAACACAATACAAACAGTCTTGACAACTTCGACAATGTTTATTTCGATTTTTTCTAAAAAAAAACCTGAAAAATCACAAAAAAAAATGTAAGTATCCAAAAATCATAATACCTTACTTATTCCAATCTAAAAATAAAGACACAACCAAAATAAAGTCACGTATTAGACACTATTGTCTATTGGTACGGTATCTATAGTGTGTCCGTAAAATATGGAATAAATTCGATATTTTTTAAATTAAAAGCACTTTTAGAAAAATCTAAAGCACGTCGATTTTTAAGATTAATATTCTACATTTTACAATCAAATTTTATTATAAAAGGTGATACACATTAAGATGATGACGTCATCAGCTCTTTTTTTGTAAATGTAACACCATATATTTTATGATATTTTAGATCGATTAAAATGAGCTGATTCCAAAAAAGTATTATACTCGGGATCTAATGGATATAATTTAAAAAATATTTAAAGCATTATTTTGAACATGGACGTAGAAACACAGATAGACTCAGTTATTTACATAAAATTGTGAAGTCAAAATTATTTGAATGGGTCACATTCTTAGCACCTTCAACTGTTGTCACGTTTTGTTTTAAAATTTCTTATTCGCGAGTCGCTGAAAATATTATTCCTTATTTTATGCTCTACAGGTGCTATCAAACCAAAATAATAATTTATTGGTTATATTAATATATTTAATTATAATCAAAATATCAAGTGTGCACATAGTGTGCATTATCATTTAATAATAGCGTATAATAGACATCAATCAATTATCTTATATGTAGAAGCACTGAAAACTATTTATAAATGGCAACGGTTGTTTACATTTCTCTGTCTTATGGATCTACGTCAAACTACAAATGCTGTTCCATGTTTGTTTACTTTTACAGTAAATGAGGAAACAGTTATTTTTCGATATTTTGGCTGTATTTTGAGTGATATTTGTGAAAAGTGAAATAAAATAAACGAAATATTTACATCCCGATCTCTCATTTCATTTGTAAGTACATACAATTTACATTATTTAAGATGAGGAAATGAGGAAGCGTGTTTGTTTACATTTTAATAGGCGTACCATTGGGTTTATTCATGTTCATTAATGTATTGAATAAGATATGAGTTCATGAAATTAGTAGACATTTATAAATTGTAAGTAGACATCATCTGATTAAAAAAGATCTGTTTAGTACCTTTTTAATTTAATATTTCTCATGGATACAAATAAATTATTGAAAAAAAAAACTCATTTATTTTTCTATGTAGGTTTCCAAATAATATTGACGATCGAACTATTTGGGTAGCAAATTAAGGAGAAAACATAAAGATTTTTTATTGTAGCATTATTTTGATACTATTAAAAAATTAACTTGAATTCAACTATATTTAATTGTACTAATTTTAAAGCAAATAAAATTGTATTTTAATTTTTCTATAAAGACGTGATTTGTTAATAGTTAAACTCTCGTTTTTTTTTTTTATTCTTTGAACGTGTTTTTATACATTATTACTACTTCCAATTTTTAAAATCTGAATAATTACCCGCGAGTAAAAATTCAAGCACGCTTATGCTCATTGCGGAAGCATCATATTCTATCGAAGCTTCAAAACATTGTGTGTTAAAGGTATCTTATTGCTGTGTACATCTATGTTTATACGTCCATGATTTTGAAGCTCTGGAAAATGAAAAGTAGACACATGTGGGAAGTTGGGTTCTTGAAAATTCATTGTTTTGGTGGGATAGGAATGAATATATTTAATATGTGAAAGTGTTATTGAGCGAATAAAATAAAACTTTTGTAATATAATGTTCATACACTATTTTTTTTTTAAGTTAAAATTTGTTTATTTATGCAGATACCTAGTTATATACATTATTTTACACAAGTTTTAATACATATCTACTTAGAAAACTCTCAGAGGTATGCATATAAAATTATTTTGAATTTAACCTTCCGCTACTGGTACATCTTCTCCTTCTTCACCTTTAGCTTCTTCCTCTGTGGGTTCTTCTTCAGGTACATCTTCAGGTACATCTGATTCTGGTTGGGATTCTTCTGTAACTGATTGTTCCGCTTATGGTAAGTCTCCTTCAGGAGACGGATCAGGCACAAAACTAGGAGCAGGATTTGGTAAAGGAATTCCTTCAGTTGCTGTACCATATTTTCCAGCCACAGCAGCAATTAAATTATAACTTAATTATAGAACGCCCTGTATGTCAAAAAGCAACCATTGGGTACCTGGTAAATATAATACTTTTTAGCTTACAAGTTCATGATCATAAATATCTGATTAGGTGTTGACGGACTAAGTGGTGTGGTTATTTTTTGTGCATTAACAATTATATGAAATGAACAAAATTTGATGGTTGGAACGTGGTTTTGTAATATGTCCATTGTACTTGAACTTGTAACAAAAAATTTTATATTTTCCAGGTACCAAATGTCGAAGAAACATAAAGGGCCTTATATTAGAATCTCTACTTTACAACACTACTAAACACATGTATAGTTGGTTGCCTAACTATAACCACATAATTTTCACACCACAATTTCATCTCACATACATAATTTAAAACAACAACATTGATGATTAATACTATTATATTATTTTATTTTACTTTTACAATTTTAAATAACTTTGGCTTCTGTCTTAAGTAGACACATACAGTTACACTGATTGCTCTGTTACGACTTCCGTCCTATCTTGTCAATATTGCCATTTCAATCAGTTGCTTTCATAAAGTCCTCGTAGACACACAGTCTCAGGACTAGCAACTTCACGTGGAACTTCATATGTTCACACAACTTCATATGTCGCCATGTTACCAAATCTAACGGTAACTTTAACATCTTAATATTTTATAAGAAATAATGTAAACTAAATTTAACTAAATAATTTTTAGCGGGTTTTTACCCACATATTTAGTGGCTACATTTATGTATACCTAGTAAGTATTAACCACATTTTGCATTAACCTTGGTCAAAATTTAAATTTCATGTTCTTTTTAATTGTTATATACTTTTTAGGACACTGATGATGGAATATGTATTCCGAAAACGTTTTGTGTAACATAGCCCGATTGGGTTTTTAAATATGTACCTTTTACAAAGGATTTTAATAAATTTTTTAATATATGGTATACAGCCAACTACAGGAACGTAGATTCCTTGTGGATTTGAATTGAAAGTTGAATTTTTTTCACACAGATATCATAGAGAAATGTCGCTTATAACCGAGGAGCGATCAATCAAAACACAATGAATCCACTAAAACACATTCGGAGTTAATGCAGAAATGTTACCTCTTACTCGTCGTTATGTTAAAAAATTTAAAGGGTAGTATATTACTATATGTACCTAAATAGGAATATTAAACTCATAATATGTTTCATGATATGTGAAAAATAGAGTGGATTTATATCGATACGAATGATTTAAAAAACATGCTACAGGTCCCTGAGAGCATTAAACAATAATAAACTTAACAATATGGGAAAATATATGGTACTCTAAAAAAGTTACAAAAGTAAAAAATAATGTAACGTTATATATGTACATAATAGTCTAGGCAGTCACAAGATCACAAGTCACAAGGCAGTCAGAAGATTTTCTTATACCAATCTTAAGACTTATGGTTCACTCAGTCATCGCCAAAGCGTCGTTCTAAGAGATCTTTCAGAGATTTTTTTCTTTTCAATAATTCACCGTAATACTATCCAGTGCCGTACCCTGATCAGTTTTTTGCGCCTTTATCAATGTTTTTATAACTTCTAGAAGACTTTCATATCGAAAATTTTAGAAACACCAAACATTTATTGTATTATCTTGCAGTTTTTTAAATAAATTCTTTTTAAATCGAGTATTCCACCAATTGTTTGTAAGTTTTTTTTTTGAAGTCTTAATGTCATAAAGGAACCAGTCTGATCCAAGATTTTTCATTAAACCGAACTGTTGATAAATGCTTATGTATTCCTGTTTTATTTTTTAACAGATTGTTTTCTTAGGCATGTCTCAACACAGCCAAACACCCTATCTGCTGGCAAAAAACTGTGACCACTTACCAGAAAACATGGATTATGGGTGAGTTCTTATTTTGTCCTCCGGATTTGTCACAAAAAAGTCACAGAATCTTTATTCCATCTAGATTGAGTGAGTCCAAATGACGCAGACGAGTGGATCCTACTTGCAAATTACCCCATCCAGCTTGATCTTTGATCGGGACTTGCTGCAAAGTCAAAACAAAAACTTTGTGAAAACCAGTGAAAACTCTGGGCGATCTTTTCATAACTCGTAGAATGTTTTAGCTCTTTTGTTGTGAATGCTCTTTTGTACAATTAATTTTCTTCTTTTTTCTGCATTTTTTTCTATTTTAATTTGGTTCGTGATTTTCATGAATGTGGCACATACATCTGAAGCAAGTGAGGAAAAGCATAAATTAAAATCTTTTCTGAAGATTCTTGAAAACATTGACAGTGAAACTTGTTTTGTATCGAACTTTATGTTAAATATCTTAGGTAACTTTGCAATACTAAAATCGATGTCTAAATGAAATTTTTGGGACTTTAATCCATTGTAATGCCTTTCACGTCCTCTCAAATTGTCGATAAACTCTCTAACGTAAGTACTATGTTACTGCTAACCTACGAGATTTTAAAGGTATAGATTTTCTTCGTCTGTTTACTTCAGAGGCACTCATCTATGACACAATTTTACATCGTGCTCATTTCTATTTATTGAGTTGTAAATGTTTTTCTTATTTCTTTTATCACCCAGTGTAATGTAGGATCGGAGGATATACCAGATATATCACGAGAGGAAATTCAATATACCCTCAAAAATATGAAAAATAATAGAGCTCCGAGGGAAGATGGTGTAGTCATTGAGACAATTAAATTAGGAGGTCCACTTTTGATGTCCCGAATCCAAACACTTTTTAATCTATGTCTGCATAGTGAAAACATTCCAAGTAAATGGAAGAATTCGGTTACAATTCTCCTCCACAAAAAAGGGGATAAATCAGATCTCGAAAACTATAGGCCAATTAGTGTGCTTAACCACATATACAAGCTCTTTACTCGAATACTGACAAACAGATTAGAAGCAAAACTCGACTTGTATCAATCAGAAGGACAGGCAGGATTTCGAGCGGGATACGGAACAAACGACCATTTGCAATGCCTTAAAACTCTAGTTGAAAAGTCTATCGAATATAACAGACTCCTTGCTCTTATCTTTGTCGACTTCCTCAAAGCATTTGACACAGTTGAAATAGTTGCTATCTTAAAAGCACTCTCTTAAAAGCAGAATAGATCACAGGTATGCAAATATTATTCGAAATATATACGAAAATGCGACAACTACCGTTAACCTCCATTGCATGACTGAGAAGATAAAAATCGGCAGAGGGGTGCGGCAGGGAGATACCTTGTCGCCAAAACTATTTATAACAGTTATGGAGTACGCATTTAAAAGGCTAGAGTGGGAATCAAAGGGTATTAGCATCGATGGAAAGATATTCAATCATCTCAGATATGCCGATGATATTGTTCTCATAACAGACAACTTAGAAGAAGCCAGAGTTATGCTACAACAACTACAGCAAGTAACCCAGAAAGTCGGTTTAAAAATAAACTATGGAAAAACAAAAATGATGACCAATCTTGTCCCCAATGAGCTAATAGACTTTCACAAAACCTTCGATACTGTGGAATTGGACAGCATTATAACTGCTCTGAACAATAGTAGAATAGATTACCGGCTGATAAAGTTAGTACAAACATTATACCAAAACACCACAATGCGTGTAAAACTACATGATACCACCAGAAAAATTCATATCAAGCGAGGTGTGAGACAGGGCGACACTCTCTCACCTAAATTATTTATAATGGTCCTCGAATACGCCTTTAAATTGCTAAAGTAGGAAAATAGAGAAATAAAAATAGATCGAGAAATGCTCAATAATCTGCGTTTTGCCGACTACATAGTACTTATTACCGAAGATCTGGGTGAAGCACAACAAATGCTACAAGAATTAGAAAACATATCTCACGAATACGTCTAAAAATGAACATCAGTAAGACAAAATTTATGACAAATTTAGTTCCCAGCGAACACCTAATCATCCAAAATCAAGTGGTAGAATTGACAGAAAAAATGACATATCTTGGTCATGAAATCAGAATAGGCAAGGACAACTAGACCTGCGAATTTCAACGACGAATAACACTTGCTTGGGCGGCGTATGGTTCACTAAGGGCCGGTTTCACCAACAACAAATAAATCACTGAATAGTTATTCGTCGAATAAAATTTATTAGTAGTATTAGTATTAGTAAATTTTATTCCGTTTTAATAACTATTTGTAATCCACAGTTAGTTATTCGTCGAATAAGTTCAAAGTGTAATGATTTTCCACAGACTGTACTCGTTGACACCTCTCTTCGCATCCACCTCTTAGGTGCTTGGCCAAACACATCCCACTATTTTTCACTGTAATCATATACATAATCTATAATATTTGATATTGCTTGATTAATTTGTCAAAATAATAATAATTGTCAATGCCAATGCTCAATGTCAATACATATCTGAAACGATCCTATTGCATAAAAAGAAGAGCAATTAACAAGCAATCATCATCAAATTCAGTAAAAGGGTTTCTTCTTTGCAGTTGCAAGCGTGGTCTTCTCTTCCTTATCGTATTAAAATTGGCCTGTGTAAATGTCCATGTCTGTGCTCCGTAGGTGAGGACCGGTATTATACAGGAGTTATATAGCTTGCTTCGTAAGTATAGAGGGATTGTTTGTTTATTTAGAACGTAAAAAAGTTTGCCGAACGCTGCCCATCTCATTCTTACTCGTCTCGATATTTCGGCTGTTTGATTTTCTCTGTTAGCTCTGATTGCTTGTCCTAGATAGATATACTCATTTACCTGTTCTATTTTTTTTGTTTTTATTTTTATTGCCTTTTGGTCTTCCGTGTTTGTCATTACCTTTGTTTTGTTGAAGTTAATTTTTAGGCCTTTTTGCAGTGATTTTTCATGAAGTTCGTTCAGCATTAATTCCAGTTCTTGTCGTTCCGAGGAGATCAGGAGTATATTATCCGCATATCTAAGGTGATTTAGGTATTTTCCGTTAATACATATTCCTCTGTTTTCCCAATCTGTTGATTTTATTATGTCTTCGAGGGTCAAGGTAAACAGTTTAGGTGAAATTATATCGCCTTGTCGGACTCCTCGTTTAACTTTTATATTATCCGTTATTAATTTGTCGCCCAGAATTACGGTCATGGTTGCGTTTTGGTAAATATCATGTATCAATTGTCGGTATCTTGAATCTATTCTACTATTGACCAGAGCTTCTTCAACCGCTCAGTGTTCAATGCTGTCGAAAGCCTTTTCATAATCTACGAATGCTAAGTACAGCGGAAGGTTGTATTCATTGGTTTTCTAAATTGTGATTTTAAGCGCATGTAATGGTCAATTGTGCTATATCCTTTCCTGAATCCGGCCTGTTCCACTGGTTGGTAGTTATCAAGTTTATAGGTTAGTCGGTTGTTTATTATTCTTGTGAAGGTTTTATGTAGTTGTGACAAAAGGGAAATAGGACGGTAGTTGTTTAGATCTGTTCGGTCTCCCTACTTATGTATTAAGATTGTGTTGGCATTTCTCCATTGTTTAGGTATTTTACCTTCAAACAGACATTTGTTGAACAGTATTTTTAGCATTTTTTTATCGTGTCTCCTCCTTCTTTTAGCAGTTCCGCCAGTATTTTGTCCTCACCGGCCGCTTTATTTCTTTTTATGTCGTTTATGATTTTTCGATTTCATCTTCAGTTACTTCTGGTAATACCTCTGAGCCAACATTTTGTATTTTCCTCGAGAGATTCTGTTTAGATGATAGTGGTGGGTCATTTTTAGAACTGTATAGGTCTGTGTAATATCTTTCTGTGATTTTTACTATTTTTCCTAGATCTCTTTCTTCATTGTTCTCAGCTTTAAGCATGATTCCTTTTCTTTTTCCTGTATTTGTCTTCATTGTTTTTAAACTTTTGTTCTTCTCTATGATTTTCTTAATGCGGTCTTCTTGATATTTCTTTAAATCTTCCTTTCTCTGTTTTCTTATAGTTCGGTAAACTCCACTGTATTTCTTTTGTTATCATTCAGTAGTTGTGTCGTCGTTTTTTTAGCAATTCTTGTGATTTAGCGCTAATTTTTTGTTGTTTTTGCTTTTTTTTTATTAGCAATTTTCAGGCCTGCTTCTAGTAGTTCTGTTGTTATTTTTTCGTTTAATTCGTCTAGTTGCAAACCCTTTAGCTGTGATATGTCACTTCTTTTTAGCTGGTTTATGTATTGTTTTTTGCGTTCTTTAAGAAGTTCTGTATCTATCTCTTTTTTAGATGGTTTAAATTTTTGTCTGTGTGTTGTGGAGTTAATTTTGATTTTGGCTCTAACAATTCTGTGATCACTTCCTACGGAAATCGTGTTTATGATCGTAACGTCTTGTACTATGTTTTTTTCTTTGGATAGTATGTAATCAATCTCATTTTTTGTTAAACCATTGGGCGCGACCAACGTTCATTTTCTCTGTGGTTTTTTATTGAAAAAGGTATTCATCGCATATAGACCGTTTGTTTCCATATAGTTCATCAATGTTTCTCCTCTTTCGTTTCGTGTTCCATATCCAAAGTTGCCGATTTTATTTTCTGATTCTTCTAGTTTTCTCCCTAATTTGGCATTGAAGTCGCCTATAATGATTGTGTAGGTGCTTTTGTATTTGTTCACTGTTTGTGTCAATGATTCGTAGAATATATCCACTTCTTCATCCGTATGTGATGATGTAGGGGCGTAAATTTGTATGATCTTTAAACTTATATTTTTATTTATGTCCATTATTAGAGCCGCGATCCTTTCTGAAATTCCAATATATTGTCTAATCTTATGGACATGCTGATTAGAAATAAGAAATACGTCGAACGTAAAGCCAAGCTAAAATGAAATTGAGCAGGTCACAAAGCGAGACTAAAAGACACAAGATAGACCAGAAAACTAATTGACTTGCGCCCACTAGAAGACAAACGCAGCAGGGGACGATCACCAACACTCTGGATGGACGACATTAGACAAATATCTAAGAAATAACAACAAGAAGCACATAACCGTGAAGAGTGGCGAAAAATGGGAGAGACCTACGCCCAGCAGTGGACAGAAGAGATTGCGTGATGATGATGTGTTTGTACATGAAGTTTTTCTCCCCCTGTCTTAATCAGTTTCGCATGGATGCAATCTGGGCTCGGGGCTTTATTTCTTAGTGCCAATTACTTTCTTAATGCATTATCATGCATTTCCATACAAATAAATTCAGTTTTCCGAGTTTAACAAAAATATTAGTCATACAGATTAATTAGCAAGAAAACACTATTTACTTGGCCCTACTTAAAATATAGAGCGAATCCATTTTTTGCTTTACATCATGTCAAGTTTAACATCAGGCATGTATTCAATACCGCATTGTTTCGGTAAAAATAGATATCCCGCCTCGAGGTTTAAAATCTTTTCACGAACGAGGCACATTTGGTAGTCATTTTCAAAGATTAAAAGTACATCCATGTCTAGCAAAACACACAAAGTCAAAATGAAAAAAACTGACGTTAACGCCACGATAATAATAAAAGTGACATGTTTACATTCCCGGGCGTCCTAACAGTGAATTAAAAATGGAACAAGCGTTTATAAACGTATTAAATGAGGAGGAATCATCTAGAGATATGTAAGTTAATTTACCGGTTTGTTACAAAAAATATGGGGATCACATCAATAATTTTAAAATCAACTACATGTTCTAAAATTGTATTGAACAAACACTCCGAGGTATATAAATATATTCTATATATGGTTTTACTTTTATGTTAAAACTCGTTTTAGCCCGTAGCCTGTAGCGTTTAGTTTCCGAAAAATATCATTTAAATGGTTTTAAATATAAACAACTCAGACTGTCCGGAAGGTATCGTTACAGACACCTAACGTTTCCGTTCAGAATATTCGAAAACAATATTTTACTGATGCCGACGGCTACGTAACGGGTCGTAACCGGTTGGTACGGATAAAGGACGATTCAGACACATCAGTCCCGTCATAGTCGGCGCCGAACCGGTCCTGTTTGGTCACAGAACTATCAACTATCTGACAGCTGGGAAACTGTTCGTCGCCTGGTGAATGTGAATGCCGGCGCCATATTTCTATTAAAGAATATTTTAAATGACGGATTGACGGTTCGGCGCCAGGACTGTGATGAGACGTGACTGACACGTCACATTCAGACACATCAGTCACATCTCGTCACAGTGATTGCGCCGAACCGAACAATCCGTCATACAAAATATTCTTTAATACAAATATGTTGCCGGCATTCACACTCATCAGTTGACAGTTTCCCAGCTGTCAGATAGTTGATAGTTCTGTGACCAAACAGGACCGGTTCGGCGCCGAGACTATGACGGGACTGATGTGTCTGAATTGACCTTTAATGCGAATTAGGGGTCCGTCGTTTTCCCCTCGTTATTTATTTAGGTATTTGTTTGATTTTGATACACAGTATTTGAAAAATAATTTTCGAGACTATTTTGTCATTTATACATGTGTTTTCATTGCTTTGTGACATTTTTTGTGTTAAAATGGATTTAGAAAAATTAATTGAACTTGTACGCGGTAAAGAAATTTTATACACTTATGATGCCAATAAAAAAGAAAATATTTGGAGGCAAATCGCATGCAAATTAGGACAAAATGGTAAGTAGGTATCAAATTAAACCACAAATACTTAATCCGTCTAAAATGTATTAATTACACAAAATACATAGGAATTACTGTTGCCGGTCAAGTTTTCCAGCAGCAGATTGAAAAAATATTTTAAAATTGTTCCTTTCTGTGAATCCTTACAAATTCTGTTTTCAATTGGATTCTTCTATTATAAATTCGAAATCTTTGAGATCAGATTCCAAAGGCATTTTCTACCACCCTCCTAGCTCTTGATAATCGGTAATTGAATTGCTGTTTTTCTATGTCATCACATTAAGCTGCAGGATATGGCCTGATTAAGTAGGGCTTCAAGTGGAAAACCTCATCACCTACAAAAACATGTGGCATCTTCAATTTCATTCCTGGTAAAGGTTTATCCTCTAACTTAATTTCGTTTTCTAAATATTTTTTTAAATAGGAATTATGAAAAATTCCTCCGTCACTATTCTTGCCATAGCTGCCTATATCGACAGTAATGAACTTATACCTAGTATCCACCAATGCCATTAGGTTTATGGAAAGAGATTTCTTATAATTAAAAAATATTGAACCACTATTTGCTGGATCAATTATTTAAACATGTTGCTCATCGATTGCCTCAATGCAATTAGGAAAATTCCACAATTCGCAAAAGTCTTGAGCTAATTCTTGCCACTTGGAGGATTAGGGACAGGAATACATTCTGATTTCATAGTCAAAATAATTGCATTTGTAACATTCATAATGATTGATTTGACCGTGGACTGTCCGAGTCGAAAACTATATGAAATTGTTTTGAACGAATCCCCAGTAGCTAAAAACCTAAACTAAAATTTTATTGTTAACTAATGTTTTTTTTAGCTAAGGATTGTAAAAAGCAATGGATTTCTTTTAGAGATGCGTTTAGGCGACAGCAAAAAAAGCGAAAAACAAAGAGTGGCCAAGCCGCAATTATAATTAAAAAGTTTGGAAGTTTGGAGAAGGAATGAACTTCCTTCTTACTTTCCTTCAAGATAGGTCTACCATTTCCACAATCGAAATGCCCGAACAAGAAAAGTCGCAAGTTGAAGTTTAGGCCGACTTATAGATAGTAGAGACTGAAAAAGAATCTTTAAATGTTGAGGTGTCCTACGAAAAAGAAGTGTATTTGAAACTCCGCAATTGCAAAAAAAAGAATGAACGTACTGCTGCATCTGTGGTTATGGATTATCTCCTTAAATCCGAAGAAAAACACGAAGTTAAAGCGCTTTTTTATGGTTTGGCTCTAATTGTAAAAAAGATGCCACCATATTACAGAGCCTTGGCAAAAGCAAGAGTTTCTTAAATTGTCGGGGAGATAGAACTACAATCTATTACTCATCCTAATCTATCTGTGATAAGAAATCCATACATCTATCCGGGTAACTATCCTACCTATAGTAACCAGCCTAACAATAATAATTCAGCACCAATTACGCCAATGCATTCACCTCAGACATCGGAACGTTCAACATCAACAAAGACATCTGCAGCATCCAATATACGAAATTCTAATGAATATGTTTCACAGAATTTGGTTTTTTATAACCAAAGCATGCAGTGGCGGATCCAGAAAAGGGCGATGGAGGCAATGGACCCCCCTCTCAAACCGACTGATGTTTGTTAATTACATAGGTTGTCCCAAAAGTAGCGGAACAGTCCAGTACTACGCGAAATTAACATTGAATCGAAAAAAACGTGTTCAATCATTTTCAAAAATCTATCGAATGACACCAAATACGACCCCCCACACCAGACCCTGGAGGTGGGCTCTAAAATCTTAAGTATCAACCCCCGTTTTTATTGCAGTTTTGGATTTCTTATGCAAGATTAAATATCATTTATTCGAAATATTTTTTAGAATTGTTGATAGATCGCGCTGATGAACTGTATTTTTTCGATTATGACGCCATTTATCAACAATTCTAAAAAATGTTTCAAATAAATTTTACTTATTTTTTCATGAGGAATCCAAATCTGCAACCCCAGATTTCTAAGTCCCCTCGTCACCTTTAATGGGTGGGTGGAGTCGTTTTTGGTCTCATTCGATAGATTTTTGAAAATGATTGAATAACGTATTTTTCAGTTTTTCAATCCGATGTTCATTTCGCGAAATATTCGACAGTTCCGTTGCTTTTGAGACACCCTGTATATAAAAATTTATGTTGCTACTATTAATTTTTTTAAGTAGGATTCGTTTACTTTTTAGTATTTGTAGAACTAAGTCTTGCCAACGATCAAGTAGTCATCGCACAAGATGAAGAAGATCTCAGCTTCATGCTCAGAAAACTAGAAGTAGAATATAAAAACAACGGAATGGAAATAAACTTAGAGAAAACCGAATACCTAACAACAGAAAACAAGGATATGAGAAACCTAGACATAGACGAGGGAAGACAAGTAAATGGAACAGATAAATTCAAGTATTTAGGAACCATAATATCGAACCAGGGAACAACAGAAGAAGATATAAACAACAGACTAAGACAAACAAGAAACTGTATAAGACAACTAAATTCAGTGCTGTGGGATAAGAACATTACGATAAAGACAAAAAAGAGAATATATAATACCCTGACAAGAAGTATCCTGACATATGGGTGCTAAAACTGGACAATAAACAAGAGAAATAGAGGTAGAATAAGAGCAGTAGAAATAAAGTTCCTGAGAAGCTTTAGACTTACAAAAAGAGACAGAATTGAAAACGCAGAGATTAAGCGGAGAATGGGAGTACAATCAGACATATTGGACTATATATAGGAGAAGAGACTATCCTGGTACGGCCACGTCAGAAGAGCGGACAGAGGACGCTGGATAAACAAAATCACAGAATGGAGCCCGATCGGAAGAAGAAAGAGAGGAAGACCCCGAAGGTCATTCAAAGACGAAATCGACGAGGCTATGGAGAAAAGAACCCTGCGAGATGGAGACTGGAATGACAGCGAAAATTGGAGAAAACGGTTGAGTGAAGGAAGACAGTAAAAACTGTGGAAATCCTTAGTAGTAGTAGATTCGTTTACTACACCTTTACCGCATCAAACTGAAACGTTCCATGTATGAAAATATGAACGCGCAGTCCAATTGCTAGAGTGGAAACGCTACGTGCCGGAAACTATATGTGCATTATAATATGCGGCAACCTTAAGCCATTTGGCCTCATGCGTTACCACCATTCTTTAAGAGTTCATTGCAAATTTAATCAGTACCTGGTGATTTATTAAAATAACCTTTTATTGGGTTGGTCTTAATGGTAGGTGCTCTTTCATTTGGGTCGAACAAATTCCAATAATTTCGATCTGCTAGTGTCTTGTCTGCTTCTTATCTGGTCTTATCACACTCACTCAACAAATTCCATACCTAACAAGGTGTCAGATAAGGATGTATACTGTCTCCACAATTATTTAATATGGGGAGCATATTAGGAGAAGAGCGCTTAAAGGATGGGAAAAGGGGATCTCAGTTAATGGCTATAATTTAAACAATCTGCGTTTTGTGGACGACACAGCCCTTCTTGCAAACAATCAAGAAGAATTAATTGATTTCATACGACTGGTTTAAAAACGAAAGTCAATATTTGTTGTGCAGTTAAACGTATCAAAGACAAAGATCATGATAGTAAATAGACTACATAACAAGTATCCACTCATAAACACGATTAACCGGTTTGAGGTTGTGAGTTCGCATTTATATCCATAGATATATAATACAAGATAGACTGATCCATGCAATACCAGCCCGTTTCTCCAGTGCCACAGAGAAAACTGACGCAAAGCAGTCCCTGCATCTCTTTCTAATTTGCCAGATTTATTAACCACGTGACCGAAATGACCAATGAGAACATCACGCTGTTGATAAATCCAACCCACAGAGATGCAGGGACTGCTTTGAGTCAATTTTATCTGACGCACTGGGAGAACGCCACTGTATTGCAGCAGTCAGTATATCTTGTATTATAT
The DNA here is from genome assembly GCA_918026665.1 of Diabrotica balteata. NCBI lineage: Eukaryota > Metazoa > Arthropoda > Insecta > Coleoptera > Chrysomelidae > Diabrotica > Diabrotica balteata. The sequence goes on from OU898283.1 coordinate 33,382,584, forward strand.
GTCTATGTTTATATCTGGGATTATTGATCACAAACACATGGTCACTACAGGAAGAAATATAACGTAGATGTAATCTAGCAAAAGGCCCAATAGAAAAGATGGCCTAAATATGGAAGGCCACTCAAATCTTCACTCAACTCTAAAAATGAAGATAAAGCACGTGGTGTTCGTGTGTATTAAGGTATAAAAAAATGCTTATTAAAAGCTTAAAATTTTTATTTTAAAGAAGATCTTTTCGGAATTGAATCATTCCATCATCAGTTTACTAAAAGAGAGAGTAAAAATACCAATTTTAAAAAACAAGTAAGTTAAAATTTAAATATATAAAAAGAACCCATTGGTTTTTTACTACTTACATAAAAAGTTGTCAAAAAACATTGTATGGCCACATAAAAACATTGGAAGGACATCCGTATTAAAAAACAATCCTCATGGTATTTATAAAGGTAAATGCAATAGACTTTTGATTAATAAAAACTGAAAATGGGGGCATCTTACATGAGCCCCTGTAGCTGGTGAGGTTTTATCGACTTACATTACCTCTGATCTGTGCTGGAGTCTAGGGCTAACTGATAGAAAGATGGTATGAAAAATCAGTTAGTACCCGTCAATGTCAAGTGGAATGATGTAGTAGGAGCAAAAGTCATGTGCTTAAGTTTGTGAATAGGCCGTTATTAGTGAAGAATTGTAATTTGTGTGTAGTAGAATCAATAGCAATTTTTGGTATTTTAAAAAGGTGGGAGAATGTAAAACAATGAGTGACTGTGATGTAAAATAAATTTGGTATACCAGGGTAAGGCAAAATTTAAGTTAGGTAGTTGAAATTAATAAATCATTTTAAAGGCGATAAAAAGAATGTTATTACCTAATTGTTTCCTTGTATGAAGTAAGTATAGATAAAAGTTGGTTTGAAATTTATGGAAGATGAATCGAAGAAAAAGAAATAAAAGAGAAAGAAAGAAAAGGAATAGGAGATGAATGTAAAGATCTAAGCTGGGGATACTGAAACTGATTGTGATAAGGGATTGATAGATGTAAAGTGAGTATTTATAAGAAAACCTATGTGATTAGTTAGATGGTAGTTATTGGAGAGGATGGGAAATTGGATATTGAAAAAGGGGGATGTTAGTGTGTTAATGGTGACAAGAATAGAGTAAAGTATGGGGGATTTTATAGGGTGATATTAAGCTATGGGAAAATAGAAAGAAATGTAGAATTAAGTAAAACTGGATGTGTAGTTAAAAGAAAGAAAGTTAGATCAGGAGAATAATTGTTGATGAAGTGGGACGCAGTCTCTGTTGATGCTGGTGTGACGATTAACACAATTGGGACTATTTTTCTTTTTCTTGACGATTTCCAAATCCTCAAAAAGGTCAAGTCTGAGATAATCTCTACCTGGGATGTTATGAAGAAGAGAAATATCATCTGGTACCTTGATTGTATGATTGTAATATTTAAGATGATGGGAAAAAGAAGAAGTGTTCTCTAACTTAGAATGTTCAATGGCCCTGGTTACTAGAGATCTACAAGTTTTACCAATATAAGTGGCCTCACAGTCAGAACATTGAAGTTTATAAACTCCACTGCGTGTGCTGAAGTCAATAGAGTCCTTACTATTGGATAATGATCTACTTAATTTATTGTTAACTTTACAGGAAATCTTAATATTTTCAACAGAATTCAGGATAGTGTTTTTGATTTATTCGGAGAGTGTTGGACAGTGAAATGGTAATGAGAATTAAGATAGGGAATTTGAAGTAATGTTGGGGTAAGCTGATTGTTGAAGCAATTAACGTTTCTTTTTATAAATGAGCTTATGGATGATATCAGGGTTATAGCCATTATTGAAAGCAATCTGTTTGATTATGTTTAGTTCTTGGTTGTAGTTAATGTTGGATAATGGGATGGTTTCTAAACGATGAATGAAACTATTAAATGCAGATAACTTGTGTGAAATGGGATGGTTAGAATTGAAATGTATGACATGATCTGTTTGTGTGGGTTTTCTGTAGATGCTATAATCAAAGACATTATTAATTCTATTGATGGAAAGGTCCAAGAAATTGAATGGAGAAGTTGGATTCTAATTCCATAGTGAATTTAATATTGGGGTTAATATTATTGATAGTGTTTAGTAAGGAAGAAGCTGTATTTGATTTACGTCTAATGAACACTAAGCGAACTTAAGAGCGAAATTAAGAGGCGGAAACTTGAATATTTCGGTCATATATTAAGAGGTCCTCGTTATGGGCTACTACGTTTGATTATAGAGGGCAAAATAAAAGGTAAAAGAGATGTAGGAAGAAGACGAACCTCCTGGCTACGAAATCTAAGGGAATGGTTTAGTCTGAGCTCTAGCCAACTATTTAGAGCTGCTGTAAGTAAAATAAGAATTGCCATGTTGATATCCAACCTTCGTTAGAAGATGGAACCTTAAGAAGAAGAACACTAAGCAATCATCAACGTAAAGGAACCAGTGTAGAATTGTATTGTTAGTCATGATTTGAGTGGATTCTAGATGCTTCATGAAGAGGTCAGCTAAAAAGGGGGAAAGACAACTTCCCATGGCCAAGCCATCAGGTTGTTTATAAAAAATATTATTAAAAGAAAAATAATCTTGTGATAAACACAAGGAATGTATCTCTATTATTGGTGTGATGACTGAGGGATTAGTTGATTTAGATGTGAGAAGGTCGAGGACTAACTGAATAATTTCAAGTTTAGGTACAGAAGTAAAGAGATTGCTAACGTCAAATGAAAGCATAGTCATATCTGGTAGGAGATTTATGTCATTAAGTTTGGATATTAGTTGGGATGAATTTTTAATGGAAAAAGTGGGAGAAAAACCTGTTATGTCCTTGATTACCCTGAGTATGAATTTAGAAATTATGGAGACAGGGGTGTTGATGAAACTGACTACTGGACGGATTGGAATGCCCTCTTTGTGGATTTTTGGAAGACCATACAGTCTAAGAATTAATGGGTTACTATGGATTTTGTAATATGGTGCGTGAAAATCAGTGAAAAAAGTAGAATATTTCTTTAAAAAGGCTTTTTGTTTATTAATGAATCTGTTCAGTGGGTCATATGAAAGTACTATGAAGCCATTATTATTCAAAATTGTGGAAACTCTGTTGATGTATTCAGTGTGATCCAGAATTACTAAGCAATTTCCTTTGTCTGATTTGGATATTATTAGATTATGGTTTTTTATTTTCTTTTTTATTGAATTTAGAATTTTTAAACTATTATGATGTGGATAATAAAAATGTGAATTGGAACTTAAGTTTTCGTATGCAGCATGAAGTTTTTTGAAACAATTATTTCTAATGACATTTTTTTTTTGTTGTAAAGAAGTTAAAAGTTTTTCTATGATTATGTCTATTTCTATGGAAAGTTCTTGTAGGTCTATTTCAGAGATGTCTGTGGGAATAGAAAATTGGAGGCCATGATTCAAGAGTTCTAATTCATCTTATGAGAAATTTATATTGGATGAATTTTTGATCCTAGGGTGAAATTTAAAGTTAGAAAATTTGGATCTATTATTGGAAGAATTGGTGGACACTAATTGTGACTTCTGTTGAATGAGATTGTGAAGTTTATTATTAAGTTTGAAAAATTTAACTGAAGCACACTGGTTAACTTTGTCCTGTACATCATGCAAAAAAAAAGGTTAAGTCTAGATTATCAAAATGTTGTAAAAGTCTATTGTACATTACCTTCATATTACAATTGATGTTATCTAACTTGGAATAATGTTTGCCTACTTCTTTCCTGAGGAGTTTGGTTTGTAGTTGATTAACATATGTACTGGGTGCATTTTTTGATGTAATAACTCTAGCGAATACAGGAACTACTTTATTATTAATACATTGGTGGATAAACCATATGTCCAACTCTAATTGTTTCCTCCTTGATAATGAAGATAATTGAAAATGAAGATATTCAGGTGCTCAATATTCCCAATACTGACATACGGATGTGAATGTTGGACCCTACGAAAGGCAAAAAAAAACGATAGACTTCACTGAAATGTTATAAGAGCAGACACAGAAAACATAGTCAGACTTATTATCCAAGAAAATGTAAGAGGTCAAAGATCACGGAGAACATCCTCAACAAGAGGGATCGATTAAATTACAGGAATACGCCAAAGACCTATTCATGAGTTAAAATAAATGAATAGAGACAGAGATCTTTGAAGACGGACAATATAGGATATCACGATGACCACTACATACCCTACGGTGTCAGAATTGAGGGGAGAGATCTGCTTCTTCGATATGATGGCCATTAAATTATGCATCGAAAATTTCAACTCATCGGTGAGATTGAGGCCGTATCGTTTAATATATTTTTCTCTCCATCAGTACAGCTCCCTATTTTTGCCTTAAACTCTTTTCTCATTTTGTTCAGATTTCGGTAGAACTTATAAGTTTTGTTTTAATTTCTTAGCCTTTCTATGCTTTCTAATTACTTTTCCTTTTTTCTTCTGTGTAATATTTTTTCTTTTCTTCTTAGGAGATGGTATTCCTCACTCGATCTTCTTGTTTATCCGGCTTGATTTGTCTAAAAGTATGCTCTATTTTTGTTATCTATTGCTTGTTGTCACTCCTTATTTAACCATTATTTTATCTTGCTGGTATGGTTTTCTCCAATATTCCTGTTGCCTTTTCAATTATTATTTTTTTTACATTTTATCCACTCACAACGATTTCAATGCTTAGATTATGCTCATCAATTTTGTCTTGGCATGTTTATCCTTCTTTAGATTTGATATTCTTTTTCAGATTTTTGCAATTACAAGAAACTTGTCACTATGATTGTTTGTACCTAGGTAGCTCTGACGTCTATGAGGTTGGAAGAATGCCTTACGTCTATCAGGTGTGTTATTTTATGGGGAAATCTTGTTCTTTCACTATAATGCTTTTATGTGCTTGCAAAATGTATAAGTTTCAATCCGTTATCGTTTGACTCTTCATGTAAGCTCTTACGTTCTATAGTTGACTGGAAAAAATTCTCTTTACCAATTGTTGCATGAAGATCTCCAGTAATTATTTTCATATAGTGGACATCGATTATATTTTTTATCAAGTGTGTCGTAAAATTTATCTTTTTCGTCGTCTTTCGTTTCTTTCTTAGGTGCTATGATTAAATAATTTTTCTTCAAGACTAAGATAACATATATATCGTTGTTAAAGTTCTGCTTTATAAGTTTAGGACTAAGGACTAAATTCTTTTTTTTTTTCGTGGAATACGTATTTTTTATCTTTATTGAACTCGGTTTGTATTATGAGCAAAAAAAGCAATATCTTTGTATTTATAAGTTACCGTTTACCCATTTACAGTATTTTCTATAAAATGTAAAGATTTTGATTTATTTGTAAATGATCGATTAAAAAGATAAAAACAATTCAAATTTTCCATCACGAGTGAGTCTATAAAAAGTATTGATTTATTAAAAAAAAACTGTAGAACATAAAGTCGAAACTCGCCTCTAAGGTTGTACATTTTTAAAGGTATTGATTTTAATAGACATTAATCTACTTCATTCACTTCAGATCTGTCTTTATTAAGAAAAATTCTGAAACCATAAATGAGAAAGCAACTATTTTATTTCTGTTTTACTTATTAGATGAAAGTCGTAATTTTTCTTGACTGTTCTGATCCAAAAGTTCGAAAAGTTTAGATCGTTTACCGAAACTTTTAATGTGCTTCGCACACCTTATTTACCGAAACTTCTAGTCCAATTACAAAATTATACATTGGCTTTCCGGGCAGCTGCTGGATATTTTTAAATCTAGTTCCAAAGATTGTTTTTAGTTTTTAAAAGTACAAAAGTTTTTTTAATTGAGTAATCCGTTTCTGAAAGGTTTTAGCTATTATATTTTAATGGTAAAATTGGTTGATTACATAAAAAGTAAAAAATTTAAAACAAGAATTACAAAAGCTAATACAAAAAAATAAAATGTACCTATAAAGAGCACCAAAAATCGATAGAAGGGCAGAAAATATAAGTAGTATACTTGTAGTACTTTTTATCGATTAAAATATAAGGATACATTGTTTTTAAAATTTATTGACATGCATTTAAAATTGTTTCATCTGCAACTGAGGTACACATTATCAAATACAATGCGCCAGGGCTTCTAAACTTATACAGCTATGTAATTCATTAGCGATCTTTTAATGATTTTGGCAAGTTCAGACTTGCAACCAGATCCTCCACTTTGAAAGAAGTTAATAACCTCTTTCTGTCCCTAGTGCAAATAAAACAAAACTTCGTCTTATGCAATGGGACAAATTATCTGAACTTTATTGGCATAGTAAAAGTAAAGTATAAAGTCTTCGAAAAAAATCATAAATGTGACAGGCCATAAAATCACACAAATATAATGTTCGGTATTAGCCTAGCCACTGTCACTTTATAACTCTCACTTGATTCAGCTGAATAACGTGAGTAAAATTAAGTAAAAATGGTTTTCAAAGCAATTATTAACTAATCCACAAAGAAATTGAATTTCCTGTAGTCAGCGGTATTTAAATCACAAAAATTTAAAACCGTAAAATAGTTTCGAAAATTTAATTTAAAAAATCTTTAAAAAGAATTATATATATATATATATATATATATATATATATATATATATATATATATATAATATTTTCAAAATTGCTGACTGGCCAGTTACAACCCCCGCAGAGGAAGCAGGCTCTTACGTCAAGATCGCAAACCACTTTATCAACCAACCGTACAAAGAATGTTATTCTTGAACCTGGAAACTTGTTAGTGAGCTTTCATGTAGTCTCATTATTCACCAATGTTCCAGTAGAAGAATCTTTAGAAATTATAAGCAGAAAATATTCAATACCACAGAACATACTAAACTTGACAAGGCATACCTATATTTAAACAATACCTATTTCATCTACAAGGACCAGAGGTACAAACAAGTTAAAGGCGCAACGATGGATTCACGACTGTCATCCATAATAACCAACCGTTTTATGCAAGATATAGAAAGTAATACAAATAGCAGAGCATAAACCAAAACTATAGCTTATGTATGTTCACGACACATTTATTATGTGGACAGAAGGAGAAGAAAATCATAATATACTCCTGCAATATATCAACAATATCCACCCAAAAACACAGTTGACCATGAAACGGCAGAATATCCAACAAGTAACAACTTCCATTCTTATGTGTGTTGGTTGTAAAGAAGTAAAACGAAAGCATAGGATATACAGTATATAGAAAACCAATCGATACTGACAAATATTTACATACGGATTCACACCATCATCCTGCACAATTAATTCGATAATAAAAACATTAATGACAAAATCTAAAAACTAACAGATCCCTCATCATCAGTTCTATAAGAACGAGGAAATGTCTAAACTCAAAATAGTTTTAACCCTGAACTACTATCGTGTATTTACACCCACATAACTACTATCGTGGGGTCATAGATGACCCGAATTTTAAAAACCTCTAAACAAGATATAAAAATATATTTTTTATTGTTTTTGTATTTTTGACAAATGAATGTGTATATAAAAAATAGATTTTTTGTAAACTTAAATTTTATTTCAAGAAAATTAATATGCTATAATAAAAATTATAGAACTTTTAAAATAAATTTTGATCAAAAACATAACTCATTATTATAACAAAAAAAATATATCTTAAATTGAAATTAACGGTTCATTTTCTGAAAAGTAGTTTATAATAGTAACGTCTTAACCTCATGCAAAAGAAAATCATAATAGAGCAACCATATAAAAAATAACAGTCATGTTTTTTTTCGTAATGTTAGAATCTTGCGACAAAAATATTTGAACAAATTGTAAGTGTTTATCCACTCTTTGCACATAGTACAGGTAACTCTCTGAAGTGAATGTGTTTTGCAGATGGTCCTATGACATTCTGCGCAAAATGTGCAATGTTTCTTATCCTTACCTCTGGGACACAAGTAGCATCTACGTCTTACAACTGGCCTTTCTGGTTTGGTCTGATCTTGATGAGTAATTTTATTTTCTAATGCTTTGGAAATTATCGAGCGTTATTCTCTTGACAAATTTGGCATTGCAAATCTTACTTCTAAATGTTCATTTATAAGACTAATTCCCAGCTCTTGAATAAAATCCGATCGATTTTTTCTAACCCCAGGATTAGCTGCGTGAAAAATAATGTGACTGTTTACTATAGCGATATCCATTATGGAATACCAAATTACTAAAGGCCATCGCTGGCATCTTCAACCTGAACGATAAAGTGCACATTTTTGATAAAGTGCATCAACGCCCCCTTTCGACGAATTGTAGAAAGCTATTATATCAGGTTTTTTGCTTTCCTGGTCAACAGATTTGTCGTGATGCATAGACGACAACATAATTACACTTTTATTTTTTTTAGGGACATATGGTACGATTGTATTGTCTCGTGTAAAACCAAATAAACACTTATCAACTTCGTAAATTTTATTTGGTTGAAATTGTGGAGGAATTTCTCTCTTATTTTTACGCATTGTACCTACATAGGTAAGTCGAAGTTTTTTTAGTTCATCAACTAGCTCTATTGGGGTGAACCAATTATCACCAGTGACATTTCGGTTACTATTGGCAATTGGTTCCACTAAAGCAAGTACTGATCTTGTAGGTATGGATAGCTTTTGGGCATTAGGATCATTACCCGTATACACAAAAGCATTTACCAAATAATGTGTTTTTGCGTCACATAAACACATGATCTTGATGCCGTACTTGACTGGTTTGGCTTTCATGTACATTTTGAAAGGGCATCTACCTCTAAACCCAACCAACATCTCGTCCACTGTAACATATTCGGAACAGGTGTAGTTTTCTGTACTGTTAGATACGAAACATTTAAATAAATAGGACACTGCTGCAAGTCGATCTCCATTGACCTTCTTTTGCTCTCTTATTTCATGATTGTCAAATCTTATTGCTGTGAGAAGAAATAAGAAGCGTTCTTTTGACATTGTAGCACGAAAAATTGGCCTACCTAAAACACTTGTCGAAAATAATGAATCGACATTCTCATGATTAGAATTTAGTACACCTGAAAGGTATAAAAGATCCAAAAAAAGCCTTAAGTTCACCTTCGTTTAAATGATCGACAAATGTACATGTATCCCCATAATTTACACTGAGCTCGGTAATTGTTTCATTTGTGTACTCTAGAATAGAGGCCAACATGTCAGGAGTTATAAGAAGTGACCAGGATTCAAGTGGACTGGATTTTGTTTCTAAGGCAGGTCCACGAAGACCAGGAAGGTGTATTCTGTACGCGAATTTTTGATGAGGCCGGAGCATTTTTAGTCCACTTATATCTGTTCCGTCCATAGTAAAAATTTGTTTCATTATTAGATGCTGTTTCACATTCGTCGCTTGATAAGTCACTTACGTCAATTTCTGAATCTGTGTCGTGAACCGAATGTTCACTTTCAGTGTCAGTATCACTGTTATTAGAGTCACTATAAGTGTCAATATTTTCGGTTGGTTCCTCCAGAGATTCGAGAAAGTCAAAAACATTTTTACTTGTCACCGTACTTCCGCTAATTCTTAAAGCCATTTTCATGTATTATCTTAAATAATAATAACGTAACTACTATGGTGGGGTCAAATCCGATCGGAACTCAGCAGCACGTGTGCACTATCCCACTGATCGTTTGCTACTAAGCGGCATGCTAAACTACGTACTTAATTAAGAGAATACATAGAATAACAAGGTCGTTCGCCAAACTGTCTACCAGTGGCGCATGAAATTTCAAGTCCTGGGGTCAAAATTGACCCCACGATGGTAGTTCAGGGTTAAGAAAAAATAACTTCTCCACTTCTACGATTGAAAAGTCACAGAAATCTTGAAACAAAAGTAAAGATCCAGAAACAAAAGAAAAACCAATCGGAAGAACTATCCTGCCATATAAGACAATTCTAGGGGAGATGGCGTACAAAATTTAGAACTTCGTTATAATCTTTATTTGAAAAGATGCAGAATCGTGTAAACTATCAAGTTAAAGATCATTCAGCTGACTACATTTTAATAATAAAATAAAGATGTTATTTCTACAAAAAATGAACAAAATGTATTTTAAGATAAAAGCATCTCTCCTCTACTATATAGGAGAGATGACTCACCACCTAAGGTGAAACAGCGTGCTTATATTTATTAATAAAAAAAATAATATTTTCGAAAAATATTTAAGTCTACATATTTAATTTTTAGTTTTAGATATTTTTCCTCCACACACATCACAAAAGTTTACGTATTTTGTACAACCCTCTAGCATCCAACGGGCACAATTGACGCACTGAATCCAATCTTCGCGCTTAGTGGTCTTTTAGGAGACGAAGCTGTAACTTTGTGATATGATTTACCAATTTAATTTCATTATTTATCCCAAGAGTAGAAATCGGACCAAGTTCACGCTTTCGGAAATCCCTGGATTTTCGACAGCGGCGCAATGTCGCTCTTGGTATTTGAAAATGTCTACTGGCTTCGTTTACACCCATTTCTCCATTTTCAATTAATGTAATTGCTTGCACAAGCTGCTCCTTCGACCACTTGCCTCTAGAGACACTTCCTTTCTGCACATATTCTGTCTTTATGTCTGCAAAAAATTAAAAAGTGGTTTAAAAACCATTTACCGGCATGCGCCATCTCTCCTACAGTAATCACCAGCCAACTCACCTAAACTTAAGGAGAGATGGCTCAGTCAATTTTAGCTCGAAATTGTGGAATGTGACCATGAAAAGAGGTTAGAATAATAAAAAAAATAATCTAACAGGTTATAGTGTTTAATATGCAATAGATATATAGCATTATCTTACCTGAACTTGTATCCGACTATCGTAGTGTAAAAATTTTCAAGGATTCACAAAATATCTTAGCTTATTTACACAACTTAAACACGTGTTTAGAACGGCGCCGTAGACAACTAACACTAATTTCAATACAGGCTTTCGAACAAGGTTGCTAAAATGTTAGCAATGTGAGTGGGGACAGGGATGGTAACAGCGTGTCATCTAACTGATACGCCATCTCTCCTACAACTACCCTATAAAGGGTACGACAGATACAATAAGCAAAGTTCTAACGAAAAACAAAAACACCGACAATAAAATCGCAACCATATTACCATCAGCAAAAACAAAAGTTGCGTTGGAAAATTGAGGAGTATATAGGATCCCATGTGAAGACTGTCGTACATTAGACAAAGGAATCGAAGAATACAGGTTACATGAGAAGAACATTCCAATACCATTGAAAGAAAAGAGAAGACGTCATCCCTAGCACAACATTTCATGAACATAGAACATAAAATAGAATTTAATCTAATGACGATAAAAAATAAAACCATACGTGTAATTAGGGAATCAATAGAGATCGAAAAAGATACAAAACAATAGAAAGACAGTGGTATAACTATTACAAATTGTGTCGAACACCAGCGATCTTCTGGACAACGACGGTAAAGAGCGAGTAGAAGGCTCGACGGGGACTTGCAATCGCTTTCACCGATCAGAGTCAAGCCATAACGACGCTTCGTCACTTTAAACCTTATGCAATAAGCCGGAATCCTAGAAAACTCCCATACGAAGATGGACCTTCGTAACCTGAGATCATCTTCGAGAGCAGTGGTCGCTGAGCTTCCAGATACTCCGGAAAATGGGAAGGATGCTACGACCGTACGACAAGCGTGCAGCGACTTAGAAATTAGTTGGGAACATATATGCAATACATCCAAAAAGAAAATATAAGCATCACACAACAGCGGCCTAAGAGAAGCAGCCAACGTACCTAAATACGTTGCAGAAATATTCCTCTTCAGAGAATTGCAGCAAATCAGAGTGACTGAGATCATGAAAGAAAAAGCAAGAACAAAGTTCGCAGAGATAGAGAATTATCCAAGTCACATAATGCGGGAGATGATGAGGTATGACGCTTTCCATAGATGGAAGCACAAAAGACCAAAACAACAAATATTAGACTAACACCAAATATATACTGCAGAGAAAATAATATAAACATCAGAGAAAAAAAGCAAAAGCAGAGCAAAAGCATAAATGCATAAAGCATAAAGCAAAAATAACAAAACAACCCACTAAGAAGACAGTTCGTAGCTCGAAAAAACTCGTGGTAAACCGCAACGAAAAGCGTGGGCCTAGTTGCTTTAAGTGGACAAATTTTATATTGTTATATTTTTCACTATTATAACATAAATATTTATTAATTTGATTTTTTTCTGTTTGATGAAATTAAGAAAATCTCCAGGCCCAGGCGAAATACATTCAGGGTTGATTAGGTAGGGATCATCAAAACTGTTTGAAATGATCCGAAAATTATTGGAAAGATGCTTAACGGGGAAGAAGTTCCAGAAGAATGGAGACAATCGTATATATCTCGAATATATAAGAAAGTCACAAAGACGGATCCTAAAAACTATAGAGGGATCGCAGTGATTACTACTATAGGCCGACTATACTCAAAAGTTCTACGAAACCTGATAGAAAATGATATTTTCACATTAAAAATTGCAATGGAAAAACGAGTGCAGAGAAATGGAGAAACGCATATAGCTTTAATAGATTTGGAAAAAGCATATGACAATGTACCGATCTTGTAACTACGCATAGCAAAAATACTACGAACAAAATTTTGCAAGAATTGCAACAAAGGGGCTAAGACAAGGCTGCTGTTTGTCACCGAACTTATTTAAAATCTATTTGTACAGATCCTTAGTGAAATAGATAAAAAATGTAGAAACATGGGAATAACGGTGGAAGAAAACACGCTATATACACTTTTCTTTGCGGATGACCAGAGAGTAATTGCCGAAGACAGCTACGATCTTAGCTATATGGTAAGAAAACTGCAAGAAGAATATGAGGTGGCAGGTCTAAACATGAATATGATAAAATTAGAATATCTCTCAGTGGGAACAGATAAAATATGTGATCTAGTCTTGGAAGACGACAAAATCAAAGGCGTGCAATCCTGTAAATATTTGGGGGTCATTTTCAACATGAAGGGAAACAGTGCAGATGAAATCAGGGAAAGAATAAACAAGGGCAGAGCAGCGACCCGTGCCTTAAACTCTCTCCTCTGGCAAAAAACAACTCGACGAGAAACCAAAAAACACATTTACGGTAGTATAGTCCAGTAAGTAATACACTTCACGGTTCGGAAGTATGGGACGTCACCAAAGCTAATAGAAACAAACTTATGACAACAGAAATGAATTATCTGAGACGATGCTGCGGTAGATCGAAACTGGAGAGAGTTAGAAACGAAAAAATAAGAAACGAAATGAAAATGGAGCGAAATATTAATGATGACATAGAAAGAAAACAATTAATTTGGTTAGGACATGTTAAAAGAATGCCAGAGAACAGATGGCCTAGAAGAGTACTGGAATGGATCCCTCCTGAAAGAAGAAAGAGAGGACGATCACGGAGAAGTTGGCGCAACGATATTGATGTAGCAATGCCGGCAAGAGACTTAGAAGAGGCAACTGCATATGGCAGAAAAAGATGGAAGTTGGGGGCGGAGAAGCGGTGACAGCCGTAATCAATACGTTATTATATATATATATATATATATATATATATATATATATATATATATATATATATATATATATATATATATATATATATATATATATATATATATATATATATTCTGTTTCAGGCAACCTATACAAAAACATATAAAAAACGGTCCCGCAAGCCAATAAAAAAAATAAACAAAAACCCCAAAACCCGGACACGTAGGGCCCAACTCCTTGAGAACCGAGTCTCCGAACTGAGCCTAGCTCAGAGCCGAAACTTGAGGCCCAAGTAAGTAATCTTTAGTTTAGTTCTGTGGCTAATAAGCCACATTAAGATAACAGGATCATAGCGACAATGTGCTGTCCTGAGTTTGATTCGTTTAGGAAACCAGATTGTATTACCCAGGACTTCCTAATGAAGAGCATTTGACTGATAGTTGTGCTTCTGTCGCGCATCAGAGTGCTATAGGGGGAAAGGGATGGTCTGGAGCATTGGAGCGTGGTGGAGTGACTCCTGTTTTTACTCGAGCTATACACCTCGCGCCAATGAATTATTACACCCGATCTTAATTCTTAGGGGTAAACATGTCTTACAGACTGGGTTTAATTAAATTGCTTGCTTGCTTGCCTAGAAATTAGTTCTCCCCGAACATCAGAAAGAAACAGAACTAATTTGACTTTCCAAATTTCCGAAACGTTGTCAAAACAGTGGTAAGTGTGACCTTGCCGAAACGTCGTCAAAACACATGAAAGGTAAATTAATATTTTTTGAACTTGTTGGCCGTCACCTGTCAACAGGAGTATAACCTACCTTTTTCATTAATGAGGAATAACTCTTTTAACTAATGAGGAATATGCTGATATATTTTAGTTTATGGCGAAATGAGGTGTAATGCTCGAGCAGCACAACGTATATACCCTAAAAAATTTCCCAATCGTGTTACCATTCGCACATTATTTACAGCTCTTCATCAACGATTAAGAGAAAAGTTCAGTGGTCCCAAAAAATAAACAAAGAGATGGCGTGATGATGTAACAGCAGCACCTGAAGTTGTAATTTTAATGAAAATTCTGAAACATGCAGGAATTAGCGTTCGAAAACTATCCGCCATGTATACCATAATTTCAAAATCTTTCGTGGGAAGTATCTTACATAACGAAAATGTATATCCTTTTTATTTTACAACGATACAAGCACTGCTACAAGGAGATTTTTCTGTGCGTGAAGAATTCGCTAGGTCGTTACAAAATCAGAAAAATCAAAATAAAGATTTTTTCAGATACATTTTGTTTTGCGACAAATCTACATTCACAAATAATGGAATTTTTAATGTGCATAATGTTTCACGTTAATCTTGAATTTAAGCATCAGCATAGGTTTAGCATAAACGTCTGGATAGGAGTAGTTAACGATTATCTATTTGGGCATGTGGAATTGCTGGCTCATTTAAATGGTACTGATTACTTAAATTTCCTGAAAAATGTTTTACCTGATTCGTTAGATGTTGTGCCTTTAAATATTTGGCAAAACTTATCGTTTCTATATGACGGCTGTTTGGCCTACTTAAACAGGAATGTATGAGATTTTCTTGATAATAACTACGAAGACCACTGGATTATAAGAGGCGGTCCAGTTGATTGGCAAGAAAGGTCGCCGGATTTTAATCCTTGCGATTATTGTGTTTGGGGATACATATGATTTTTTGATAAAATATTTTAAAATATTACTGCGAGAATTTTTAGCATCAATTAAAAATATTACTTAAAATAAAATATTTTTAAAAATTGGTGTGAGATAAAGGTTGGAATAACTACTATGAACATAAATAATGAATCACTCCAAAATGTTAACCACATTTTTTGATAATGTATGTTTGATGATCGTTTATTATGACACTTAGTAGTCTTGCGGTTTCTTGCACATAAAAATTAAATGTATAACAATACAACTGTGAATGCAACAATTTTTATGTGGGAGAAACCGCATGACTACAGTGTCAGTATAAACGACCATGAAACAGACATCAAGGACAGAGACTTCGAGAAATCACAGGAATGCAAACATGCCTGAGACAATGAGCACAGAGTAAAAAGGAAATATGCATCAGACAAAAAAAAGAAATATCAAAGAAGCAGTTCTTATCTTACCTAATAAAAAAAATGTGTAGCAAACCCATCACCAGAATGTAGTAGGCTCTGGTTCCAATACTAAAAGAAGAAGTCAGCAACAAGAATATACCAACATTTATCCTGAGGGTACAAACACCATCTTCAGAGTTCTCAACTAAATGCCTGGCTAGTTGCCTACAAGATCGATGCTAGTATGTCACCCGTCAATTTGAAAAACAATAACCGCCAAATAACAGCTAACTACCTTAAAATAGCCTTTTTTTATAAGATTTCTGGACTAAAAGTCGAAACGTCAAAAAACATATTTAAAATTCAATAAAAATTACAATCAATAGTAGGTTAATCCAATTTTAATCTTAGTATTTGATATTGGATGGAATAATATAACTAACTTTACGATTTCGATCATAACTCTACAGTAAGTACTTATTATACCACTTTTTTTGTAATTTTGTTAAGAGATTCCAATATAAATATATATCAGTATGTTAACATATATTTTACAATTCATTTGTACCTGAATACACGCACATGTTTTCATTATATGATTAAAGGTGTAGGTTATATTCGGTCAGTAGCGGCTCTACTAGGGGGTAATACATAGAAGGGATGAATAATTAAAAAATATATATTATTATATGTCTCTATCTATATTTCGAATCAGGCAGATCTTGCACAGATGGCGTCTTTGTCAGAATACAGATGTCAAATAACAGAAAAATCAATAAAATACAACAAGCCAGCGATGTTTCATTGTTCTAGTGAAGTCCACAACATACCATAAAGACCATAAACAAACAATTCCACAAAATTGTTTTCACCGAACGTAATTTGAAGTAGCGTAAGATTGCAGCAGAGTCTGAATCTCGAAGATCGATATATTCATTAGTCTACATTAAAATTGTTTTGCTTTATACATACATATTTTAAATACTTACTGTAAACTTTTGTTTCGTAATGATAACACCAATACTCATCCATAATACATCTAATTGAGAAGATAAATGCCCTTTAAGAGTTGTAGCATCAGTATGATGATTCTGATTAGATGTCTAAAAATCTAATTTTGTTTCCAAGGGATAAAAATCTAGTTTTGTTTAATTTCTAAAAGTTTGTCTCCTTAAATCATTGGCTTCTTCAGTAGGCTTCTTATTTCATCTGTTTATATATCAGGCATCAATTCCAATGCTTGTTTGACTAATCTTTTTTCTGAATTTTCTGTTAGTTTCTCATCATCGTTCTGTGATTTCTGTATAATTCTGTATAGAAATCTTCTGCTACCCCTAGTAATTCATCTCTTTCGGTGATGATATCTCCAACTATAATATACATAATATAATTGAGGACCTTGCTTCAAGGTCATTTTTAATGAAATAGGAGACAAACGGATTCAAACTATCTACTTGGTGGTTTAATAACAACAAGCAATGTTGCCAGAACTCGAACTAAAACTGGTGAGCGAGAGGGGCGTAGTTGTGCTCACAAGTACTATATTAAGCTGGGTATGAAAAACATACGAGTTTATAGGAGTGCATTCGGAGTAATACACGAAATATCCAAAAAATGAGTGGATAATATCGCTAAAACTTTGCACAGTAACAACATTACACTCCCGAACAGCAAACAAGGTAAATATAAAAATAGAAAAAACCGAATTTCAAAAGACTTACTGCAGAAGGTAAATAATCACATAAGAAGTTTTAAACGACGTGTATCACACTACAGACGAATGAAAACGACCAGTTTTTATTTGTCTCATGATCTCAATGTTAAAAAGATGCATAAACTTTATTTGCAAGTGAATGAACCAGTAAATGTTGTTGATAAAACATATAAACCTAAAGTAACTTACGATTTTCATTTTAGGTATTTTAAAGCAAATTTTAATTAGAGTTTTGGGGCGCATCGTTCTGATACATGCAAAAGATGTGACATCATAAACAATAGCCTTCAAGATCCAGCTCTTGATGATACCGAAGAGGAAAATTTACGATTGAAAAGAAAGTACATGAGGTTAAAGCAAGTCATTTTTTTACAGATTTAAAAGAAAAAACAAAAGTAAGTGAACAAAATAACGACATAGAAATATTAACGTTTGATTTTCAGCAGAATCTTCCTCAGCCGAACATTCCGGCCGGCGAAGCCTTCTGCAAACGTCAACTATGGGTCTACAATTTTTGCATTCCTTCGGGCAAAACCGGTAAAGCTCATTTTTACATTTAGGATGAAACAACTGCTAAAAAATCACCGAATAAAATTGTTTATTTTCTTTATCACTACATAAAAATATCCTTCCAAAAATTGTCAGACAACTGTACCTCTTTTCCGATAATGCTGCAACTCAAAATAAAAATTTAACGATACTACAGTTTCTGCATCTTCTTGTAAGAACCATGTCTTTGGAGAATATTCAATATCGTTTTCCTTAACCAGGGCACAGTTTCCTACCGTGTGACTGTTGTTTTAGTGTTATAGAAAAGATTTTACAAAAAAAAAAAGATTATGTTTTCTATCCCACACAATACTGTCAGTTTATTCAATAGACATTCACATATTTTATACCCATTATGGTTCATCAAGATATGATATTCAACTTTAGCAGTCATTTTGAGAACCATTTTCAAAAAGTTATAATGAATTCTCCGAAACATAGGTTTAAGATTTCTCAACACCGGATTTTTGAATACAGCAAGGACCATATGAATACAGTTAATGTATCTGTTACAACTGGTATTCCTATTTTTGAATCGTACTACATTTGGAGGGACAATAAAGATAATCTTTCAGTTAAAACTAACTTGATGGTGTACGAGTCATCAATACCCGTAAGAAAGGCCAAGTACAAAGACGTAATGCAGTTAGCTACCAACTACATTCCAGCCAACGAAATGGAGTTTTACCAATCCCTTAAATATGATGACGTTGGTAATGATAACCATGATTCCCAGATTTCAGGCACAGATGACGACAACCGTGCAGACGAATAGATTGACTTACTCATAGAAAAAATGTTTTTTGTTAATTTTTCATAACAATAAACAGATTTTGCAGTAACTTTTATTTTACAATAATAACTACAATGGATGTCGGTCAGATAGGTCAGCGGGCTGTGCGGCTGCCTCTCATTCACTTCACTCTCGAATGGTTCAGTGGATGTGGGTTCGAGCCCCAGCTCGGTGTACAGAAAACAAAAAGTCTAACGCAGCAGTTTAAAATTCTAGATGAATTTGCGGCTTAGACTTGGATATGCTGGGATCTGATCGGCCTATGGTGGAGCAGTACGGCAAGAGATAAGGGCTTGCGGTTCAGTGATAGTCCTCCATAGATCCCTACCGGACGGGCGTAACGCCTGAAAAACCGGATATATATATATATATATATATATATATATATATATATATATATATATATATATATATATAAGGAAAAGAAGTCTTTGCTGACAACGTTAGAAAACGGACCTTTGAGGTTTATTGGGATTTATTCAGCGGTGAAATAAGTGTACTCATTTAACTAAGTTTCAAGCTTTCGAAAATGTTTATTTTCATCATCAGGAAAAACTGAAAATAAAGTGCGACTGTTAGTAAATATATATATATATATATATATATATATATATATATATATATATATATATATATATATATATACTACAATGGATACTATTTTTTTGTAAATTTGGTGCAAGAGAGGGGCAGCTCCAATTTTTTTTCTCCAGAAGCTCCAAAAGAAGCTTATATAAATAAAGGAAAAAGTTGGCAGGTGTACTCTAAACTGCTTTATTGTAATTAATACATGAGTAATTTTTCATAAAACATTTCTATTTTTCTATTTTCCCAAAAGTTACTATAGATGCTGCCACCTTCTTGCAGCAAGGTCCTCAATTGCGATAAAATGATATAAAATAATGGTTCTATTCACAGTTTTATACATTAAAGATAAGATTTGTTATTATAAAGTAGTAGACAGTAGTTATCATCCTTTTGTAATTTTGAGATAATTTGTTTTTCCATGTTAAATTGCAAAAGAGTGGACAAGCGACAAAATAGTTTAAAAAATTATCTTAAATTAAAAGTCTTGGAAAAATAATTGGCAGAATCCACGTTTATCGATATGAAGAAGTGCTTAATGCATTTAAAATGCACGGTTACAGTTACCTACTTTGGAGTGGAAAACGTAATTACAAATATTATTTAACTGCATGCAAATTTGTGTGAAAATAATCTTTACAAAACCATAAAATCCTGCTCTCCAAAGTTAAGCACCACATAAAATGGCCCATGATTTTAAAACTATATTTCCTCTGAACCCTTAATTGGATTTCGATGATTTATTTTTCACATTGTAGGAATATTTCTAATTATTAACTATTTTATTGTTTTTTGAGAAGTGTTAATGTTTTACCCATATACAAACAGACAGTTTGTCTGTTTGTCCTCGTTTTAGTGTAGTGTTTTTGTATAATTTATGTTATTTTTAATGTTTCCACATTCTACGCTTGCCGGATAGTTCTTATTTTGACGAAATGCCCCTGAAGATGCTATTTTAAGCGAAAGTACTTGGGCTAGATTTAATTAACTTGTGCTCGATAATAGCCTTATTTTCAAAGTTTAAAAAAAAGTACGTTCAAATAAAGCATAACGTGATTTTATCGAATTGTAATACTCATTATTAGAAGCAGTTTTGAGAGATAAGTTGGTCCAGTTTGAGTTTCTGGGTTTGTGTTTTCTTGTTAGAAATGTGTTGGGCTTTTTGGTGAAAAAGACGATCGAAAATGTCCCATAATAATGAATGGATAATAAAAATCAAACTTTTTGACAGGACAGTTTTAGACTGTCAATACTGTTTAAATTTCAAAAAATTGTTTTGTTATTTTGCGTATGTTAGTTGACATAGACCGTATTTCAAAAAATCTGAGCCGAGATGAATGTGTTCACGCAATTACTTTAGCTGATGTAGGTTAAGTTATCGTGAAATAGTCTTGAGGTTAGGAGAATCTCATACTGCAATATCACGAGTCCTTCAACGTTCTCGATAAACAAACGACCATACGAGACGGCGTGGACAAGGAAGAGGAAGACTTACAATACCATGACAAGATCAGTTTATCAGGATTCGTGCAATAAGATAATGTTGTCTTACAATGAGGAATTTACAAATATAAGTAGTTTTTGTTTGTAATATTAAAATTAGTACAAACAGTATACAAAGGCATCACGCTGAACAAGATCTACTTATAAGGATACGAGTCAGAGCACCAGCTTTAAACGTAAATCATCGTAGAAGTACATTACAATTTGCCAGAGAGCACCTTGACTGGAATGTTGATGACTGAGAGCGCGTGTTGTTCACTGATGAATCGAGGTATTGCTTATATAGTTCAGATAAACGTTTGAGAGTTATTCGACGGCCAAGAGAACGCTACGCACAATGTAGTATACGACCTATTAGTTTATTCAAAGAAGAATCTGTAATGGTTTGGGGAGAAATATCTCTTATAGCGCGAACGGACCTTGTTGCTTTACGAAGAGGTTCTTTAACAAGTGAAATGTATATTACAGACATTTTGTCTAACCATGTAGTTCCTTGGAACTAAATAAACAAATAATGGAAAAAGCAAACGAGTATAAATTAGAACTGGAAATGTTATTCATAGACTTCAAACAGGCATTTGATTCTATTAAAAGGAACGTATTAATGACAGCACTTAAAAAATTAAAAATTCCACATAAACTCAGAAAATTAATAGAAATCACAATGAGAACTACAAAAATAAGCATAAAGACACAAAGAGGAGAGACAGAGGAACTCAGTATAAATAAAGGGATGAAACAAGGAGATGCCTTATCAACAACGCTATTTAATCTAGCATTAGAATATGTACTGCGAAATATAAATAAAGGAAATCTCAGAACAAGAGGTGGTCAAATAATTGCATATGCAGATGATATTGCTATTATTGCAAAGAACAGAAAAATAATGAAAGAAATGCTTGAAGAAATAAGAGAGAAAGGGGAGGTAATGGGGCTAAGATTAAATCAAGAAAAGACAAAAATTTTAAGATTAGGGAAAAAACCAATGAAGGAAAAAATTAAAATAGGAAGTTCCGAGTTTGAAGAAGTAGAATACTTCAAATACCTAGGAGTTACAATAAGTAAATCCGAAGAAAGGAAATCCGAAATAAAAGAAAAAATATTAGCAGCGAATAAAGCTTATTTTGCAAACAAAAGATTACTTAAAAGCAAAACACTGACTAAAAAAAGCAAGATGAGCATTTATAACACCATAATTAGACCAATATTATTATATACAGGGGAAACAATGACGATGGTTAAAAAAGATGAAGAAGACTTAAGAATTGCCGAGAGAAAGATTATGAGAACCATACTAGGACCAATCAGAACAGAGCAAAATGAGTATAGAAGCAGAACAAATGCAGAAATCAAGGAAGAACTTAAGGAAGACATCGTAACTAAAATAAAGCAATGCAGAGTTAGATGGTTAGGTCACATTTGGCAAGCAGGCGATGAGACAGTGACATACGCAATGATGGAATGGAATCCAGGAGGAAGAAAGAGAAGGGGAAGACCGAGATCAAAGTGGCTGCAAGAAGTTGAAGAAGACCTCCAAAGGGCAGGAGTCAGTGAATGGAGAGAAAAAACTAGAGACAGGAAAAAATGGAGAGATATTATCAAGAAGATAAGATAAACAAAAAAAAAGACTGATCCACTTAAGAAATAGGATCTAGAAAGCATTTGCGGTTTAACCCCACGCTGGGGTGTATAGCCATTATATATATATATATATATATATATATATATATATATATATATATATTATATATATATATATATATATATATATATATATATATATATATATATATATGTAGTTCCTTAGGAAATAATTTTCTTTTAATGCATGATAATGCCCGACCACCTATTGTGTGGTTTGTGAATATTTGGACGAGGTTGGAATACAAACCCTGAACTGGCCTCCCTGCCTCCCTGATCTCTATCCCACAGAGAATTTGTGGGATATTGTTGATCGTTCGTCTACTCAGAAGCGACAGCCATCACCTGTCTCTCTTGGTGACAGAAGTTATGGTGGGAGAAGCTCGGGATGCAATTAATCAAGACCAAATACACCGCTTGATTTTAAGTATGCCTCGTCACTGTGAAGAAGTAATTAGATGTAGAGCTGGAAATACTCGGTATTAAGTGATTTTGGAAAAGGTAAATGGTTAAAGATTATTTAGGTTATAATATGTTCTTAGGTTTTAATTGTATTAAATATCAATAAAGTTTACGTAAGTAATGTTTTCTTTGCTTTAAATGTTAATAAAAACTTGTTACATTTTAAGTATTGTATAAAATTTGATAAGAGAGATATCGAGATATTTTTTTACGAGTTTCTTGAGAAAGAATAAATCTATCTTAAAATATTAATAGGATGTAGCGCTTATTCCTAATAAATTCCACAGGTTGTTCTAAAAAACGACGAAAAACACCATTTTTTTTTTCACCTTGTATACGGGTAAAACGTTGATATTTTTTAGAAAACATTACTATGTTGATTAACTAGAAATAGACCTATAATATGAGAAAAACATCATTAAAATCCAATCATTTGTTCAGAAGAAAATTAGCTTCAAACTTATGGTATATTTTAGGTCGTTAATTTTGGGCAGTAGTGTAGTTTAAAAAATTACCTTAAACTAGAAGTCTTGGAGAAATAATTGGCCGAATCCACGTTTATCGATATGAAGAAGCGCTTGATGCATTTAAAATGCACGGTTACAGTTACCTACTTTGGAGTGGAAAACGTAATTACAAAGATGATTCAACTGCATGCAAATTTGTGTTGAAATTATCTTTACAAAATCTTTTTTTTTTAACATCCCATTTATTTACAATCTGTAACAAGGATTACATTACAGGATTACATAAGTAAATTGTTGAATTAGATTACAAGAGACAATATATAAAAACCAGTTCGAGATCATTCGCCGCTCTGTATGTTATGGGACTTTTCTTTTACACTAGCCGAGAACAGATTTTTTTCGTATAAATATACCAGAGCTTTCATTGTGGGGTCAGTGAAAAGATATATCGCGTCGAGTTTTAAATGTAACGCTCGTATAAATAAATTATCAGTGTAATATAAATTATTAGTATAAATAAACTTTAATAATAAAAACAATAAATTAGAATTAATAAAAGTATAACAATAAATAAAAAAAAAATTAATTTAAAATCTTGTTGGTAGATCGCTTGGAGTAAGACGTTTTAGGTTTCTGTTTACCTGGAGCCTAATAAGGTTCTTCGCTAGCCTGTTAAGGTAATTTTGCAGTAATCTGTCATATTTTTGGGAGTAACTGACAATTTCTTTGACAGTTTTTATCTGAAGATCGCGATTGATGAATTCATTGAGCATCTTCGTTGAATCTCTCCAGTAGGTCGATATTGGATCTTGACGTATATCCCCACAGTTGGATCCCATAGCTCCATATTGGCTTTATCACTGACTTGTATACTAGGATTTTGTTGTACAAATTCAGTTGTGATCTTTTTCCTATTAGCCAGTACATTTTACTGAGTTTCAGATCCAACTTTTTAACTTTAATTCGCCATGTTTGTAACCAAATCTTTATTTTGTCGAGATTGGTCTGGAGCAGTTGTGAGGCGAAATACGGGGTTAAGTGAGCCGCAAGGATTGCTGTCCAAGGACACTACTCTGGGGTACTTCAGCTTCGATTGGATATAAGTTAATGCACTGATCCTTTACTTTTACAAGGAAATGCCGGTCGGAAAGATAGGACTGGAGGATTAGAAAGTAGTTGATATGAAGGACTTGTCTTATTTTGTATAGCATTTGTTCCATCAGGACTTTTAACGTATTCTTTAGTTCAGCCATGTCATTTGAGATCGGAATAGTGGTAGTAGTTTGATTACACAATATGCTGGTTTATCGCTGTAGAAGCGAATTCCATTTTCGTTTTTGGGTCCCATTAATAATCACTTAATCTCGTTCACGACAAAACTGGATTTTTATTTTTATTTATATATTAAACTAAAGTTAAGCAAAATGCCAGTAATATCGACTGTCTCGTTTGAAATTCAAACAAAATCAAAAAGGTAAAAGTTTCGATTAGGTGCACTCAGCCCGTTCCTAGAGAGGGGAGGCTTAGATTCTCAGTACTTTTACCTCTTTTAGTTTTAAATCAACTGTATCCGAAACTGTTTTTCGGGCACTAATGGCTATTGTAAAATATTTATCGGTGTCACATACGACACCATAGTACAATTCCCGTTATAATTTTAAATATAGTAAATGGCTTTACCAAGCAAAGCGTTGACTCAGGCTGAGTTAGTAGAAATTGTGCGTGCTTATGAGGCTGGTGAGAGTGATGAAGATGTCTCTTTAAATAATACAGAATCTAAATGTTTAAGTGAGGATGAAGACAAAGAGCTTGGTGAAAGTGAACATTCTGATACCATTATAGCAGAACCAGAGGTTAGTGAAGAGGAGAGTGAGGCTGGTGAGAGTTATAGAGATGTCCCTTTAAGTAATACAGAATCTGAATGTATGAGAGGATGAAGACAAAGAACTTGGTGAAAGTGAATATTCTGATACCATTTTAGCAGAACCAGAGGTTAGTGAAGATTAGAGTGAAAATTTGCACAAAAATAGTCATCAAAAAAGCAAAGTATTATATGGAAAAACTTGTTTTTAAGTGGTATAAAACTCCGTTTTTCTTGAAAAACACTAGCACAGATCAAAAAAACATAGTGTTTCGTCTACCAGGTCCAAGGGCTTACGCTTTAAATACACCAGAAGAGATTCTGGCTTGGAAACTATTTTTCAGCAACTCAATGATAAACTATATTACTCAATACACAAAACAAAAAATCTGTAAACAATCTACTAAATTTAGTCAAACTCCAAGTTTTACAATTGTTACAAGCAAAGAAGAGATTTTGGCATTATTCGGTCTTTTGTATGTATGTGGCGTAAAATTGCAGTATCTGGGTCATGTCATGAGAGGTGAGAGATATGAGTTGCTGCAGATCATTATACAGGGAAAGATACTGGGCAGAAGAAGCATAGGCCGACGACGTGTATCCTGGCTAAACAATTTGAGGCAGTGGTACAATTGTAACTCTGTTGAGCTGTTTAGAGCAGCAGTGTCAAAGGTGAAGATAGCCGTGATGATAGCCAACCTTCTTAAAGGAGACGGCACTTAAAGAAGAAGAAGGTGTTCTAAAAACTAGCTACCTGAGTACCTCGGATTTATGGTCAAAACAAATTGAAATACTAATTTTCAGAGCAACAATGTCACAAAAACGCTTTGAATTTTTGATTGTCTTAGTTTTGATGACAAAACAACTAGAGAGTTGCTCTGTTTTCGGGGCAGATGTTCTTTTAAAGTTTATATTTGAAATAAACCAGACAAATATGGAATTAAAATCGTTATGTTGTGCAATTCTAAGACTTTTTATATGTATTCTGTAATACCATATGTGGGGAAAAGAGAGATGAGATGCATCAGAAACTTTGCCCACCCAATACGTTCTTCGCCTATGCAAAAATCTCTATGGCACCAATAGAAATATCTTCTTTTTTTGTGCCTTATCCGGTTCGGATGTTATTATTCATCAAGGTTATCATGGTTTTGTTGACTGCTCTGCGGAGATCATCCCAAACCATTGTCGGTGGTTTTTTAACCACGAGATACGACGTCGTCCCGGTCCACTCCTGCCAAACATTTCATACTTATGGTGTAATTGATGAAGACACTAGCAAGCCCGAGATTGTTTTATTTTATAACTCTACAAAAGGAGGAGTAGACGGAGTAGATTTTGGATGTTCTTGGTCAAGAGGACCAACCAGTACTCAGAAATTAAAAAACTCAATATCTAATCCACAAAAGATGTCAAGTTTTCCCTCGGTTTGACAACAAAAAAGGTAGAGACCTGTACGTCCGCTGTAAAACTTGCCTTTGTACTGTAATGTAATCAACAAGAAAATAAAGAATAGAAAAATAAGGGCTTAGTAGCATAGAGAAGATAATAATTATTCGAAACAATTATTATATATTCCAAATTAAGTAAAGAATAAATTCAATACAGTAACGTATACATTTTAAATTATACAAAGATAACAATTGACCTAGTTTGACACAAGCCCGAATGTTTAAGAATTACGAAATCTGAAGACCTTCGTGAAAATTAATACAACGAAGCGACACACCATCGCATGTTACATTCCAACACGTGGAATAGTACAGCAGAATCAGCAAAATAAACTAGATATGTTCGCGGGACATAAAAACCAAAAAAAATGGTCAACCAGGCAGTAGTATCGAGGGAGCGCTCAAGGCATTAATTGCCAGCTCCGTGGGCGCTCGGACGCGATAGCGTCCAGTACGCGATCAGTAATAGTTGGGCACCGTGACTGTACGCTCAGGCAGTAATTTCCGGCGGTAGCGTCCAGTCAGTCAGTATCTTCGAGCCGGGCTGTCAAGACGAGATGCGACACCAGGTGCGGATTACGCGCGATTGTTATATTTCGACGGGATATAGTTCCGTATAAGTGTCGAGTACTGGGAGTTCGAAAATCGCGACAGAGCGCGGTACCTCCACAGCTGAATCCGATTTCCAGAGGAACTGAAGGCCGTATCATTAGCGAGAGCGAAAGGTAACAAAATTCTATATACTAACCCGAGTAAATTATAGTAGCACAGATTGTCACCCCTTTACTTTCTTGCTAAGATCTCTTCTCGTCTCCCTTTACGCCGAACGAGTTATTATTGATTATATCTGACAGCTTGTTAACTTAATTATAAACCACACAGTATATTCAATATATTTGTAGACTCTAAATTTGGTTTTTATGTTCCTTCCGGCCGATTCAGACAGAGACCAGAAGAGTACAAACTTTCTGCTTATGCATATCTCCGGCTTCTAAAGTAAGCCCATAGACTCAACCTTTTACAGGACCTGAGACCTAGAAGTCCTTAATCCCTATCCCGAAGTTTCTTACCTTCTCGTAAATCCACGAAGGCAAACCAGCCAGTTCAGACTAGTGGGACCAGTAGCCTTGCAGCCGCTCGCAGGGATAAGCATCCTTAAGGCTCATATCGAGGATGTTACAGTGGTGACAGCATTGTACAGTGGTGAAGATTTTCTCACCCTCTAGTTCCAGATTTTACAATAGAGGATATAACCTCCCGCTAGTTGTACAGTACCGAACACAGAAGACCAATCTGTCCAACTTGTACCGAAGAAATATTTTTTTTTATTATAGACATGTTCATCATCATCATCATCATCATCATCATCATCATTTGGCTCTACAACTCTAGGTGTAAAAAATGTAAAAATACGTATGTTTTTGATTTTAGAGTTTAAATTAAAAAAATGTATGAGGTGTCGTATACCATATGCCATGGTACCACTAAACCTAAAAATTATCGATACTATTGTAGGGTTAATGATACCGTCCCCAAATTTAAGTAATATCCCTCGTATAGGTACATGTCTGTAACGGAAATCAACTGTTCTATTTGTAGTTCTTTATGTCGCGACGAGCGTAGGATAATACCATTCAAAATCGATAACGTCCGAGCATTTCCCTAAATTCGGATCGCTAATGCATAACTTTGTTGGAAAGGGCTGTTAGTATAATGGAATTATTGTATGTTTATACAGAGAGAAATGCTACGTTGATGAAATGCTAAAATGCCGACGTTTTTCATTATGAACAGAAACTATTTTGTATAACTTTAAGCCGTATTCTAGATGCAAAGGTTTATTTATGGATCTATACGAGCAGATTTATATCCGCTGAATAAATCACAGTGTTATGTAGGAATTTTCTTTAAAAAATGTTAGGATAAAATTTCTACTCTAAGGTGCCTTATCGTTTTCCCGACGTTAAATAAATTTCTGTTCCGACTGAGAATGATAGATATACAGCTAGGCCTACAGGTTTGTGTCTTTTAAAGTATATTCTTTTTTTTAAGTCCTATACCGATAAGACTACCAAAGAGAATTAAAGTACTATTATAAAAATAATATGAATTAAACCATGAACCCTTAGCTGATAGCAAATAAAATAATTACTTAACTAATCATATTTATTAACAATTAAAAAAAACAATATTTAAGTAACAAAAACAACTCTGCCAATGCTTTACAGTAAATAAAATTTGGAGAATGCTTATGGCATGTTGGCATCGATGGGCTGTTTGCTACTAATTATCTGTGGCCTCCCAATTAGATAATTAGATCTTCCAGAGCATGTTATTCCATAAATTGTTTCATAAAATATTCAGTAAAATCTTCTAGGAATATCCAGTTATACATTCCATATACAGATGGGACAAGACAAGGGAATTAATAGATAACAGAGACGAAAGACAGGAAATCCCTATAATAACATTATCTGAATTGACGGAAACCTTAAAAGAGGTTAAAAAGGGAAAAGCCGCAGCGCCTGGAGACATTCCCATAAAGCTGGTTAAATATGGGCCGACTGCACTTTTAGAATTAATAGTAGACCTTTTTAATAAATATATGGGTGAAGACCAGGAAATTCCTAAAGATTGGAATAAATCTTATATAAGCTCCATATACTACGGAATAAGAATAAATGGAGAGAATAAATGGAGAGCTCTTGAACCACTTGAGATATGCAGACGATATAGTCCTGATTACAGATAAGAAGGAAGAGTTACAGAAGATGGTTGAGGAACTAGATAGAAAAGCGACAGAGGTAGGTCAAACGACAAACCAAGAAGACCAATTAGAAATAGTAGTCAAATAGAATAAATTAGAGCAGGTAGCAGAATACATATACCTAGGACAGATAATAAAACTGAGGAAGGACAATCAAACAGAAGAAATAAAAAGAAGAACTAAACTAGCATGGGCCTCATTTGGTAAACTATCATATATTCTAAAAAAAAAATAAAAAGTTCCCTCAATATATGCGAACGAAAGTATTTAATCAGTGAACATCGACAGGATATCCAAAACAGAAAGAGCAACGGAAATACAGATGCTGGGTATCGGTCTTAAAGACAGGAAAAGAAAATCATGGATCAGAGAAATAACAAAGGTGAACGATGTATCAAGACAGGTTGCAAAACTTAAATGGAACTTCGCCGGTCACACTCTCCGGCAAAAAGATGAAAGATCGAATAAGCGAATTCTACTCTGGAGACTATGGAAAAAGAAAAGAAAAAGAGGAAGACCACAGATGAGATTGACTGACGACCTTAAGAGAACGGCAGGAAAGGACTGGATGCAGATCGCCCAAAATAGAGACCAATGGAGATTAACAGGGGAGGCCTATGCCCAAGAGTGGGCGTTTAAGGCTGATTAGAAGCTCCATATATAAGAGACGAAATAAAAGAGACTGTTCCAATTATAGAGGTATTAGTGTGACGAGCTCTGTGGGCCGGTTGTACAGCAGAATATTAAAGAAGAGGGTTGAAAGACAGATACAAGATATTGAAGAACAAAGCGGCTTTCGTACCGGGAGATCCTGCCTTGATAATATATTTATCCTACGACAAATAATTGAAAAGCGTGTCGAAAGAAGTAGAGAGACCCATTTGGTATTTATAGACCTTGAGAAAGCATATGATAGTGTCCCGTTAAAGAAAATGTTTTAGGTCCTCGAAAGGTCCAAATTGGATTCGACGTAATCCGAGCGATATGTAAATTGTACGAAAATCCAGCCTAAAACAAGGATGATGTTTGTCACCGACACTCTTTAAAATATACGTCCAAGAAGCATAGAGGAATTGGAGAAATAAATGTAGATTTATGGGCATCGAAGTGGGACAAGAAACTCTGTATACATTGTTGTTTGCAGATGATGAGGTGGTGGTTGCAACCGATGAGGAAGATACAGTTAATTCTACCAGATTGAGGATAAAAGAGGCCCTGCACGTAGACGTATATCCTGGTTGGCCAATCTTAGGAAGTGGATTGATTTAACGTCAACTGATCTATTTAGAGCTGCTGTGAATAGAGTAAGATGGGTCAATGTGGTCGGCATCTCTAGAAGAGAGGCACATTGAGAATAAGGTATCTTCAGGATCCTTCTGTATAACCATAGCTCAAAAGCCTGAAGTTTTGATAGGGTTTCCGTTTTCAATATCCACGTTTCTACTCTGTACAGAATGTACCCCTTCTATAATGAAACTAAAAGGACAGAAGTAAATGACAGAACACGTATTGTGTGGCTTATGTGTGGTTACCGTAACCTATATTGCAAATTGAATACTTTTGAATTACTGATATTTAAACAATATTATAAAAAGCGCATATGTTTATCAAAAGATAATACAATTGTAACAATGAAATACAAGATTACTAATAAAATACGTCCTACTTCTTCTTCGGTCTGCTTGCATCCACTCTTGGACAAAAGCTTCCCCATGTTCTCTTCTCTTCTCTGTTTTGGTTTATTTAATACCAGTTTATCTCCACTTTTCCTTTGAAGTCGTCTAGCCACCATTTTTCATCTACTACCACAGTATTCGTGTAGTCTCCAATGTACTATGTTTCTTGTCCAACTTTCGTTGTCTTGTCGTGCCAGTATCATTTCATTTGCGCAATTCTTCAAATTACATCTTCCAACTTTGTCCTGCTTCGCACGTCCTCATTTTGTATGTGTTATCTCGGAGAAACTCCTAATATGACTCAATCAATGGCTCACTGTATTTTTCTTAATCTTGTAACGAATATATTTTTTCTTACCTCAGGGTAAGAACATGGGGTAGAAGATTGGGCAAACAAAATAAATCGAAACAAGTGCGTACGGCACTCAGTTGGTTGTTGGAGAGATTCGTCGTGGATAAGTTGAAGATATGGGGTTGGATTGGGGTATCTACAAAATGAAAACAAAAGGATACTTACATAAATCTCCTGGGTCAAAAAAAAAACGAAAAAGATATGGCAGATAAATTTACCTCTAGCTATTTTTCTTTTCTTGGACGCTGCTTCGAAGAAAACTTCCTGCTGGAAGAAAGAAAAAAAATTCTTCTTCCTTACAATCTACAATACACACAAGGATTAGGAGACTTTCTAAATTGAAACACAAAATGTTCAGAGAAACAAATTGAACGTTTATTCTTGTCTCAAACAGTTATGCAAAATATAGATTACAAAATAACATACTATATCATAATACAAAATAAACAAACTTACATGTCTTTGTTTACATCAAAGATTGCTACAAAAATTCAAATGATTTCTAGGTTATGATATGGCCAATTTAAATTATCAAAATTTTGTGGATATAGTTTTTATGAAAAATATTATTGAATCTAACCTTATATATGGAGTATCTTTTATATAAAATAATCAATTACTATTTAACTGGGAATAAGCCACAGTTAAAGATAAAAATACGTTTATTGACGTTTCAATTTCCACTTCGGAAATCGTTCTCAAAATACAAACAGTAAATTTACTTATTGGGAAGCTTACTCGGACAAAACTCTCAAATTGGAAAACAGCAAACAACCATCAGGAATCATTTCCACACTCCGGAACGAACGATCAACCAGGCTGGTTGAGGAATCAAGCTAGCATTTGGAACACCTTACACCACACTTCGCACAACAGCTTCTGGCATTCATTCAAATCTTCCGGTGACTACCATACCATAGGTAAACAATATAAAATGAAGTACTCTGTTCAAAGACGGCAATTAAAAACCAAGAATATCTTCAATTTTTTTACTGGTATTAAAACATTATAACGATTGAATCGAAAAAGTCGATTCAAATCGAACTCAATTCGAACGCCGAATCCACCCCTTTTCCCCGCAGTTAGCCTGTCATCCACAATACGCATTTAAAAATTTTGACTTCCATAACAGACACAACA
Source organism: Diabrotica balteata (assembly GCA_918026665.1). Classification (NCBI taxonomy): domain Eukaryota; kingdom Metazoa; phylum Arthropoda; class Insecta; order Coleoptera; family Chrysomelidae; genus Diabrotica; species Diabrotica balteata. The sequence goes on from OU898283.1 coordinate 33,415,210, forward strand.
TATTTCTTGGTATACCAGGGGCGTACTATGACAATTTAGAACCGAGTTTATATTATTATATAGACATTAAATATAAAACGCTACAATCTGTTGGCTTATAACTCTGAACGTGTCACAATCTTCATTCCGTAGGTCATAACTGGTAGGATACAACTACTGAATTTTTAGATTTATTGGTATATTTTTGTTTTTCAACACTCTTGTATTCTTCTAGTGATCTCTGCCGTTAATTCTTTTTACCTAGTTTGATTGTGCAACCTAGGTATATAGACGCTGACGCTTTCAATCTCACTTCTATTTAAGTCGGTTGTGATATTTTGATTTGATATCACTTGTGATTTATTTAAATTTATTTTTAAACCAAATTTCGCAAATTCGATAAAATTCACGAGCTAAAATATAATGAAAACAATAATCACAGTATTTAGTGAAAAAGTAAGTATATTTATATAAAACAATTAAATACTTGTGTATTTTTGTACAGATTTCTCAAAATTCTACGTTAATTTTTATTCTCATTATTCGTTATACTGGGATTTTGGAACAATATCGACTGTACATTACAATATTATGGTTTACATAGATCCATATTAAATTGTCAGTTGTCTGTATAAAAGCTTTCTATCAGCTTTTATTATCTAATTGATGTAATCGATAAATTCGATTAACGAAATTACAACAATCCGAGTAATAAGAATGTAAGTCATTTTTTACACAACAAATTCCTCAGAAATGCCCATTAATATTAAAACATGTCGTCGTTTTTCCTACACGCTAATGTTTGTCTTATTTTTTACAATGAGGTTTTTATGTAAGTGTTCTGTCTGGTACCACTTCAATATACTTTGCACTGGATGTGTGTTCCAGGGCCATTCCCCTCCACGATACTTTCAACTGGCAATTTGTGTCATTATTTCTAACGTAAAAGGCACAAAATTAAGTTTAATTTGGGTTGGGTTTCAGGGAGTTCTTGACATAGAATTCTAGAATTCATAGAATCTATAGGCTCTACTCCGCAGAAGGTCTTGAACAGCTATAGCCAGATAGTCTGTATATAGGAAGGGTTTTGAGTAGGTACGGGTGGACTGATAGTCGGTATATATATTGAACAGCATTGGTGCAAGTAGGCTCCCTTAAAGCAAGCTGGTTTTTTGGTTTCTTCGCCTTCTCTTCTTACCATTTAAGTTAATGAAAAACCGACTGTTCTACAGCACAGATGCAGTTTTAAAGACCTTAGATAAGAGCATCGTGTCGTAATCCGCCGACAAATCAATCAATGCTACACTCGTTATCAGTTTCTGCTCACAGTCATTTTATGTCTACTCAGAGAGCACAAGGGCTTGGGCAGTGTATGATTTTTAACAGCATAAACAAGAGACAGAGCGATATCGGTCTGTAACTGCTTGTTTCTACTGGATCTTTATCAGGTTTCAGAAAGGCGATCACGTAGGATTTTCGCCAGTGCTTTGGTATCTTTGGTCTGATATGTGTTAAATAGCTGCAGTATTCATAATTTAGCATATTGTCAAAAGTGCTTGATCAGTTCGGTGCATATATTATCTAAATATTCGACTTTCCATTTTTTAAATGATTTATACTGTTTTTAAGTTTCTTGGGGATAAACGGTGTATCGAGGTGGTTTGTTTTATTTCCAAGGTCAACCTTCAGTAACGGTTGGACTTTTGCTCTTTTCAGTTTCCCATTTCTCAATAATTGTTGTGTTACTTGATTGGCGCAAAGCATTTCATTTATAGAGGAGCACCTTAAGTTGTTTCACAAGTTTCAATCGATCTTGCTACTGTGTGTCATGTTAAGTTGCTCCAATTTTTTTGCCTGTTTCTTTTGTCTGCACTTACTAAGTTGTTTAAGCATTATTAAACCGCAGACAATTGTAACTTCACTACATGGATCTTTCTCGTAAAGTTTGTCTTCATTTATTAAAAGGATTTGGGATCCGTTGGATGGGCCGCGAATGCTGACTGCAACTTCCCGGAATTCGCAGATTGACCAACGTTTGACTTCTTGAAGTTGAATTTTTTTTGGAGAGCAATATAAGATGTTTTTATGACTATATTTACTTCTATTCTCACTGGTCGATATTAAGTTTTCGGAATAAAGTCGTACGCTCTTTTGATACAAAGATTTTCTAGACTTCTCTCGCTTCCATGTGTTGATTTGAAAGTAAAAGAAGTTACGTTATATTGTCACAAGAAGATAATAATTTTAGATCTATATTCTAAAGTTAATGTGAGCTTGAGTGGATGAAAAAATGTAAGTATACTAAACATTTTGTATACATTTTCATAGAAAACAAACTAGCCTTAGAATTACTGACAGACAAACTAATAATAAACTTACAAGAAGATAGCGAACGTGATTTAAAGGAGAAGGGTTCAGAAGCAGAAGATAGAGGGCTGGAAAAAGAAATCATGGCTTAAGAATATCACCATCTAAACAAATACCAACAAAACCGACATAGTAGCCCGAATTGATCAAAATACAAAGGAATATCCCACGATGGTTGTCAAAATCAAACAGAGATAGCATATAGAAGAAGGACACATTTAAAAACATATACAATAAACCTCGTATACGAACCTAATAAAGCCCACGATTATTGGTTTTAAATTTTTAGGTGGTAGATATTCGTCGTTTCACAAGTTTACCGTTTTATTACGTGACATGCAACACGTAAATTAAGCCACCAGTGAATGTACATTCCTGAGCGAATAATTTATTTTTGACACCGAAAACGTCAGTAGAAATATCTGTTGCAGATTTATAGCTTTTTTTATAGTTTAGGATCACGTCTATTGTCACTGACATCACAAAATTCATGTTGTCATATCATGACATCAAGCAAAATTTGTGTTTTGGCTGTTTTGGCAGTAATCAACAAAAAAAGTTTAACTAGTGACATGACAATATTATTGCAAATAATTAATGAAAAACTCAAAATTAAATAAAAATAAACTAAAAAATGATGACTCCATAATCATCCTACCAGCAGACAAGGGGAATGCAACTGTGATAATGGATAAAATTCAATATTAACACAAAATTAAAGATCTAATAATAAACGGACATTATACAAAATTACCAAAGAATCCAACAAAGTCTTTGGAAAACAGAATATATAGAACTTTATTCAAGTTTAAAGATTGTTTAACAAATTATCAGAGTAAATTAACTACACTCCATAACATTAAGACCCCTCATTTTTATGCAGTACCGAAAGCTCATAAAACCAATACACTACTTAAACCCATTTGTAGTATTATACCATGGATTCTCCTTGTAGTGAACTATTAAAATTTTTATTAAATATTTTAAAATGATTTGCAAATAAAAATGACACATTTATAAAAAATACACAACATTTTTTAAATAAATCATTAAAGATTGAATTTAATTCAAATAATACTTTGGTAAGTTTTGACAAATAGTTTATTTACGAATGTGCCATTAGATGTGTGAATGATAGATTAAATATAGTCAAGACAAAATTAGAGAGTGATGATACATTGGCAACTATAACAAGACTAAATATATCAGCTAAAATGGAGTTATTAACATTATGTACTGATAATACATATTTTCAACTAAATAATGAATTCTATAAACAATATTTTGATCTAGCAATGGGCTCCAGTGTATCTCCATTATTAGCCGATATATTTATGGAAGATTTTGAAACAAATATTATTTCTAAATAAAATTGAAAACCCAGAGTATGGTGGAGATATGTAGATGATGTATTCTGAATATGGCCTCATGGATCAGAGTTGTTGGACACATTCCTAAATGATATAAACGATAACGAAGAGACAATAATATTTACTATGAAAATCATTAAATCCTTATAAGATATATAGATAGCCAAAATTACTTGTTCTAACGAAAATTCTTTCTTGGAGGAAAAACATTTGTTAACATCTGTTTTATTAAAAACTGATTATCCTTTATCGTTTATAAATAAGTAATTTTCAACAATCGATCGAATAGAACAGAACAACTTAGAACGAGATCCTACAACACACACACACACAAGGAATGATAAGAGGAAAGTAACAATACCATACATAAAAGGATTATCAGAAAAACTTAAAAGGATAACAAATAAATTCAACATTTCAACAACATTCAAAACAACAAACACGTTGAGATCTATTTTGTCCAAAACCAAACCTAACAATGAACAAGAAAGGACAAAGAATTGCATTTATAAAATACTTTGTGAATGCGATCAGTTTTATTTAGGTGAAACATCAAGGCCATTAAATGTTAGAATAAGTGAATATCAATCTTATATTAAAAATAGAGAATTTGATAGATCTCAAATATGTAAATACGCATGGGATAATGAACATAGGGTTTAATGGAATGGTTCAAATATAGTCCTAAAAGAAACGGATGGTAAAAAGAGATAACTCAAAGAAGCGGTTCTAATTATGCTAAATGAGACCAATTGTGTCGCAAATTCCTCGGCAGAATGTAGTAGGATCTGGTTACCCAAATTGAAAGAACAAGTTTTTAAAAAGAAAATACCAGTACATATTTGTCCTTTTACGGAACTTAAGGAAAGAAGTTGCAGATTTAAGCTGCAAAGAAAGATTGTTGTATAATTTTTTTGACGAATATAACATATATTTCTTTACTAACAGTAGACAGGATCTGTAAATGCATGATTAGATCTTGCTGGAAAAACATGTAGGTGTTTACGAATTAAGCATACTCTTTCTAAAATATATGAAGAGGGGAGAGCAATAATCCCGTGATTTTTGAAGTAGCTTCTGCAATATGTTATTCTATTGAGGCCAAAAAGATACTGTATTGCTCTTTTTTGTAATTTAAAGACCACATGAGATTGGGCAGCTGTACTAGAATCCCAAAAAGGAAGGCCATATCGAAGATGAGACTCGAACAAAGAAAAATATGTTTTTTTTTTTTTCGAAGATGCTAAACAGATTTCCTTCGAAACAGATCTTATTGCATAGCAGGCTGAGGCTAGTTTCTTACTTACCAAATCGATAGGGAAGGGATAATTTAAGGTTGCTGTCTATAAAAATACCAAGAAATTTTACAGAAACAATGATACTGATCTGGCTGTTATTAAAAAGCAAAAATTGAAGAGATCCTTTATAGAATCATGCTACTGTCTTATCCACGTTAAACGAGAGTAAATTAGAGTTGGACCAGGTTTTTATTTTAAGTAGATCAGAAGTTATAGTTGCATAAAAATGTGCAATATTAGAGTTCCCCCAGGTTATACTGGTATCATCAGTAAAAAGAAAAATTTTTCCATCGATTTTTAAGTTGGTGTTGTCATTTATAAAGATAAGGAAAAGTAGAGGACCTAATACTGAACCTTGTGGTACTGCACATACAGTGCTTTTGTGACTAGAGACTGTATCATTTGATCTAACTAGTTATTTCCTATACTTCAAGTAAGATTGGAACCAATTCAAAGAAATACCTCGAATTCCGTAGAAATTTTGTTTTTTTTTTATTAAAATATCTTAATTTACACAAAAAAAGTTTTGGCATAGTTAAAGAAAATAGTGGGTGTAAAAATTATTGTTTGGTGCTTGATAGATCTCATCTAGTACAAAAAACATAGCATCACTGGTACATTTATTACATAAAAAGCTAATCTGACTGAATTTTCTAATTTTCTTTAACATGAAACCTGTAACATAACTGGTGGAAAGTTCTTGAATTTTCTTTACAATTGGAATGTTTGACATTGTTATTGGATCAGAATATGATATTTTATAATCATCACAATCTGGACATTGTACTATATTTGAATTAAAAAGTTTTGCCATTGGTACAGAAACATTAAAAGAATCATCCTCTTCACAGTTAAATGTTTTTTTCGATGCGACGGTATTTATTTGACTGATAAGTTTTTATTTTGTAAATTTATATTATTCAGTAATTTATTGCTTAAATTATTGTTAGAACGGAAATCATCTAAAATACTAGACTTACAAACTGGAAACAATAATTAAACTCGTAGATAAATTCATCACGCGATATTCACATGACCCTCAATTTCAATTATATCCGGAAATGTATACGTATGTTTTTACCACCTTTACGTTGAAGTATAAACTTGATGAAATTAGTATTTAAAAATTAAAATGAGTAGATTTGAAATAAGTTGCATATTTACACTGTGTTAAATTAGTCAATGCCCATAACTGTCTAACTCAACCATTGGCAGAATACTATTTGGACACCACACTGCAACCACCCTCCGAAAAGTTTTCATCCCTCATCAAATACTACTTTCATTTTCTTAACCGTCATATGGGATATCTTAACTGACCCTTCGGTATTCGACTAAATTTAGATATTTCACTTTTCAAAAACATTCATACACCCGAAACCTTATATTCTTAAAACTAACACAATATCCAATAAGAACACTTATTATCTTATTAAACATTTAATGTCTAATTATGTTAGCATCCTTCTTAAGTAATACTACAGACAATTCAGTTGTCTATGTGCTATGGGATTATGTCTACAGTAAAAAAACAGCACATTTTCAATAATTGTCGATATCTTATGAGTACTAGTCTTATTACGGACTGTATTATACTTTTCGTAAGCTTCTGGTGTTCCTTTTCATATATAGTGTTAAAATTAAAACCACTTATGGAATAAATTTCTTTGTGTGCTTGTTTTAAAAAACTATAAAAATCTCAAACGTGTCAACTTTTAAAAATATAAATGTGCACTTTCTAAACATAGATTTAAATGTACAGGGTGTGCAGGTCTAGCATAGTCCATAATCTTTATTTTTAATGATACACCCCCTAGATTATTAAATTTTTAAAAGCTTTTTAACCACCTGCTCTCAATGAACTACATCATGTAGGATCTATTAGGAATAATCTTCTTCTCATGATGCGGTCTCCTTTCGAAGGTTGGCGATCCAAATGGCAATTGTAGTTTAAAAACTGCTGCGCGATGATTTCTGTATATATACATCTGCTGCGGAATTCTCAACATTTGTCTGTAAATATACATCTCAAAGGCATCTATTCTTTTTTCTAGTTTAGTGTCCATTGTCCAAGTTTCACAGCCATACAGTAAGAAAGAAAAAACGTAACGTCTGATCATTCGGACTCTAAGCTACGGACTAGGAATTAGGAATAATACAGGATAAAATTTTGAAATTATCCAGTGTGGAAATAACTTATGAAATGAAATAATTGTTTGTATTCTTGTTTTAAAAAATTATACAAACCGCTAAGATCATTCAGTTTTTAAATTTAAATATATATATATATATATATATATATATATATATATATATATATATATATATATATATATATATATATATATATATATATATATATTGTTATGATTTTGTATTTTTGATTTTAATTTATTTACTTGAAACAATCACAAAAATATACTTTCTCGTTATCAATGTCCTAAAAAATAAACTTCTGATATTTCTTATGTTCAGTGAGTTCAAAGTTTTCTAGTTGTATTTATCGGGATAGGAAAAACAAAGGATAATAATAAAAAGTATAATACATAAAATACAGATATTTTTTATTTTATAAAAAAAAAAACAATTATTAAATTTGCCGTTATCTTTTCAATCAGCGAATATGCATGTAATGAAATTAATACAAAAAGAAAATTTTAATTCTTATTTTCTTCTTGAGACAAAACAATTTGAAACTAATTTAAATTTGGATACCTTTATAAACTTTTATCTTCCTTATATTTAAAAAACCTATTTTATTATGGAAACAAAACTTTAAAACATTTGATAAATGTAAAAAGGTCTAATCATGCTTTAAACTGGTAACAACAATGAGGTAAACAAATCGCATTTAAGATTTACACACCTTTCAACTTGAAAAAGGAAAATATCTGACCTTTCTTCCCTGGATTGTTTTAGGACCACACAAAGAATTGTCCACCTTCCACAGCAATGTGTTCTTCCACCTTGCGCCTCGGCTTCTTGTTTCAGTATCTGCTCCTTCAGCCAATTTAACTGACTTAATTTAACCTCCTGACTCAATTCTCCAACACTTAACACACGAAAATCACTTCTTCAAACATTCATATAACTTCTTCGTGACCCAAGGATCTCTTTTCTCACCTGGTGCCACAACTATTTAACACGTATTCCAGAAACTGCACACTTTAGATTCAAGGATTTCTTTACATCGACTTGCAATCTACTTCTTCCACAATTCTGCTAACAAGACTGGTAACTTTATCCACTTAACAATGCCGGCCTCCAACTCACGAACACCCCGCCTGTCGAGACGCCACCTTTCTTTTCGATCACTCAAACATCACTGTCTTCTCGAACCAACAAAAACTCTATCAACCCTCGGTCTGTCGATTTCTCCTTCCAAAAAGATCGTCTCATCACAAAATCCAAATTTGTTTACCACACTTGTTGGAATGCTAATTACCGTTTTCAAGCAAGGAACTTTAATCTTTTAACAATGGTCATTTCCTTGTAAACAAATAATTTTTATACATTTCAAAGATTTTTGCCTTAGTCATAATAGAAGATTTATACAACACAATACCGGACTAATCCTTCAGGTAACAGCTTATTTTCTATAATGTACAAATGGTTTGTCAATAACTCGTTTAGAATGGCTTAGTTCTTTATAAGTCATAAAATTTCGGTACTAATCTATCTATTTACAAATATACAAACTTTCTATCTTAAAATTAATACATATTTTGTCTTCAGATTTCTTAAAAACTTACTTCCGATGGATTCCTTAATTATTTTTGTTCCTTCCGCGTTTGTGGAAGAAGAAGTATAATAAATCCCCGCCTTTGCATATGATAAAAATTACTGAATTATGTAGGGATTTTTCTCTTATGCAAACATTCTTTGTCTCTTATTCATAATATTTATAAACATCGTTGATATTATATATTCCCCTAATCTTGTCTGAATCCAAATGCTTCAAAACATAACTATTTATACCATTATCATTGTTTATTACGTAAGGACCCTCAAAAACAGGCATTAACTTTGCGCATACATTGCCAGGGATGTTGGACACTCGCAATGCTCTCACCATAACCTTCTCACCTTTTTGGAAAGTAACTGGTCTTCTTTTCCTATTTTGATCTTGTCTCTGGATATATTTTTCGTTTTTTTCGCAAATTCTTGTTTTAATATTTGAAAAGCCTTCTCCTGTTCTTCTTTCCAATTCCATTTTATCCCTTTTTTTAGTAATTTTATTAGAGGAATTTCCTTCTGGTGACAAAAAATTCCTGCCTGGTTTTTTGTTTTTAGTGGGTGCTTTCGTGAAAAACCGACTGTTGTTCTTCCGTATTTCTTCTCTCATCTCTATTTCTTTCATCCTCATTTTCTTCTATTTGTGTATGATTTACCTCTCTTCTATTTTCTTTTGGTCTGTCATATCCGTTTCGGTTTCCACGATATTCCTGTTCATTTCGTCTATTGTAATTTCTGTTTTCTGGATATGTGCGGGTGTTATTTCTGTTTTGATTTTCTCGATATCTGTCTTCATTCCATGGCCGATTTCTGAAATCATCATTTCCTCTTCTATTTTCCCGATTCTCGTTTTCCCTCCTGGAATAAATTCTCGTCTAGTGTAATCCCTCCTAAAATTTTGTCCTCTCTCTCTGTATTCCTGAGTTTCTCGATGTCTATAATTCTCTTGTGACCTTCTTGCTCTTCTTTCCTGTATCCGTGATGCCCTTATTTGTAGGAATTGGCATAAACTATCGATATCTTTGTAGTTTTGTAAATTTATGTGGTCTTCCATTGTGTCTTCAAAGTGTCTTGCAATCAACTCGACTAATTGCTCAGATGAATAATTGTATTGCAGATGTTTTGCGTTATTGTACATTTGCAATGCGTATGTTTTTTCTGATATACCCATCTTCTCATGGTATTTCCCATTTTGCAATTCCTTATTTATCTGTAATTGCTCTGTCTTTCCCCAGAAAAAACTCAGAAATTTGTTTTCAAATTCTTGCCAATTTTCAAATTCCTCCACTTTGCTGTCAAACCATAGACTTGCCTCATCTTTGAGATGATTTCTGATAACTTCCTTAGCTGTCTCAAAATTTCCCATGTATTGTATCTTCTTCTTTAGATTATTCATGAACGGTACGGGTGTAGTTTTCTTACATCCCCGCCAAACTGTATTTTTATTTCGCCGGAATTCTGGATAACTATTTCTCTTGTTTCTCCGACTCTATTTTGGTGTCTTATTTCCTTAATTAAATTTTCATTCCGTTTCAATCTTATTTCTATTTCTTCCTTATCTTCTTGCAGAGCGTTTTCAAACTTTGTTTCTAACTCTTCTAATTCCTTTTCCATTTTGTTTTTCATTTTTTTAATTTCCACCTCTTGTTCTGCCATTTCTTTTTTAACATTCTCTAAGCAACTTTTAACTTCTTTTATCACTTGTTGTGTTTCCTGTCGGTTTTTTTCTATTGCTTGTTTCGTTTCACGTTGATTTTCTTCCATTCTCTTGTGAGTTTCTCTTTGATTCTGTTCCATTGTTTTATCCACTTTATCCATTTTTTGCATCATTATTTGTAACATTTTCTCTATTCCTGACAATTCCTGTTGTTCTGATGCCATGATTGTTGTTTCAAAAATGTCTTCTTGTTCTATATGTTCTTCTTGTTTTTTGTTTTCTTTGCTTTTGCTTCTCGTGATCGACATGTAGTTCAAATTTATCCCCGCCTGATATGAAACTCTTAAATTTGTGCAATAATATCCCCGCCAAATATGAAATTCGAGTAATGTTGCAAAGACGAAAAAATTTTTCTCTTATCCCAAATGCAATAAATTTAAATAAATGCAATAAAATTTAAAACTTTTGTCAATTGTAAAAATCAATCAAATATAATAAAATATATCATGCAAAACTTGTACCTAGAGAAATTTGAAATGTTATGTCATAAAATGCAGTTATTATAAACTTTGACCATCGGAAATAAATTCTCAATCAACCTGCTTTCTTTCCCTATCCTTTTAAATTCCAACTAGAAATACTTTCTAAGCTTCACACGTTTGGGCGACAGTTGTTATGATTTTGTATTTTTGATTTTAATTTATTTACTTGAAACAATCACAAAAATATACTTTCTCGTTATCAATGTCCTAAAAAATAAACTTCTGATATTTCTTATGTTCAGTGAGTTCAAAGTTTTCTAGTTGTATTTATCGGGATAGGAAAAACAAAGGATAATAATAAAAAGTATAATACATAAAATACAGATATTTTTTATTTTATAAAAAAAAAACAATTATTAAATTTGCCGTTATCTTTTCAATCAGCGAATATGCATGTAATGAAATTAATACAAAAAGAAAATTTTAATTCTTATTTTCTTCTTGAGACAAAACAATTTGAAACTAATTTAAATTTGGATACCTTTATAAACTTTTATCTTCCTTATATTTAAAAAACCTATTTTATTATGGAAACAAAACTTTAAAACATTTGATAAATGTAAAAAGGTCTAATCATGCTTTAAACTGGTAACAACAATGAGGTAAACAAATCGCATTTAAGATTTACACACCTTTCAACTTGAAAAAGGAAAATATCTGACCTTTCTTCCCTGGATTGTTTTAGGACCACACAAAGAATTGTCCACCTTCCACAGCAATGTGTTCTTCCACCTTGCGCCTCGGCTTCTTGTTTCAGTATCTGCTCCTTCAGCCAATTTAACTGACTTAATTTAACCTCCTGACTCAATTCTCCAACACTTAACACACGAAAATCACTTCTTCAAACATTCATATAACTTCTTCGTGACCCAAGGATCTCTTTTCTCACCTGGTGCCACAACTATTTAACACGTATTCCAGAAACTGCACACTTTAGATTCAAGGATTTCTTTACATCGACTTGCAATCTACTTCTTCCACAATTCTGCTAACAAGACTGGTAACTTTATCCACTTAACAATGCCGGCCTCCAACTCACGAACACCCCGCCTGTCGAGACGCCACCTTTCTTTTCGATCACTCAAACATCACTGTCTTCTCGAACCAACAAAAACTCTATCAACCCTCGGTCTGTCGATTTCTCCTTCCAAAAAGATCGTCTCATCACAAAATCCAAATTTGTTTACCACACTTGTTGGAATGCTAATTACCGTTTTCAAGCAAGGAACTTTAATCTTTTAACAATGGTCATTTCCTTGTAAACAAATAATTTTTATACATTTCAAAGATTTTTGCCTTAGTCATAATAGAAGATTTATACAACACAATACCGGACTAATCCTTCAGGTAACAGCTTATTTTCTATAATGTACAAATGGTTTGTCAATAACTCGTTTAGAATGGCTTAGTTCTTTATAAGTCATAAAATTTCGGTACTAATCTATCTATTTACAAATATACAAACTTTCTATCTTAAAATTAATACATATTTTGTCTTCAGATTTCTTAAAAACTTACTTCCGATGGATTCCTTAATTATTTTTGTTCCTTCCGCGTTTGTGGAAGAAGAAGTATAATAATATATATATATATATATATATATATATATATATATATATTATAATTAGACTTCGGCAAATATGCAAATAAAAATGTAGAAAATATGCGCATAAATATGCACGTGTTTACCCGAAAATATGCAAATATTTTACAAAATATGCATACAAATAAATAAAAAAATCGTAAAATAGTAACAATTTTATTTAAAAAAAAAGTGTACATAACTAAATATTTCCTACTATTCATGGTATTTACAAGAGGAAACTTTTTTCGTATATCCTCTGCAACTCTGTTTAATAAATGCGCTACACAAGTAACATGTATTAAATCTGGGAAAAATATTTTTAAATTTTGTCCTGTTTTCACCATATAAGGAGCAGCATCCGATAAAATAAGCAGTAATTTATTAGAAGCAATAGTTGTCGGAAGAAAAAAAGTTACTAATGTTTCTTGTATAAAACGCGAAATTGTTAAAGCATTTGTTTTATCAAGTTGCTGGCATAAGGTATCTTCTTTAACCTTCCGCAGATAACGTGAAACATTTTAAAATTTTTGATAACGTCGGTCTAACAAACCGACTTTTTCTAAAATTAAAAAAAAATAGAAATTTAGCTGTAGGTGATAAATATTTGTAATAATATAATTGTGTATATTATTCTCTATACAAATATATAAAATTTATAATTTTTTTGTTATTTTAATAATTTTAAGGAGATATTAAAAAAAAGTGTCATTTTTATGAACAGTCTTTTAATAAAATCAAAATAATTATAACAAAAAAAATAAATTCTGGTTTCACTAAAACATAAATCAGTTACTTGTATGTTAATAAACAGAGAAAATAAAATTTTACTCTCAAAATTTTCACAGATCACTGAAACTATTCCAAATTTTGGGCACCATAATTTTCAAAACAATGCCTGGATATTTTCGCCACCTTGTAGTTCCATCTTTACCGATAAGGCAGGGTATTCTTGAAGTACAAGCGGTTTCTTCAAGAATAGGTAAGTTTTGTTGATTTTCAAACTCCTCTTCAGAGTATATATCCTCAATAGTTTCTATAATATGGTCGTCTATCAAACTCACATCATCATCATCTGGTTCTGCCTCTGAATCATTTAAAACTTCCCCATGAAGCCGCAACAGCCATTCTTGTTCCCTCTCGTAATTCATTAGAAACGTATGCCCTAAAATATAATATAAATCAATACCGCAAACAAAAAATCAAAAAAATTAGTCTTACCTCAAAATGTAACGGCAACTATAACGTCGGTTTGTGGGACCGAATCGTGTATAATACTGAAAATTCTTATTAAACGATACACGCTGTCCACTTGCTAAACTATAACTGAATAGATACAAGCACGTTCGAAAGGTACTATGAGGTGCAGATTGAAATAAAAATTAGCAGCGCTTAAACCGCGAAAATTTAAATCAGTCGGTGCGAGAGACATAACGTTATCAGCCGAAGGTTAAGAACACCAATCAATAAATGAGCAATATACTTTCCTGAGGAATCAGTGGTTTCGTCTACAGATATGTAAAAATAATTATCTGCAATTTCTTCCTAATATTAATTAACATCGACGAGTATAGCCCGTTCACATTATTTCTTCTTAGAGACCGATCACTTAGAACATTAAGTTTGCAATATTTTTTTAGAAACGAACTAAAATTTACATTTGCTAATTTTAAAAGCAGTATGTTTGCAGACACTAATGTGCGACACAAGTCTTCATTAAAAGTTTCTTGCTCATCTAATTTTTTTGAAGTAGATTGGAAACATTTAGCCATTGAAGTTTGATGTTTTCCTCCTATTTTTCCTTTTTTTGCAATGTGTGAAGCAGTTCACACATGTTGGTCTATCTGAAATTTCTTCTCACATGCTATCTGTAAATAAAAATAAAAACGTTTATTTTAACCCAACCTTTAAAATATAAAAATATACAAGGTGTTTTTGGTTAATCAAATAACTGGTTTGGAAAAAAAACACTCGCTAAGTGTTTTAAATGCAGTATTAATCCACAAATTAGTTTTTGTTACTAACCATAAGTACATCATATAACTTATTTTAAAATTCACCAAAAGTTTTTTTTTGTTAATTCAATTACAATAAAAATAATTGTGTTTTAGAATAGCTGACTTTATAAAAAAAAGTAAAGATGAAAAATTTTTCTAAATACACACTATTGTATTGTACCATGGACAATTTTTTCTCACTAAAGGAAGCTATTTTTCATTTAAAAACAACCTACGAGTACTAAATTTCAAGTAAATACGTTTATTGGTTTTAAAGTTATTGTTGTTATTAACTAAAAGAATTTATTTTTTTTTTAAATTTTAACACCCTGTATCTCGAAAAGTAAATAAGTTTGACCCCTCATTAACTCTATCGTTTTGTAAGTGTCATTTGGAAACACCCTGTATGTATGAAATATTAGATATTTAATAGAAAATATTAGATACTTACAATTTTGCCACAGACTGAACAGTGGATTTTTCCCATATCCATAGACAGCTCTTTATAAGGTTTAATCCAAGTTGAAGCACTGGTTGTTTTAGGTATTATAAAATCACAATCTTCCTTTTGTTACGCACAACGAGTGTTTACGCTTTGAATATCAAAACAAAAATGAGTATCTCGAATAGTTTGTTGGTTCCATTTTTTAATAACTCTGCATATATCCCCTCTGGGCCCGGAGCACTTCCATTTTTCAACAATGATACAGCTTTTTTAGTTTCTTCGATGTTAATTGTTGGTGGTTCTCCTTGAATCAGGACTTCATGTTGTTTTATGTTTTCGTATTCCGGTCTTTCTTCTACTTACAGTGTTTTATAGTGTTTTTTTCCATTTTTCGGGCTCTATGGAGTGTATGGATATTTGTTCTGTTTTGTTGGATTTCATGTTTTTTATAAACCTCCAGGATTCTCTTGATTTGCAGCCGCCAATGGACGTATCTAATTCCTGGCATTTTCTCTCCCAGCTTTGATTTTTTGACTCTATTATCGTGGATTTAAATTTATTTACCATTTCTCTATATTCTCTTTTGTGTTCTTGATCCTTTGTTCCCAGCCATATGTGATATAATTTTAGCTTTTGTTCTTTCATTTTCTGTAGTTCATTATTCCACCAATTATTTGTTTTTCTCAGTTTGTTTACTCTTATGCCTACTGCTTCTTTGACCGCTTAATGTATTCCTTTTCTTATTATTATGTGTAACTCTTCTGTTGTTTTATGTTTGAATTCCTGTGGTAGTTGTTGCTCCAATCTTTTTTTATACAATTCTCTAGTACTATCGTTGTCTAAACTTGTTAGATTATACTGCATTTGTTCAACTTCTGCTGAGTGATTTTCATTTAGATTTTTATTTTGTTGGTGTTTACCATTTCCGCTTAGAGGTAGTATTATTTTGGCTTTTACTAGATGGTGGTCACTTCCATATTCGGCTCCTCGAAACACTCTTACGCCATGCACTTTTATTTTAGATTTTTGTTTCATTATTAGGTAATCAATTACTGATCTTAAGTTTCTTGTAGGCTAAGTCCATGTATATGTATGTATTTCCTTATGTTTGAGATTTAAATTTAAATGTACGCTTTTTAAACATAAATCTAAATGAACAGGTGATTCACGCAAGGCTAACACAGTTCGTTATTTTTATTTTTAATAAAACACCCTGCATCTTCATATATTTTTAAAAGCTCCCTAACAACCTCATCTCAACGAATTGTATTATGTACGATCTACTATGAAATAATATACGGTAAAATTTTGAAATTATATATAAGTATCGTCAAGACATTAATAAATAAAATTTTGAAATTAATAATTGATCACGCTTTAAGTAATGGTATTTTTTTAATTAGTTAAATACAGAGATACATTTTTTAAACTAGGTACCAATATATTGGGTTTTGACAAAATTATACATAATTTCAAAATTTTACCGTGTAGAGGGTAATAATAGACCCTACCTAATATACAGGGTGTTTCAAAAAGGTAAACCATAAATTAAATCGGGGACAAAAATAAAGTGATTAAATCCAACTTACCTTATTACACAAAAAAAAAATTACGTGTTGCCTCCCACTATTGCTGCCACTGACCGATTGATACTAATCTCTCGGCCAGCCTTATCTCATTCATCTCTCGCTCTCCAATGTTCCGCCCCCTACACAGTCCTGTAGGCACATGCTACCCACAGCAGAGTAGTTCTGTCCACGCGGACCATGAGCCTTTTGTAAGTTGGTATATCTACAGCCTCACTCCAGACTGGGGCCGCGTAAAGGGCGGCAGTCTGTATAATACCGTGAAGCGCCCTTCTCCTTTCGGATTTGGGTCCACCGATATTAGACATTATCCTCCCTAGCGCAACCATTTTCTGAATAGCTCTGCAGGTCACCCCCTTGAAATATTTGAGTGGGGTGGAGTTGAACCCAACTCCCACCCTGGTGGAGAGTAACTCCCAGATACTCTTTGTGCGTCATTCTCGCTCCAGCGAACTCAAATTACTCACAACCCTATCTATCTTTCTGTAGCCGCTGAGTACTACAGCCTCCGTCTTATCCTTCGCGAGAGAAAGATCATGCTCGCTTATCCAATCCTCAACCAGGACACACGCACGCGTAATCCGAAGCAAGAGTTCCTTTCTGTCCTGTGCCGCCACCAGCATAGCAAGGTCGTCCGCGAATGCGAAGGGGGCCACACCCTCCCCATATTCGCAGTTTAAGACCCCGTCATATGCTAGGTTCCACAGCGTCGGACCCAGGACGGAGCCCTGCGCGACACCAGTCGTTACATCCACCATCACACCATTTTCCACCACAATCTTCCTCTAAGAAAGGTAATCAGCAACATCATTCCTGAGATACCCAGGACAGTTCCTTGCTTCCAAAAAGATCGTTACGTGACTCCACTGCGATGTATTAAAAGCATTTCTTACGTCAATTACATCGATGATCAGTCCCAATTCCCAGTGCTGCCGAAGCACATCGGTCACCGCATCTACTGTACTTTTATCCTGGCAGAAACCACATTGTCTCGAAGATAGACCTACAGACATCACAATCACCTCCTCGATTTTCTCATACAACTTTTCGATACAAGAAGAAAGCAAATAGGACGATATTTTCCTGGCTTGAATTTAGATAGAAGCATTAGTCTCGAGATTTTATACCTGTATAGACCTGGTGGCTTGCTTATTACGTGGATGACTTTCTAACACCCATTCGTTATACGATAAATACAATTTAGGACACATTAAAGACTCATAAAAATACATTTTATTTGTTCTTTGACTTACGTACTGGGATTCTTCTGCTGGAATACAGTTTATATTCGCACGAATAGAATTTGTAATATTTTCGACTACAGCATTTGCTCTTCTCTTGTGGCGACCAAGCATATCTCCGGGTATAGTAGCACGATTTTGTAAGTTATTATTCACAAAGATAATTAAAACAGCACAAATTAATTTTTAAATAGGTACTAATACACAAACCAGTAGCTATACAATAACTGAGAGGTAAACAGTAAGTAGCCAGCCAGCAATTTCGATAAATTCGCAAGGTTTTCAATTTGCAATTTTGCATTTTGCAAGCCTGTTCCTGTCGATATTATCAACACGGCGAAATAAGTCATAATACCATTGTCATAATAAGAATACCATACTATTTTGTTCAGTGATTCTCTTTCCCACAAAATGTTAAGCATTTGATCTAAAATCATGGTAAATTGACTTACAACGTTATTTAAAGTAATATTTCCTTACCAGGCTTTCTTGTACCAGAACTTACAATAAAGTTATAAAGTTAACCCAATAAATTTACCCAATTTGTTACAATGTATTTATAAAAAATATTTATTAATAATAAAAATTTTCAATACTGTAACATTGATTACAACGTTTTTTCCATCCAATTATTTATAATATGCACTTACAATGAGGATATTTTGTTATAAAACATTACATTTACGTGGGATAGGATAAAAGTTCTTTTTCTTCTTTTTCTTCTTTTTATATAGACTTGACTCTGTCTGTTTTTCAGTGTGCCTCCAGTAAGTTGTCATTCCATCATTTTCGTGGTCTTCCTACTGATTGTCTTCCTATTGGTGAACCGTCCTTGCCGTTTTTACTACTCTATTTGTTGTCATTTCTTCTAGCTCTGTCCTATAGAGTCTTAACGACAATTTTTCTAACTCCTTTCAACTCTGCTGTTTCTAACATCATTTTTGTCCTCTCTGTGTCAGGTCTTATTTCTGCCGCGTATGTTATTATTGGTCTGATGACTGTTTTGTAAATTATGCCTTTCGTTTCTTTCCCGATATTTTTATTTCTCCATATTGTTTTATTTAGGCAGCCTGCAGCTCTGTTCCTGCTTCCAGCTCCAATTTACATCTTAGTAAATTTGCTGTTGTAACCATGCATTTTATCTTTTTTGGGGAAATTAACATGTTAAATTTTCAGGCAGTTATATTAAATTGGTGCAGCACACGTTGTAAATGATTTTCTCTTTGAGAGAGTAGTATTGCGTCGTCTACAGAGCAGATTATTTTAAGTTGTTTTTCTCCCATTTGGTATCCTTTTTTAATTCTTACTTTTTTTATAATTTCATCCATAATCAGGTTGGACAATAGAGGACCCAGGTAATCTCCCTGTCTTATCACATTGCCAGCTTCAATAGGGTCGGTTAGTTTTTCTTCTATCTTTACTTTTATAGTGTTGTTTTGGTAGATATTTTCGATCTTTTTGATTATTCCTAGAGGTATCTCTCTTGCATACAGTAAGTGGATAACGTCTTTTAATTTGACCCGGTCAAATGCCTTTATAAGGTGCACTAAACATATATATGCCGGTTTGTTGTATTCTAATGATTTTTCTTGCACTTGCCTCATTATAAACATAGCGTCGGTGCATGATATTCCGACATAAAACCTTGTTGTTCTTCTGCTAGTGTTATAATTTCATTCAATTTATTTGTTATCACTTTGGTTGTTAATTTAAGTGTTGTGTTTAATAAATTAATTCCTCTGTAATTTTCCGGGTCCGATTTGTCTCCCTTTTTGAAGAGAGGCATCAGGATGCTTAATCTCCATACTTGAGGAATTCTGCTTTGTTCTATTATTTTTTGGATTAGTTTTAATAGTTGTTTGGTCATATCTGGTCCTCCGTACATTAGGAGTTCGTTTGGTCTTTTGTTCGAACATATATAATATATACGAATGTTCGAATATATACATATTGTGGGGGAAGAGGTAAAGGAAGGAGGTTTTTGAGTCTTCGTTTGTCGTCACCTCTGGTGTTGGTGGTTTATCATCATCACCTTTAGCAAACAGGGATCGAAAGTAGTCTACCCATGTTTCCTCCTGAATGTGTTTCATTTTTATTAGATTGTTCATCACTTTTCTTTGTCCTTTGATCATTCTCCATATTTCTTTTTGTGTTTCGTAGAAATCGTGTTCCATCTGTTTTGTGAAACTTTGCCAGTGGTCATTTTTTTATTTGTCTAACTAAATTATTCGTTTTATTTCTGATTCGTTTATAATGGTTGTATGCCTGTTGTGTTCTGTATTGTAAAAAGGCTTTCTTCTTTTCTTCACATTTTGTCTTCACTTCCTCTCTAAATCATGGTGTTTTCTTTTTTGATATGTTAGTGTTTGTTACTTTCCTTTCTCCAATTATTCTGTTGCTGCGTTAATTATATTATTTTTGAGTTTTTCCCAGTTTTCCTCGATGTTATCGTTTTGTAATATTTCATTCCCAGCGATCTTCTCTGATATTCTTTTTATGTATAAGTATTCCGTCGATTGCCTATTTAGTCCTTCGGCTGTTTTTTGTTTGTGTTGACGTCGCTCTCTTGGGTGGGGAGTATTTCAGGATTATTTTTACGTTACATAATACTAGGCTATGGTCACTACCTACATCTGCTGAGTTGAGGCATCTTACGTCGACTATTTTTGATGGATGGATCTTTGTCCACGGGTGTTATTAAATGTATATTTGTGGTGGTCTTTGTGGTCAAAAAATATGTTGCTTATTCTTAGTTCGTTATTCGTGCAGAAGTTGACCACCAGTTCTCCATTTTCGTTTTTAACGTTCTCGTTATGTTTTTGTTTAATGCCGGGTATTACTTTATTGTCTATTCGAGCGTTAAAATCCACCAATATTATAATCTTTTCTTTGACTTGATTGTCAGCTGACTGAGGATAAAGATTTTTAGACCAAAAAGGAAGGTTATCCTTTATAAATGTCATTTAAGCCATAAAAGAGAAACATCGTAAATGAAGTTACAATGTTATTCATAACAGGTGTCGATATTTCATCCCTTCAAAGTTTTATAAATAAATAATGATCAAAAATTTGCTGTTGCGTGGACTGGGATATATTTGTGATATCGTACTGTATAACATAGGGTAGTCTTCAAAAAATCACTAATTAATCTGCATTTCACCCATAGCCTGGTCTATTGTACTCATGTTTTTTTCTCTAAGAGCATAATAAATCAGATTTATTAACATACAAAAGAAAAGTAAAAGATTGCAATGTTATTCCACCATTTTAGTTTATGAGACATGTAACAAGAAGAAAAATAACCATTTTAATTTATATAATAACAATTCTATTAAAAAATTATATTAACTGAAGTGACTCAAATTACGAAAGCAGAATAAATTGATGCAACTGTGAATTATATTCTCTCTCCGTTCTATTTTAATTAATTGGCAGGCTTCTCTTTATAACTATCCTATAATAAACACATTAACGATGATCGATTAGTATGCTGACGCTCAAATTGTATGAATGGATTCAATAACTTGTTAGAAAAAATCTGTCTGCTGTGATTTCACTCCTCACCAAAATCGGCAATGAATTAATATCAATACGAGTGTTGTGAGAAAAATAAACTAGCCTAAATTATAATAATAATTGTTTAGTACATTTAAGTTGCTGAGTTTTAGATCCAATAAATATAAAAATAAGAAACTAGTAATGTAAGTTTGGATATTTGGAAATAGAGTAGAATATAAACATTATTATTATGGCAGTTAATGAGGCATTTACAACTAATCGATAAGTTAAAACTGCCTTCTTTGATATAATTAAAGCTTATGATACTATGGAAATAAGACATTATTGTTAAATTTTAACATTGGGACATAGATGGAAATTTTCTAGCATTCGTCAAAAATTTTCTAGATGACAGAAATTTCCGAGTTAAATCAAATCAGAAACTTTTAGAATACTATACACAAGAAAATGCTATACCTCAAGGATCTACACTAAGCGCAACATTCTTTTTAGCTGCAATTAACGACATCGAGAATAGTATACAAAACCCTGTTAAAGTAATCCTATAATCAGATGACCTCGTAATCTATATTTCTCATAAGAATCTTAATATGGCATCAAACATTATTCAACTTTCTATTTATTCTCTATAAAAATGGTCTAAAACAACAGGAATGAAATTGTCTACGGTTAAAACCAAAGTAATGTGCTTTTCTCGAAAACATCAAATTGTTGCAAATATTTCAAAATTAACACTGTATGATTAAGTTTTAGAAAACGTTGAGGAACTTAGATTTCTATGTATGATTTTTGATTCAAAACTTACTTGGAACAAACACATCCAATTACTTAAAAAATCATGTTTACGGAACATAAATATTCTTAAAGTACTAGCAAATCATAACTGGGGCACAGATACAACACAGCTACTAAATATTTACAAATCCTTAATCCGCAGTAAATTAGATTATGGATCAATTGTATATAATTCAGCTACGGATTCAACATTAAAAAAATTAGGTATTGTACAAAATACCGCACTAAGACTAGCTCTAGGAGCCTACAGAACCAGTCCAGTTGAAAGTTTTAATGTCGTGGCAAATGAATCTCCATTTTCTATTAGAAGATTACGTCCCAGTTTACAATACGCAAGAAAGCTATCAACTAATGCAAATAACCCGGCCTACCCCTATGATTTCTCCACACATTACCATTCTAATTATAATCAAAATCCTAATCGCGGATCATCATTTAGCAAAAGAATTAGCAACTTCGCATTTCTGGGTATTATGCATATCAGTATTGATTATGCTCCCCTTTGGAGTATACAAATTTCACATTGTAACACAAATCTGTCAACTTATAATAAAGACAATACCCCCTTATCTCTTTTTCTCCAGTACTCCTAAAATATTAAAAATAAATAGTCATCCTGTCAACTGGTTTATACCGATACACCAAAAACACCCGAATTGGAAATAGTAGGATCCGCCATTGTCACAGAGGATTGATTCTGTGTTAAAGTTACCACTACCCAAGGACTCATAATTATATTATGCTGAACTTTTTGCTATATCAAAGGCAGTAGAACAAACTCTTAATCGATCTAAAGACATGACAGTAATATTCACAGATTCCTTAAGTGCAATGCAGGGAATTCAGAAAATATATCCGAATCATCCGATTTTAGAGCAGACCTTGTGACTCTACAAAATAATCATAAACAACTACATATTGTGTGGATACCATCTCATGTTGGGATACCAGAAAATGAGATAGTTGATCAAATGGCCAAAGAAGCTTGTAAAATGGAGAGATCCGATAATAGAACTAACCAAATTCCTTACTCAGATATAAAAAAAAGGCATAAATGAATACACAAAAACTTATGGTTATGAAGATGGCAACTCTTACCAAATAATAAATTGCGGCAAGCAAATCCAGATCTATCAGCGAAAACACCAATTTTAGTAAAGCGAAGGGACCAGGTTGTACTACATCGTATTCGAATAGGACATACCAGACTGATGCACGAACACCTACTAAGGAAGGAACCTTCTAGAATATGCTATGCCTGTGACACCAATATAACTATAGGCCACATTGTTATAGACTGTCCATTATACCAAATGTTAAGTAAAGTTACTGCAGTATCAAGTGCAAAAAATCTAAATTATAATAAACTTTGTAAAAACTTTATAGTTCATATTGTATATTAATGAAAAGTGAATAAAACTGGCATTGTTTTTAGATAAGTCCCACGTGATATGCTAGAGCTTATGCAATCTATGTATTATGTAAAAACCAGTATAATCCCCCAGTAAATATTTCGAGATATTTTGGGCCATGTTTGACTTTCAACCACGATTCTTATAACGTCACCGTTTCAATGACAAAAATGGTATAATTGTATTGTTAAAAAACTAGGACATTATACAATCATGATTGAATGTTAATCGAGGCCAAAATGTTTACTGGGAGTGAAGCATGTTCAAAATTTTCTCAATTTTTCCTCTCAGAAAATTACTTTTACGCCGCCGATGTCCACGAACTTAACTAGATCCATTAGAAATAACCCTTAAGCAACGAACGATTTCTCACGACTGCTCGTAACAACGAAATGTATTACAGTGTGTTTTCCTTTCCCTTATTATCTTTCGTTAGCTAGATAGAAACTCTTCCTCTTAATAAAGAAGTTCGTTCCTATTGTCGAACAACACAGCATGTTTTCTAAGAAAAGCTGAGATGTGAAGCTGCTATGAAATAATCTTTTCAGTCAAGAGAAATTATGAAAGATAGGAAAGAAGACCGCACCGTAATTGTCAATTAAGTACCATTTTCGCTTGGCACTCTCCAGCGAGTACTCCCTTTTTTTATCCGTAGCTAGTCTAAATATCAAAAATCAAATTCATTTTCGTTATGGTTCGTGTTGCATGCGGTGGTGTTCATCAGACGGCGGTAAGTATAATTTCAATTCACCATTATCCGTGTATCCTCATACAGTGCTCCCTACAGTAAATTTTCTCTTTTGTCGTGCAGACGTTCTCCAATTCGATGACACTGAGTCAATTATGTTTGCCGTTTCCTCCATTCATTCACTTTAGTCTATTCTATTCCAGTCTAGCCTATTGTGAGGATTGATCTGATGTATTACCTGTACCTACATTGATTTGATGATTGATGTGCCAATTGAATCCACGGTAATTCGTTACCATACTTACATTATCTATGCTGCTTGAGACGTTCCATTACACCTGTTGCGGATGCAACCTGTCAAGTGCCTTTGTTAACTACCGTTCTATGAAAGAACGTTATTACCTGTGACTACCTGCCGCCGACTGTAAGTACAATATCGTATTCTTCAATTGTGAGTAGCCGAGATTTTTGTAATTAAACGTCTCCGGTGCTACCTAAGCCATTAGGAACGGATTTATGACTCAAGTTCGGTGCCTTCAATTTATTTACGGTTTGTTCATTTTTAATCAAACCGAACGAACTATTAATAGCATAAATTTACGTTTTGTATATACATACGATGTATAATCAGATTTGTTTTATATGTAGTTTATATTTATTATACATTTTATACACATATTTGAGGTGATCACAATTACACATTTTAATAACTTCATGTTCACGTATTCTCAAGAATTTATATTCCTTACCTTTTTCTTATTCTTGAGGATACTAAATTACTCATAATTATTTTTCAAAAAATATTATTCGTTGTGTTTAATAATAAATTGTGCAGTAACTTATTTGTTGCTAGTTGTGTTCAATAAAATTTTTCTAGAGAATTTACTTTAACTATAACTCAATATAACCCTGTTGATGAACTATTTGCTTTTATTTATTTTTTATTATGTATATATTTATTTTATGTGCATGGTGTATCTCTGTCAAACATTGTTATTGATTGATATTACGATTTTATTTATTATATAAACAATGTATATGTCATCATCATCACGTAGCGCTACAACCCTGGGTAGGCCTTGGCTGACTGTACAATTTTTTTTCCACTTTGTTCGGTCTTCCATCAACCTAGGGTCAAATGGAATGTTCATTTTCCGGAGATCTGCTTGGATGTTATCTCACCATCGCATTCTGGGACGTCCGAGTGGTCTTTTGCCTGTGGGAATCTCCTCCCATAGCTGTTTCACAAGTCTTTCGTTATGCAGTCTGTGCACGTGGCCTGCCCATCTTAGTCGCTGTGATTTATATGTATATGTGGCGAAATATTAAGTGTGTACCGCGTAACTATAATAACTTTTCTCTCACGGTTTATTTTATTGTCACGTGATTATCTTAACCGTACCTTACCTTTCTGGTTATCTTATTTTATATGTCGTAGGTTTCCCTGTTCCTTTAAATATAGGGTGGTGTCCAATTAACTTACCTTCTATTTATCTTCTAACTTATCTTCTCTTTATCTTCAGTACTCTACTAACTAATTCTATGTCTGAGTAACCTCAACTCTGTCCATAAAAAGGATACAGGAGGGGCCGCTTTGCTAAACAAAACCACGTGATTCGTATTCCCATGGTTACTGCATAACCCACAGACAATTGGCATAACCACAAAACTCGATTTCAATGTTTTGCAGAGTTTTCTTAAATTCGGCAAACACGCATCTGTCGCCATTTAATACATCACTGCTGACTTCTACTAAATGATACGTGAACTTATTTTCCCATCTATTAAGTGACAGACGAACTAATTTTTCACTACCAAAATGACAACTTGTTAAGGTAATATCAACAAAATCCCTAGTTTGTAGATTCCGGCATTATGGATAATTATTAACGTTTGCTTAGAATAAAGCTTTTTGGATAGTTAAGCATTTAACGTAGTTATTTAGTACCTAGGTTCAAAAATTATTACACAATACCAAATTTTAGGCAGGTTAGCAAGTAAGTTATGACATGGATTCATTTAAGTACAGTTATAAAAAATGTACTGCTTTCTTTGGAAATTTTAACTAGATATCATTAAAATACAAAGTTTACAGTTCATGTACATAATTATAAATTGAAGATTTGTTTTAAAATAATGACGATAACTAACCTAAAAAGTACATAAAAAGTATATAAATTTTAACATTGTGACATACCTAATACCTAAATAAATGTACGATTTTGCATTTTTTCCCAAAGTACGCATTCAATCAGCAGTCAATCTACTCATATTAACTGTTTTAATATTTTAATCACAGTTATAATAAATAACTTAATTTTTTCCAATTAGTCAAAAAACAATTCACCTTTCCTTAACTTATAAATAAGTGATGAACATGGATGAATTTCCATTATCATGAGATCGTGGAGAAATATTTTAATTTGTCAATATAACGTTTTAATTGTTCGACGATAAAAAATGTATTAAAAAACATTTACAACAAACGATCTAAGTTAGAATCAAGATCTAAGTTTGTCGGATTACAATGTTCACCAATACAAACTAAATGTATTCTATTCATACGAAATAATAATACTCTTGCACTAGATCTGAAGCTATATAATGAAACACTCATGGTAGTCTCATCTCTACACCATTTTGTCGTAGCATAGCTTCTACGATTAAGGTTAAATAAAGTTGTGGACAGTGAATCTCCTTGCCTTACTCCCTTCCTTACCATAAAATATTTAAAAAGATTTTTAACAGATCCATCGCTTCGTATAGTTTTTCTCTATTAATTGAATTGTATGCCTGCTTTAAGTATATAAACAGAATGCGCAAACCTAGATTTTGTTCGTAGGTGTAGTGCAATATTTGTTTTATTGTAAAAATCTGATAAATTATTGTAGATCTGCGTCTTCTAAACCCTCCTCCATATTCAGCTAATATTTCAGATTCATATTTTGTTGGTTGGTTTCTTATTAATAAAGCCAATATCTTATATGCTACATCTAATAAAGTAATTCCTCTATAATGTTGGCATACGATCCTTTTTGTGGATCGGACATATAAATGCATTTTCCAGCCTTTAATTTCTCAGGTAATTTCTTATTTTTCCAAATTGGTTTTATTAGGTGGGTTATTCGTTTGAGTAATAGCTGTCAACCTTCCTTAAATATTCCTGCTGTTATTTTTTATTCTCTTTTTTTTCTCTTTTATTTCGTAATAGTTGTGTTAATCTAAGTTATATCGAAGAAATATCATTAAACAAATCCATGGTTCTAAAATAATTGGTACTGAATCCTCTGAGAGAAGGAATTCAATAAGTTTTCCCTAAACAATTAGTGAAGATTACGCAAAGTTTCTATCAAAAGACGTAAGAGAAAAAACGAATGTGAAAAATACAATAGGTTATTTAAAAGACACTGTTGTATAAAGTTATTGTATATTATTTGTATTAATATTGTTCTAAAACTATTTTCTTGTGGTATTTTAAAATTAGATAGTATTTTATTGGAAATAAGCCACAATTGAAGGTTGAAATAAGTTTATTGACATTTTAATTTCCACTTCGGAAATCGTTATCAAAATACAAACATTAATAAATTAAACACATTTTGTTTTTTGTTACTTGGTGAAAAATTCTTCTAATAATTTATTTTATCTGACTCATTTATATTGACAATTCAGACATAAATATATTATACATTTTAAACGACTTTAAAATGATATTGCCAATATTGCTGTGTTGCGTTCCTGGGACGACTTTATTGTAAGAGTTCATTCGATTACATGAAATCAACTTTAACTTGAGAACATCCGTCAACAAAAATTGTAGCATGTAATTCGTCTTTAAAAAGACAACCACATGCTATGATGACAGTAGAATTCTCCTGTTAGTGATTCCATAGTAAATCATGAGGAAAAAACCAGGAAAAGAAACCTCCTAATACTATCCCGATATGGTAAGTATTTGGACTTGTAGTTTACTCTCAATAAACACCAAATTCTGATTTTATATGTTTGTTATTAAAAAAAACATAAATGATGTATCCACCCATTATTTGGATATATATATATATATAAATATATAATATATATATATATATATATATATATATATATATACGATATATTATTAGTATTATATGTTACTATGCTACATACCCCTGTAGTTGAAGTGAATAAATAAATAAAAAACTTGTTGTTCTAAAGAACATATTTTATATTCAGTCAAAAGTAACTAAAAATTACGAAAAAGCCTCAATTTGCATTTCAAAAATATGAAAATTTTGAGCGCAAAGCGTACCTACGGCTGCTGTTTTACAAAGTTACGTTTGCTATCACGTATGTCTTTTATACGGACGATCAGGAAAAAAAACAACAAACATGAATAGAACGACTGTCGCCAAATAAAAACAAGAGTGTAACATATGCAACTCTTGCTTTTGAGTTCTTTGTCGGGACGAATAAATGTTAGTTTGATCGTTAAAGGTATATTGGATAGTAGTTGAATTCGAACGTAGTACACTGATAAAAATTAGAAAAACATTCGATAAAATCTTTGATTGAAACAATACCAAAATCATGTAAAATCAACAGTTCTGTCGTACTAAGTACCTAAAGCTAAAAAAAAACAAGAAAAAACAGCAAATGCAACTATTGAAGCGGCACAATAAATGATAGTGGAAGATGCTACTATGCAAATCTGGCTAGACTCTGATATAAAATAACGAGAACATAAAACAATAAATAAAATTAAAAAAAAACCGACGAATTTTATGTTATTGCATGCATTCCTTTATATTCCTTTCCACATGCCTTTCGTTTTCTTATCCACTGATCGTTCAAAGTTGTTATCCATTCTGTTCTAGCATGTTTCTCAATATCGTCTGGTTTTTGGTTCACTCATTAGTGATATGACCAATTACAACAAGTCCTAGATCAAGCCAGAGGTGAGATGATTATAATGGGGGATTTTAAAGCTCGAATATGTATTCAAGTAATACCCGGAATTAAGCAAAAACATAAGGAGGATGTTAAAAACGAAAATGAAGAACTTATGATACACTTTTGCACGAATAACGAGCTTAGAATAAACAATACATTTTTTGACCACAAAGACCAACACAAATTTACATTTAATAACACCCATCGACAAAGATCTATGCTAGATTATATTATAACCAACAGAGATATACATCCATCGAAAATAATCGACGTGAGATGCCTTAACCTAACAGATGTAGGTAGCGCCAATAGACTAGTATTATGTAGAATAAGAATCAAACAATCAAAAATCAAAGTAGAAAGGACTAAATTTAATATGAAACCACGGAATACTTATATAAAAAAATAATATCATAGAAGATCGCTGGCAATGAAATATTAGAAAAAAACATCAAGGAAAGTTGGGAAAATCTCAAAAATAGCATAATTAACGCAGCAATAGAATCACTTGAAGAGAGGAAAGTAACGAACACTAACATACCAAAAAAGAAAACACCATGGTTTAGAAAGGAAGGGAAGACAAAATGTGAAGAAAAGAGAAAAGCTTTTTTACAATACAAATTATAACAAACACTATAAACGAATCAGAAATAAAACGAATACTTTAGTTAGATAAATAAAAAGGGAACACTGGCAGAGCTTTTCAACACAGATGAAACACGACTTCTACGGAACACAAAAAGAAATATGTAGAATGCTCAGAGGACAAAGAAAGGAGATGAACGAACCAATAAAAATGAAACATATTCAGAAGGAAACATGTGAATCTATATTCGATCCTTATTTGCTAAAGGTGACTATAATGAACCACCAACACTAGAGTAAGAGGTAAAGAAAGTAAGGAAATTAAAAAATAAAAAATCACCAGGAGAGAACAGAATACCGAACGAACTCCTAAAATACAGAGAACCAGATCTGACCAAACAATTATTAACACTAATTTAAAAAATTAAGATTATCATTCTTAAAAATGGAGATCAAGCATCCTAATACATCTCTTCAAAAGACAGACAAATCGGATTCGGAAAATTACAGAGGAATTAATTTATTAAACACAACACTAAAATTAACAAAGTGATAACAAATAAACTAAATGAAATTATAGCAAGGAAGAACAACAAGGTTTTAGGTCGGGAAGATGCACCGACGTTATATTTATAATGAGGCAAGTGGTAAATTTAATATTTATAAAAAGGCATTTGACCGGATCAAATTAAAGGATGTACCAAAAAATTGCAATAAAAGTAAAAGTAGTAGAACCGACCCTAATGAAGCTGACAATGGGATAAGACGGGGGGATTCCCTTAGTCGTCTATTATTCAACCTGACTATAAATAAAATAATAAACAAACTAAAAACTAAAAAGGGATACCAAATGGAAGAAAAACAACTTGAAATAATCTGCTATGCACACGAGACGTAATACTACGCGCTCAAAGTAAAGACGATTTACAACTTATGCTGCACCAATTTAATATAACCGCCAAAAAATTTAAGATCTCTATTTCCCAAAAGATAACAAAAGGCATGGTTATAACAGCAAATTTACTAAGATGTAAATTGGAGCTGGAAGGTCAGATAAAAGAACAAGTGATGGAGTTTAAATATCTAGGCATTACATTATCTAGATACGGAAAACTCGAAACTGAAATGGAAGATCAAGTGAATAGAGCAAATAGAGTCGCAGGCTGTCTGAAGGAAAGAATATGGAGAAATAAAAATATCGGAAAAGAAATGAAGAGCAGAATTGGTATAACAGTCATCAGACCAATAATGACATATGCGGCAGAAACACGACCTGACACAAAGAGGAGGAAATGGATGTTAGAAACAGCAGAGATGACAACACAAAGACAAGTTGATGGTAACACACTATAGGGCAGAGATAGAAGTACAAATATACGATGTAGATGCAAGGTGGAGAACGTCAAGAAGTGGGTAAGTCACAAAAGAGTAGAATGGAACAAACATATAAGTCGAATGACTTTTTAGTAAATGGCTCATAAGGCTTATAATTCTATAGGCTTCGCACGCCTCCCGCATTGGGTTTTTTTGGAAGATTTATAAAAATTGACACTAACCATTCTTGGGGAATTATGCCTGTATCATATATATTGTTAAATAGGTATATTTGTCAACCACTTTATGCCATCATAATCCATAAGTTTTAAGAATTCTTAGTAAAAATTATCAGGGCCCACTTCTTTACCATCTTTGGTGCTTTTGATGGCATGTTTTACTTCTTCGACTGTAAATGGTGGTCCAGATTCGCAATTGGTGTTTGTTGTGATACCAGTGTTACTTCAACAGTATGACGTCAACAAATAAAATTCATTTAAAATGTGGATGTACCGCCAAATGTTAAGAATAAACTGGACCAGCAGAAATATGAATAAAGAAGTACTGAAAGTAATGAACACGCCCCCTTATTTTGTCAATACTATCAAAATTAGAAAGATGTCATATCTAGGACACATAATGCGCCATATGGAATTTAAGCAGCTCCAGGTAATATTAGAAGGTAAAAGGGGCACAGGACGAAAGAAAAAAGAGAAAATGAATTATTTCATTAAGCCCAGAACAGAGAGAAAGTTGCCATATTGATAGAAACCTCAATAGAGAAGGCACTTAGGACGAGTAGGATAGACCCCTTTAGAATAAAAGTCGACATATTTTAACATTTTTTACAAAATCCTATGAATATTGCTAAATATCAGTGTGGACCATTATGAGTGGCCAACCTTGTATAATACGGAGATAGTAAAGTTACAAATCGTAAGTATGTCAAAATAAAACATACATTGTTTTAATTTCTGCTGAGTTTGTTTGTAACATTGGCACATACTACTCTTAAAATAAGGTTTTCATCGAAATTAAAAAAACTGTAATGGCGCTTGTGGTAATTTCAAAAAGAAGCCGTAAAAGTCGCAAACAAAACGCCAGGTAATGGAGGTATCACGAGCAACAATTTCCTAAGTGCTTTTATCCGCAACATTGAGGCCAGATTGTCACCTTTCTTTTTAAGGAAAGTTGTGTTTTCAACCCATTTCGCGATGTAATGTTATTAAAGGACTCCTAAAAGCCTACAAAAATTTAGAACCTTTTCTGTTTTTATACGACTAAATACCACATTTTACCTCAAAATGTGAAAAGAGAATTGACTATGTAGATATTTTTGTTTCATAATGTTTGATGCACGTAATTGTGAGCAATTTACTGAATGTAACATCATGACATGCATAATAAGAGCGATATTAAACATTTTTATAAAAAAACAAGAGGCATATAGCAGTGATACTGCAGAAAATGAAATTATGGCACACCTCTCATTTTTTAAACATTAAAGAAAAAAAAACGATACAGAATTTACGAAACATTAATAAACCGTACTGACTATAGTCGAACAATTTTCAATTAAAGGTGACTAATCTACAAATTGAACTAAACGGTAGCGGCAACCATGTAAAATTTCATTAGTAAATTCTTACCGGGGCATTTTTATTGTATATGCTTCGCCCATGTAAGTATGTAAATTTGTAACCCAAGATAATTTTGCCCCCGTAACAATATAAATTAATGCGATTCACGAGTGTATAGGGAGACAAGTTCAACGAATAGTTTGAACCATCGGTAAACTTATCAATATTTTGCTGGTCTATATATATATTTACGTTCTTAGAAAGAATGTTAATGAGAGAAATATGATATCTTAGTTTATTCCTTCCAGATTATAAACATTTGTACATAAGCATAGTGTGTTATTGGGAAGATATTTATTAAATAGACTTTATTATTAACTTTAAAATAGTTTTAAGGTAAGTAAAATAAATTTGAGGCCAGTTTATTCTTTATATAGTATTAAACCCTTAACGGACGCTCAATATACAAAGAGAAATTTGACAATTAATTTATTAGATTCGAATAAAAACACATAAATTAGGACTGATTCACAACCAAAAAATTTTTTTTTTCTCATCTTCAAGGAAAACAGTACAATTTTTAATAAAGGAACATATTGTATCTTAAACGTAAATTAAATTTTAAGGTGAAAATTTTCGAAACATTCGGGGTGTAGATGCATTCTAAACTTTTTACATAAATAAATAGTATTACTTTTGTACATCCTAGATTTTTGCACTATCGTCTCTTTTTGTAATATGGCCAATATTGTCGAATCTGGTTTCATCTGGTAAAGCAAATTTAGATTGACGTCCATGTACTAAGTGACACTGATGTAGCGGTTTCTTCACTATTATAAATTAAAATTATAAATCTATGTCGACTCATGCTTTCTCTTATAATATGCACTTCTTTATCCTCATCCTTTAATCAATGCAAATCTATGTTATTCATTCAATTGTGACGGTTATTCTCAATTACTTTTTTATCAAAAAGAGTAAAAAAACTTCAATGTATGATTTTCCTACATGGTTGGCTTTTATATTGTCTAAATATCAATCAGACTGATGTTGAATTACTACTGAGCAGGAATGAATATCCGTTATATACAATAATATACCAACAAACGAATGGTAAAGATACCCGACGGAACTGTTTAAAGCAAAGGAAAATAATAATCAACACAATAACGTGCCTGAATTTGGACACGAAATAGAAATCAGTTTTCAGGAAATAGAAATAGTCATAAATTCACTCAAAAATAGAAAGTCACCAAGACCAGACGGAATAACCAACGAGCTTCTAAAATACGGAGGAGAAAGTATGACCCTACAGATGACAAAGCTTATACAAAAACTAATATTGCACTGCAAGATACCAGACGCATGGAGAAACAGCATAATAATACCAATGTTCAAGAAAGGAGATGAAGAAGACCCCAACAATTATAGAGGTATAAATCTACTGAACACCGCACTTAAGCTTACCACAAAAGTCCTAACCAACAATATCAATAAACTAACAACTTTATCAGATGAACAACAAGGACTCAGATCCGGATGATCCTGCGTAGATGCCGTATTTTTACTAAGACAAATCACAGAAAAAGCCATTGAGTACAATAAACCAGTATATCAATGTTTTATAGACCTGACAAAGGCTTTCGATCGCATCCAAGTCGAAGACGTCTTACACCTACTGTATAAAAGAAACATACCAATCAATATTATACAAACCATCGAAAGCATCTACCTCCATAATCGAATACAGGCAAAGATAAATGAAAAACTAACACACTGTATACCAGAACAAAGCGGAGTCAGACAGGGTGACTCGTTAAGCCCACTTCTCTTTAATATAATAATGGACGAAATAATACAAGCAGTACGTAAAGGTCATGGCTGATGAATGGGGAACAAATAAAATCAAATATTATGTTATGCAGACGACGCCGCATTAATCGCTAAAACAGAAGACGAGCTCTAAAGATTATTACATATCTTCAATACAACAGCTAAGAAATACAATATGATAATATCAGCAGAAAAGTAGAAATGTATGACAAACATTTAAATACCCACTAAATACCCACTACGGTGTAAAATCGAAATTGATGGGAAATAAAGCCGGAAGCAAGGTTTAGATATCTGGAATAGATATAACTATTACGGAGATGTTGAAGAAGAAGTACGACAGCAAAGCTTAAAAGCAAGTAAAGCGGCTGGTTCTCTTAAAGACACAATCTGTAAGAACAAACACCTAAGACAAGACACAAAAACAAGAGTCTATAAAGCAGCAATTAGACCTATATTAACATACACGGCGAGATAGGGGGAGAAGCAAGAAGATCATGCAATATAGAAGACATAAATGGATGGGTGACAAAACGAAAACAGGAGTGGAACACATCACTGGAATCGCAGAGGATAGAATAGTACGAATAGCACGAGATAAGTCACCAAATGGACGAAGAAGTATTGGCAGACCAAGAAAAAAAGGGTAGGATAATTCAAACAATTTAGAAGGCTAATATTAAAGAAGAAACAGGCTTTAAAGCCTACATACTAGAAGGAAGAAGAAGAAGAAGATCAATGTGTTCTACATCAGAAAGTTTCTAATCTAATCTCGGCGGCAAATAAACCACATGAGTCAGCATTTTCACAATCTGAGTCTTCTTCTAACAAAGCTATTAACTCTTTAGTAGTTAGTGCCACCTTCATTTCATATTTCGAGAATTTACTGAAATAAACAAAAGCACTACTATATAAACATTCACTAGCATTCACCTAATAATAGTTTAGCTTTCTTCATTTTAAATTTATATGAACTTCATAATACATTTTCATATTTATATAAACAAATAAACACAAGGAAACTTTCAAATTAAGTTAAA
Organism: Diabrotica balteata; assembly: GCA_918026665.1. Lineage (NCBI taxonomy): Eukaryota > Metazoa > Arthropoda > Insecta > Coleoptera > Chrysomelidae > Diabrotica > Diabrotica balteata. The sequence goes on from OU898283.1 coordinate 33,450,707, forward strand.
AAAAAACAAATATAACGTTTACAGCACACAGCAATTCTATAAATAGAGAATGATGTGTAATGATGTGTTATTAAAATTGCAGATTGTTTTTTAGTCTAATGAAAAAAAAAATAAGTATTTTCCAAAGTTATCTTTTTTTTGAAGTTCTGTATTAGATACTCTCTAATAAGAATAAAATTTTACTTTACTTTGTTAGACAACTATAAGATACCTGTTAAAAGAGACATGATAATTTACTAATTAAATCGGTCTTAGATTTACTTTTATTGTAATTACTTATGTGTTTAAATAAATAATTAAAAATTTTTTTGGTACGCCTCTGTAAAATTGATAATTTCGATACGATTTCGTTGAAAAGTTATCGTTAAGGGCTTTCGTTAAGTACGATGTTGTCAAGTAATCGCCTTCAATTAAAAATTGTTTTAGTATAATAGGTACATACATATAATAAAGATGCTTAGAAGAATTTACCAACGAATGTATGCAAAGATAGAAAAACGAAAATAAGGCCGAATTCATACCAGCAATATAATTTATTGCTAATTTATTAAGGAAAGAAAAAAATTATTGCTGTATCCGTTTCCGAGAAACCGTGGGTATGCTAACTTTAGGGTAAAGCTAGCATAACCATAGGTATGTCTCGGCAAGGAAGAGGGGTACAGGGCTCATCTTGGCGGCATACTTCATTGCTAACTAATTGCTGTTGATTGGTATTTAACCAATCCCCAAAAACTACCCCATTATTCCCTAATTCAAAACACCCCTGAAAAACTCGAGATATCGGCCAAAAAGCGAAGCGCAAGGAATTGATCGCTAATTTATTAAGGAAGTTTTACACCAAGAAACAATTTATAGGTGCAACCTTTTCCGAGAAACAATGATAGTAGTATACCTATAGTGGTTCTAAGCCAAAAAAAATGGGGCCCAGAATTCCTAGTACCTTTCAATGTAAAGTTTTGGGTCCAGAATTCCTGGGTCTTTTCAATGCTTTTTAGCTGTCGTACATGTCGTCGAGACTCGGTGACGCTCGGCGAGGCTCGTGGTGGGGGATTTGGTTTATTAACAGAAAACAGAAAGTCCGAGATAAAGTAACGGAATTGCATAACGTTTGTTGAAGATTATCAAGACATGCATGGCAGCAGTAGGTGGTAACATCAGATTGTTTAAAGAGAACGCAAAGAGAGAGCATGTGACTATAATGAAGCTGTAAGTGTTTGTGCTATGTTCCTAAACAATCACATTAATCTTGACACTTCATGTGAAGACTTGACTGATTTGGGGTTTGGACAATATTGTAGTGCCTTAATGCCAGATGAAGGTTTTTTAGTGAAGAAAAGGAAGAACAAGATGATGGAGGAGAAGACTAAATTATTAAAGAAGGAAAAAAAAGTATTTCTATGAGATTTTTAATAAATTTAGGATGTTCTATTTGTTTCAATGTAGAAAATATTAACGAAGAAGGATGTATAAATAAATTTTTATTAAATTTTTATCTGCTTTATTTGATTTAATATACACCTGAGAATTTATGTGTTGAAATAGAAGAAATGTCTTCTCTCTCATTGATATTGGGAAAAAAATTATGATGGTGATGATGATGATAAGTTTAAATAAAAGAATTTTTTTATTAAACCAAATCACGCACCACGAGCCTTGCCGAGCGTTACCGAGCCTCGACGACGTGTACGACAGCTAAAAAGCATTAAAAAGACTTGTGGGCCCAAAAATTTACATAAAAAGTCCTAGGAATTCTGTGCCCAATGTTTGTGGGCCCAGAACCACCATAGCAATACTACTAATCATTATGCAGATTTTATGGTAAAGCTAGCATGGTCAAATCATCTCAGCACTGAACAAGGCTACAGAGCCTATCTTAGTGATATTTTATTGCTAATTAAGTGCTATCGATTAGTACGTTGACCAATCCCAAAAACATAGCACATCATCTCTTAACGCAATACTCATCCCAGGAAAAATCGATCGAAAAATTTAATACAAAAAAAGTGAACCAATAGGAATTATTTGCTAAGTTATTGCTGCAATTTTATACCTAAAAACAATTTGTTGCTGCAATCGATTCCAAGAAATAATGGGTAAATTGACCTTACTGTAAGGTTAGTATAGCCATAGCTATATCTGGGCAATGAAAAGAGCTCCTCTACAGAGCCCCTCTTTAACGACAAGTGTCAGCAAGCACACCTCGACTGCCTTCGATTAAACAAAAAATAGCCGAGAAACAGAAAATACACAAAATCTGGCAAAAAACTCGTGTCCTTGAAGACAAAACCAAATTAAATCAAGCTACCCTAGAATTCAAGACCTTACTAAATACTAATAAAAAAAAATGAAATTCAAAACCATCTTAGAAACATCACAGCTTCCGAAGCTACTGACTATAATTTATGTTAAGCTTTAAAAAAACTGAAAAAGCCTCAATTTAGAAACCCTCCTATACATACTTCAGTTAGTCACTAGGCAAAAAGTGATGAGGACAAAGCCAATGTTTTGCCAAGTATTTAAAAAAAAGTGTTCAAACCATATTCTGCTGACAATAACTTCGACATTGAAGATATACTATTTAAAATTTTACCGTTAACCATGTCACAAGATCCATATACACAATTATGTTTACTGTTTCGTTCGAACCTTCGTATAGTGCGGACCGGTGTTCGAGGTTGTTTCGTATTCAATCGAATTTATTTAGGTTTTAATTAGGTTTACGTTAATTTTAAGTTATTAGTTTAACATTTGTACTGTAAGTATTAATATTTCCTATATTTTTTTGATAAATACTCAACCCTAGGATGTCCCAGGGTAAAAATGGGGTCTGTGGCAAAGACCCACCTCTACAGGATCAAGTTGATAACGACATGTTAAGTAATATTCACGTCGAAGATATTGTTTTTTTCTGAGGTTAATAATTGTAATAATACTCCAAATGTTTTGATTTCCGATGATTCTATTATTAATAATTCCAATATTAAATCTATTGTTAATGATAAAGTAAAAACTTGCCGTCTACAACTCAACAATATAAACAATCAAGTCAGGTTTTATATACTACAAATCGATTTAGCGATACTGATACGGGCCGTATTTTATCTTTGTTCAACATAATGATTTAAACTTAGGTCGTCTTCATCTATGAAAATAGGAGAAAAACTAAGTCTCTCGCGCGATTACGATAAAAATATAACTGAAATTGTTAGTGTTGGCAGGAATAGAATTAAAATCGAAGTAGATTCGGGATTTGGTTGCAAATAGGCTGGTAGAAGAATCTTTTTTTGAAAAAAATAATTTAATTGTATTTATGCCTAATTATTTGACAAAAAAAAGAGGTTTAGTTCGCACTGTTGACACTACTATAAGTGAAAACAAAACTATAAAAAAAATATAAGTAAATATTATAAAATCGAATGTAATGGTTAAAAAAGTTCAAAGAATGACTAGATTAATACAAAAAGACGGTATATCGGAGAGAGTCCCAAGACAGATGATTATTGTTACTTTTGCGGGCAAATTAATTCCTCAATTCATCTACATTAATAAAGTTAGATGCCCGGTCGAGGTATTTGTCAGTCCGGTCATGCAATGTTACCAGTGTTTGCGTTATGGTCATTCGGCTACTCAATGTAAATAAAAAAAAGGTGCAAAAAATGTGGGAACGAAGAACATAAAGATTGTCCTGAAAAATGTAATACTTTTTTGCGTTCATTGTCAAAATAGTGGTCACGAATCAATTTTTCAGGAATGTCCTGAATATCTTAAGCAAAGGAAAACGAAAGAAACTATGTCTAACTTGAACATTTCGTTTAAGGAAGCTCAGAAAATATCTGATAATCTAGTTATTCGAGCCTAGTTTCAGAAGAATAGATTTGCACCGTTAATCAACTCTGACACGGAATTTCCCCCACTAAAATTTGATTCATCTCGTCAGTTCAATTCTGGTACAGTTCATAAGAATAACAATATTCCCAAACGTCATTCATCCCCGGTAGTTAGCCCCCCCAAAAAAAGAAAAAATAGTGACACTACTATTAATTTCCCTCCTATTCGTAGAGAGTTTCCGACTAGTTTCTGTGCTGGTCCCGTATTCCAATTCGGACAACCTGAACCTGTAGATGAATTTAGTAAATTTATCAATCAGCTTAGTGTTACCCTTAAAAATTTTATTAAACAAAGCTTTCAAGATTTTGTTAATGCTTCTCCAAATATGGCTCCTAATCTTAAAGTCAATGACATTGAATTCGAGAACAAAGTTAAAGAAGTTGTTAATAACATATTTACGTAATATTCATGGCTATCAAAGGTATTAAAATTATTCAGTGGAATATTCGATCTCTTAACACTAACAAATATTCTTTACATCAGTTACTTCTTGAAGAAGATTTTGATATAGCAGTTTTATTGGAAACTTGAACTCGTGCATATAATGAAGCTGCTATTAAGTATCTATTGGAAAAACTGATAAAAGAACAACTACCTCTCCCTCAGTGTCAATCTTCCATTTTATATATCTGTCGTCATAATATTAGGTTTAACCAAATTTTTTGGGAATATTTAAAAAGGAGTAAAAGAAAAATTTAGGATTGAATGTGTAATGTGAATGTGTAAATCTAGCTTTGTTCCCTCTGTCTATCCTTATGTTATATCCTTCTAACTATCCTTCTAACCGTTGCCTGTCTTGTGTTGTAATAAAGTCGCTATGAAAGGCACCTTAGCGTGAAAAGTATCCCTATATTATGTAATCCCTTGTGGGTCTTAAATATTGTTGGCTAGGGCATTGAATGAAACGAATGAATGTATAGTTTTTTATCAAGCTACTGATTCTTGTGATACTGATGTTTACACTATATTTTTAATTTACCTCTATGCGAAGTACTATTTTGTTAACAAATGCAATAGGTCAATACATCTCTAACAAATTCAAGCAGTCACATACATTATCGTGGCTGAATGGATCAAGTATCCAAAGCCATTAATTAAATAAAAAAAATATATGTTTAACCCAAAATTGACAAAAATTTGACAAAAATATACAATGCTGTTTTAAGGACAGAGTACCCACTTTATGCTGTTGTGGAAGGTAGCCCAAATTATACTAATCCCCAAGGCAGGAAATCCTGCTGAGCAAATAACATACTAGAGACCTATTAATCTACTCCCTACTTAGGCAAGTTGCTAGGAAAATTACTTGCATAGGAAATAGAACCAATTCTAAAAGCAAATCAACGAATTCCTAACGATCAATTTTGATTTAAAGCGGAGCATACCCCATCGAACAAGTCCACCTAGTTATAAAAAATATATAAATGCTTTGAAGATCAAGAATATTGATCTGCTGTCTTTTTAGACAAAGCCCAAGCTTTTGACAATGTTTAACACGATAGACTATTATACAAAAAACATAAAAAGCTTACTGAACAACTTTTTTTCCGTATCAATCCTACCTTCAAAATAGACACTTTCAAGAAAGGTATCAACACAAACCTACAAAGCAACACCCAGTAAGGTCTGGAGTGCCTCAGAAGAGTACTTGGTCCAATACTCGATATTATTTACTCAGCAGAACAGCACTAGGAAAAATATAACCACTGGAACATATGTATTTTATAACGCTGTTCTGGTATCTCACAAATATTTTGCCATTGCCTTTCTAGTCTTGCACACTTACTTGGATGATACTAACACTTGACTAAAATGCTAAAAACGAATTAAAAAATAATGTGAATGGTAATACAAAAAAAAACACTAACTGACAACAAACAAATTATGGATGTAAATGAAAAGTGGTATAATATAAAAAAACACTTTACTGAAACCAGCTCAAGAAAGTTTGATACAACATAGGTGTTTGGGAAAGTATGTATTTTTACATTTAATATTTTTTCTGGTACGGTTCTGTAATATGATCTAACTTAGGGTTGTATTCTAAAGAACTTTTAAAATATATTATTTCCTGTTCACTCATAAATCTTAAACTGAATATCTCATTTATGATGTTGTAAATACGGAGAATTTGGCTTCTCTTTTTATGGTTCAAAAGTATACACACAAGTTTAAAGTGTCGTGTTACCGTCACAATTAGCTAAGATTATCGGGAAGGTCGCCATACAATGGAAAGATTTATGGGTAGACCCTTCCGGACCACACCGCTTCGAGGGTCCTTAACTCTGACCATATTAATGCATTCTTAATTGGCATTTTTCTTCGTCAGACAACGATCGACACGCATCTAGTTCCGGACGGTTCTCGTGCTGGGTCTCGGCGGCGACGCTAGCGTCGGTATCCTGACCAATTCCTGCTAAAACGCCATCAATATCTTCAAAGGGTAAGTCTGTTCTTAGTACAAAACAACAATAATGAGTAAACCAGTTGATTTCATAACTTATTGACAATTTATAGTTTATTTTCACCAATTTTATGTATCAACAATATCACATATTTTCGTTATAATTATTTATTCAATATAATTTAAACCAGCGACTTCTCAAGTTTAATTACTAAACAATAGGCCAGAGGCTAAAAAACAGTGGAAGGCAAAATGGATATGAAAAGATCTACAGAAGTATAAAGAAATACAACGAATAATTAACGAAAAAAAATCAAATCAACTATGGAAATCTATTTGATCAAACAATGTAAAGTGATAGAAGAACTAGAAACAAAACATGATATGACAAATATGCACAAAAAATAAGAGAAGTGACTGGAATGGTTCGAAATGGACAACAAGAACACATAAAATATAAAAAAGGAGTACTACTTATAGATTTACCAGAAAAATTAAGACGATGAAAGGAGTACGATAGAGAACTTTTCCAAGATGAAAGAGGTGAAATGCAGAAAATACATAAATTAAATCCTTTAGAGAAACAGAAAATCACTCACTATCAAAAACTCTAAAGACAATAAGGCAGTTGGATTAGATGAAATACCAGTAGAACTGTTAAAAGTATGGGAAGAGGATAACTTGGAAATATTGGCAGATTTATTCAACACGGTGTACGATACAGAAATAATACCACAAGAGTGGCTGCTTATAACCATTCCTACAAAAAAAAAAAAGGAGCAAAATAGTGCTTTGATTATCGAACACTGTAGGATATTAGCGAAACGCAGTTCGGGTTCCGAAATTGATTTAGCGAGGTCGGGAAGTAAACGTTGATTTACACTTGTACTTTGTTGACTACGAAAAAGCTTTCGATAAAGTAAGACATTAAAAACTAATATCAATACTTATGAACAATTGCATTGACAGTAAAATCATAAATATAGTGCAAACACCAGATTGGAAAAAACGTGCCATAGTTCAAATTGATGAGCAACACTCAGAAGAAATAAATATCTGTAGAGGAGTTAGACAGGTATGTGTTTTATCGCCACTTTTGTTTAACTGATATTCTAAAGAAATTTTCCAAAACACGCTCAATAATATTAAAGCGGGAGTTACCTTTAACGGAAAATTAATTAACAACGTAAGTTATGCAAACGACACTGTGATCATAGCAACGAGTATAGGAGATATACAACATCCTATCGAAAGCTTAATTATAAATAGTGATGAGATGGGAATTATTATAAACGGTATAAAAACCAAGTACATACTAATTACAAAATGTCCACAAAATATACATCACCTATTGACAATCAATGGTAACGTGATAGAACAAGTAAAAAAATATCAGTACTTGGGAACTTTGATCGATGAAACCAATGATCATACTGCAGAAATAAACAGGCGAATAGAGATTGCCAGATCAGTATTTATACAAATGAAGACACTTCTAACGTTCAAAAATCTAAATTTGGAGATCAGACTACGTACCACTCACTGATATATATTTTCAATACTATTATATGGAGCTGAGACTTGGACATTAAAAAACGCAATTTAGAAAGAATCAAGGCTTTCGAACTCTAGTTATACCGCATAGTATTAAAAATTTCATGGACTAATAGAATTACAAATAAAGAAGTACTGAAGAAGGTTGATAAAGAAACAGAACTAACCACCACTATACAAACCAGAAAACTGAAATACCTAGGCCACGTGATGAGGGGACCAAAATATGAAATTTTAAGACTCATAATACAGGGAAAGATTCTAGGAAAAAGATCTGGTGGCCGAAGGCAGAACTTAGGGTTGAAGAATCTACGTGATTGGTATCAATGCAGATCGATTGATTTGTTTAGAGCAGCAAAGTTCAAAAACAAAAATAGCCATTATGATTGCCAACCTCCGTGGGGAGACGGCACTGTAAGAAGAAGAAGAAACCAATCTAACTAAATAAGTAAAAGCAAACTGTCACTGAACAGATTTTTTAAATGTTTTGTTATTGGCATTAAAATTTTCCTATTCTAAAATATACAGATTTTAAATTAAATGGAATGATTAATAAAAAAAATCGGTAGCAGTATAAACAACTATTTAAGAATATAAAAGCTTTTCTTTAGTACGCAAATCTTTGCTGGAAATACATCATACTTTTTGGCCATCTCATGTCGGATACTCTCATCCGGATATGATTTTCTGGTAACTCAGTTCTGTCACTCCCACGTTTTGAGGTTCTTTTGTAGACCAAACAAAACCTAATTAGCCTAGCTTTGCCTATAAAGGAGTTTAATATCATTAAATTGCGAGATAACAGAATTATGCTCTTGATGAGTTAATGTCATTAAATCGTAACTGTATTCGAAAATATTACTAGATTTTCGATTAATTCAGTGCAACTTAGTGTTAGGTAAAGATAATAACGTGAATAATAGTCAAGGAATTTTATCCAGTTTTTGTTTATTATGTATTATTTATCACAATATTATTAGACTTTTTTTATTACGAAGTAACAAAAGAAAAATTTGTTTTTATTGTATTTTGAGAACGAGTTATAAAGTTGAAATCGAAACATGAATATAAACTTATTTTGTAAACTAAAGTTGTGTCTGATCATCATCATTATCTTTGGCTAGACAATTCTCTGTGGATCTTGGCGTGCTCTAAGATTTGTTGCCATTCTGTTCGGTTTTTGGCAACATGTTGCCATCTTCTGATTTTTAATATTCGTAAGGCGGTTTCAACTCCATCTAACCACCTAATTCGCGGTCGGCCTTTGCTTTTTTTTCCTACAGGTGTTCCTGTGGTTAGCTTTTTAGCAATCGTATTTCTGGCATTCGTATTATGTGTCCAGCCCATCTAAGTCGCTGTATTTTAATGAACGTTATGACATTTGGCGCATCAAAGAGCTGATACAATTCAAAATTATATCTTCCGCGCCACTGCCCTTGGTTGTTTACAGCTCCAAATATTTTGCGGAGTATTTTACGCTCAAATATTCCCAAAAGTCTTTCATCTTTCTGCGTCAGAGTCCATGTTTCTGCTCCATATGTGAGGACCGGTCTCAGCAAATGTTTAGTATATAATAATTTTAGTTCTTCTTTGAATGTTTTTTGAGTGGAAATGCTTTTGGAGTCCATGGTATGCTCTATTTGTAAGATTTATTCGTCTTTTAATTTCTTCGCTTGTTTTATTGGCAGCAGTCAATAGCGACCCAAGGTATGTGAAGTTGTCAACATGTCCAAAGGTATGTCTTCCAAAGACTGTTTTTCATTCCTCATTTGCTATCGGATCCTTTGTAACTAACATGTACTTGGTTTTGTCTTCGTTGATGACTAGACCGACCTGTTTCGCCGCTGTTTCCAATTCTAGGAGATATTGCTCAACATCTCGCTTGCTACGCCCTACTATGTCAATGTCATCACCATATGCTAATACTTGTATCGATCTGTTGTAAATAGTACCGCCATCCCTAATTCGTGTATCTCGGACTGTCTTTACTAAGGCAATATTAAATAGGAGGCAAACCAGAGCATCCCCTTGTCTGAGTCCATTCTTTATCTCAAAGGATCTAGAACTATCTCCCTGTATTCTAACAGTGGCTTCTAAGTTAGACATTGTAATTCTCGTTAGTCGGATAAGTTTCTCTGGTCTACCAAACTCATGCATTAATTGGTATAGCACTGTTCTCTTGACACTGTCGTATGCGGCATTGAAGTCGACGAATAGGTGATGGGTTTCAATATTGAATTCTAGTGTTTTCTCGAGAATCTGTCTTATTGAATGAATCTGGTCAATTGTTGATTTTTCTGAAGTGAATCCAGCTTGATATTTACCAACTATGTCCACTGTGAAAACTTGCAGCCTTTCGTAGAGAATATTTGTTAGTATTTTGTAAGCAGTTGTTAACAGGGTTATACCTCTATAGTTGTCACACTGGAGCTGGTCACCTTTTTATGTAACGGGCATATCACGCCTTGAGACCAATGACAAGGCATGGTCTCAGTATGCAAAACAAGAAGTAAAAGCTTATGCAGTGTCTGCAGTAGGGCATCGCCACCATTCTTGTAGAGCTCACTGCAAATTTGATCAACTCCTGGTGATTTATTATTTTTAAACTTTTTAATGGCTTGGGCAACGTTTTCGATGGTAGGTGGTCTTTCGTTTGGGTTGAAAGGATTCCAATTATTTCGATTTGCTAGGATGTTATCTGCTTCTTCGATATGGTGGCCATTAAATTTTGCATCGATCGATTTGCATCGCAAATTCAACCCATCTGTTTAGGATTGAGGCCGTATCATTTAGGATGTTTCCTTCTACATCCTTACAACTCCTATAAACTTTCGAGTTTCATTTTGATTTCTTAGCCATTTTGTGCTTTCCAACTGCTTTTGCTCAAATTGTCTTTTTTTTTTCTTCTATGTAATTGTTTTTCTTCTCTTCTTAGGGTCCGGTATTCTTCCTTTGCTCTTCTTGTGCATTCAGCTTGATTTGTCTTTAATATGCCCTGTTTTTGTTATCTGTTGCTTCTTGGCACTCCTTGTCAAACCATTCGTTTTCTTTTACTGGTTTGGTTTTCCCCAATATTTTTTGTTGCTTTCTCGGTTATTATGTTTTTACATTTTGTTCACAGTTCCTCTACATTTTCCCACACCTCCAGGCTCTCCATTTCCTCGTCCATTTGTCTCCTATAATCTCTGGCAACGGTTTCAATGCGCAGATTGCGCTGTGTATCAGACAAAGTTGTGTCTGATACACAGTAAAAATAGTAAATTGTGTAGAGGATGCGGCAGATAAACGGCCAATTAGAAATATCTCGAGAACTAAAGGTAACTGAATCATGAAAATTGAAATAAAGGGGCTTTGAAGAGTGACCTATTTATTGAGAATATTTTCATTTACTAGGTACTTCCGGTTATATCGGAAGTTACTTATAACTTCGTTTTTTTTAATAGAACACCCTGTATATTTTTTAATTTTAGAAACATTCACGTTATTTTAAACATTTTTTGTTAATACTTTCCTATACCTATTATGAACCGTTTTTGAGTCATATTGTTTTTTTTTTGTGAAAACTACCCTTTTCTACCATGTATATTTATAAAGTCCCATATCCTCAAACATAATTTGAATAAAAGTTTTAGTTCCTTATAACCCTATTAATTAGATACAATATTATCGTTTAAAGTGTAAAGTTGCCTTTTTCATTATACAGGGAGTTGTCAAAATTGGCGTAAAACCGGTATCCTAAATTTTCGCCTAATTCCTTTTTTTAATGGGACACCTTTTTGGACACCTTTTTTTTGTAGTTTTTAAATAGACTAACTTTATACATTGTTGTCACAAAAAAATGTTTCTCGTAGACTATGATGTGTTAATTTATATCTTTCATATTGTAAGTTAAGCATAGAATAATTAAAAAATGCTATTAAAGAAAACATGCCCTAGCTGATTAATGTAATAAATGTTCAAAATACTATCCATCAACATCCTATCATTTACGAACTCTTTTAATCAGATTTTCATTATTTCGCTTTATTTATTTCGTTAAGAACTGAAAGGACTTTATTTATTATAGCTTCCTCCTATATGCCGACTTCTCGAATATTGTGAGCTGGTGCTCCATTTTGTTGAAACCAAGCCTCATAGAACAGTTTCTGATTCTCTTTAATTTGTTTCCATCTTTTCTCCAAATTCTGCCCATCTGTCCTGTTTTCTTTTGTAACAAATTCTTTTAATAACCCTTTATATTTTTTATATTCTTCATAGCTTTCTGGTATTTAATTTTGTAAGTATATTTTTCAAGCAATTTTCTTTCTTTCAATTTGTTGCTTAATTTCTTCATTCCACCATGCATTTCATCATCATCATCATTGGCTTTTACAACTCTTCGTGAGTTTTTGCCGCGTTTACTATTGCCTTCCATTGATTCCGATCCTGTGCTATTATTTCCCATGGCCTTATTTCCATCTTCTCCAGGCCTTCCCTGACAGCGTCTTTCCACCTTTTTCTAGGCCTTCCTGTCGATCTTTTACCATCTGGTCTTTCCCAAAACACATTGCTAATCAGTCTGTCGTCATCACTCCGTACCACGTGGCCTGCCCATCTTAATCTATTGGCTTTTATGTATCTAGGATGTTTCCTTTCCCGAAGAGAGTCTCTATTTCATTGTTGTATCTGCTCCTCCATTCATTTGTCACGCTGTCCCTTCAAGGACCATATATAATTCGCAGGATTTTGCGTTCCCATACTAATAGCTTATTGATTTTTTAGATGTATTTAGTTTTTTCTTCGTTTATTTTCAGGCCTACGCTTAGTGTTGCTTCTTCAAAGTTCGATACTATACCCTTAACTTCCAGTGTTGTCTGTGCTACTGCATCTACATTATCTGCAAATGCGAGAATAATCTTTGCTCCTCTGGCAGTTATGTCTGATTTGACTCTGGTATAGATTTTTTGCATTGCGTATTCCAATGCTAGGTTAAATAGTAATGGAGACAGCGGGTCTCTCTGTCTGAGCCCGGTGCTTATGCTGAAAGCCTTTGAAGTTTTGCCTCCTATTCTAATTTGTGCAAAGGAATTATTGCGCAATCATGGTCAGCTTCTTTGGTACGCCTAACTCCATCATTGCACTCCACAGTTTTAAGCGATCTATGAAATCATATGCTTGTTTGAAATCTATGAAGATCTGGTGTACTTCTTTACTATATTCCCAATACTTTTTCCCACCATGCATTTGGTTTTCTGTTATTGCTTTTCTTCCTTGTTCCACATACTTCTGTCGCTGTATTTATTATAACCTCTCTAAAGTAGTTCCATAGTTGTTCTGCGTTTCGACTCGTTTATCTTTTCTTTATTTGTAACGTTTCAATCAACCAATTGAACGTGACACCAAGCTCCGCTTGGTACTTGTCCCCCGTTCTAGATTATTCCAAAGCGACCTCACTAAATTATAAATATTTTTAGCAGCTGTTCCTCTCTACGAATTTTTATTCGCTCTTTTTAATCTTATTGCTACAATCATTCTTAATGAAATTATAGTCACACAAATTGATTAATGTCTTGGCCGTATACACGGCCACTACCGTGGGCAGCAAGAAATACACAACCACACTATCTTGGGGAGCAAGAAATTGACTACCACACTACCGTGGGGAGCAAGAAATCAGCCAACCACAATACCTTGGGCAACAATCAGCAACCACCTACAAAGCCACTGATGCATCAGAACATAATTTGAAGCCCTTTTACCAACATGGAGACGAAAATGATTGCCATTATCTAAACCAACAACTCCCCTTAACCCAACCAACAACCACCAACAGCAGCTAACTTCCACAAAGATGGGAGAACGACGAACCCTTCCTGGAGAACGACTCCTTCAGAATGAACTAAAACTGAGTACGATTTATACTTTAGTTATTTTATACCGGCAACCCTACAGAATCTTTGAGTCTCAGTTTAAAAATTTATTTTTTTTTCACATTCATAATTTTAATTCTGTTTATTTTTTTATTTAATAAATAAATATACCTTTATTATGACTTTATAAGTTTGTTTTTATTTCCTGTACCTTTCTGGGATTGGTGTATAGGGAGAATGAACAGGGAATGAACCCAGGGCTGAGCAGTCGGACAGAGCACCATTCTGATGGATAGAACGGTGGGCGTTTTTCTCTTGAATATCCTTAGGGATATTCGAAGAATCTCTCCCCTTGTTTCTTCCAACAGTGTGGTGCTGCTTAACGCCCTGTCCTTAATAAGATTAAGACGTTACATATTATTTCCAAGCTTTTGATTTGTGGCTATCTGGTACTTTCCTTGTTTTTTAATTTATATGACCTAATATTTTCATATTTTTGTATATTTTCTTGCAGTTTGTTAATGATATTATTATCTGATTTATTTTGTTTTATTTTCATTACTACTAAATAGTGGTCTCTTTCCATTTATGGACCCCTTCTAACTTTTGTGTGTATTACATTTCTACTGTTATTTTTTTTTCTACTAACATGTAATCCATTATCGATTTCTGTTCTCTACTTTTAATTTCCCTTGTGTACTTTTGAGAATTTTTGTAACAGTTATTACTAAATTGTGCATCATACAGAAGTCTTAGAATTCTTAAGCCATTACTTTTTCGTACTGTTTCTCCATATTTTCCTAATACCTCTCTATATTCCTGGTCATATTAACTTTATATAAACTGTGCTAAATCAGATCAGACTTTTGTGTCATGTAAACAACATGTTCAAAGATTTATCCAAACAAACTGGCTCGTAAACTTACATTTAGACCTAGTGTGACGCGTAGACTCCAACGGTTTATAGACAGCTTAGAAGCCAATTTTTTCTGTTGTGTCCCGAATTTCAAGCTTGATCTTTAGAATATAGAATTTTGTAAATAAAAATATAACAATTGACATTTTTCTACAATATGAAAATGTAATCAAACTATTTGCTTATTTTGCAATTGAGATTTGCAAGTGAGATTTAAAAAACAAATACACAATAATTCGTTAAAAATTAATATTAAACTCGCAACAGGTATTCATGATATTATTATGCTAATTTTTTTTCTAAAAGTAAACATTTTAATATACTTACAGATGCCTGAAGAATAAATTAAGATTTATTAAAAAAGCCGTTCTTACCTGCAACAAAAAAGTAAATCACATTTAAAAATAAATAAATCTAAAAATATACATTTGAATTATTTTTTATAGAACTAATTTAAAAATGGGATTCCCAAAATACCACATTCAAATATGTATTACAATTAAAAATATATTTACTCGGAAGACAAGACATATTCATTCATTTTACTGGGAATAATCTAATGCAGCGTTTCTCAAAGTTTTTTGGTCGTGGAGCACTATTCAGGACAGAAATTATGTAGGGACAATTTACCATATTGCACCTGAAACCTATATAGGTGCCACAGAGAACGAGCGATATTAGTTGAAAGGGGGGGATATTAACTATTACTTTTTCTATTCACTTTATTCAAATTTTTTTTCAATCTCAAACATAAGAAACTTAATTACATATAACGAAAAACAAAAATAAAATGAATACACAGATACTATTTCTAAAATATGAAAAAACGTAATGTCTTCATTTTAATGTGAAGAATGATGATTTTTGCCTTGATTTGCACAGGTTAGTAATATCTGGTTGAATTTGGGATAACTGCAATCGAATTCCGCATTCAGTCGAGATCTATCTTTTGTTTGAGTGGCCACATAGAGAATGCTGCTTCACAAATAATTTTCGCTTTATCTGGCAAAATTTTAAATTCGTCTTTGAGTTGACACCAAAAATCTACTAACAATTTACTTTCAAAATGTTTTTTATCACAAAATTCGATGTCAAATACATTAGGCATTCATAATATTGAGATGTTACGGAAGCTGGTTTTTTTAACATTGCAAGGTATGGAACTGGAGCCCATAAGTTTTCTTTAATTATGTCGTAAAATTACTAAGGAAAATAATCATGAAAGTGTTCAAGTAAATTAAGCAGATATGTGTGGAACTGTTAGACAGCTTCAGGTATGCCCGATTTCGGTTCTCTACATTCTGTGATTAGTGAAAAGCTAGCCAGATTTTTTTTTCACCGATTCTGCCCAAAAAATTAATTTCTTCCTATATCAATGCTCGCTACACAATCGATCACAAAAAGCAAAATAGCTGTCAATTAGGAAGGTTCTAACTTCAGCTCTCATTTCAAAGAACCTAGCTAAAAATTTGCAGCGAGAAATCCACCTTACTTCCATATGAAGAGTAAAGTAAAGTATTCATTGTATTCATTGGTCGTGATTTGATAAAATTAATTATCTTCACGGTTTCGTCCAAGACTACTTTTAAGAAAGGCGGCATTTTTTTACAGCAAGACTATGGTCGTAGAGGATACAGTGGCTACTGCTACATTCCTTGGCTTTTTCCTTCATTATTGAAATTATGCCCGACGTTTTTCCAGTCATCGTCTTTGAGCCGTCTGTGCACACATCGATGCAATTATCCTAGGAAATGCTACTCTCTGTGAAAGATCTTTCTATTACACAATGACGGTATTAGATTTTGATTCGATACAGAGCAGCTACAAGCCGCATATTTAGACCTCATTATGTCTCCTCAGTACGGTATAGCAACTACTCCGTAGGACTAGGACTAGACTAGGACTAGGACTCCGTACTACTACGGAGTAGTTGCTATACCGTACTGAGGAGACCTAAAGAGGTCGAAATACGTATATGCGGCTTGTCGCTGCTCTGTATCGAATAAAAATCTAATACCGTCATTGTGTTTCATTTCTTTACTTGGTTTGGAGTACCAGAAATCGAATTCACTACGAATATTGGCCATGATGAACGGCATTTGGAGTGCAATTTTAGATTCCCTTGCCGACTTATTCATCAAGCTGTTTGCTTCGCAAGTTTTAGGAAGCACGGTGGCTTATATTTGAATTCGATTTCACCAGGTAGAAATCGTATGATTTCTCTTTTTGATCTTTCTATTAGCTTAAAAATTTCGGCATCAGTTGTGTTAGTTGTTAATGATTTGCAAAATAGTAGATCCTCTTGAAAAGACTCCAAGTGCTGGTACCGCACAAATGCTATTAGAATAGCCAACCCAGCTACATCTGTTGACTCACCTATCTGAAGTGAAAACTTGATAGATTTTATTCAAGAAAGTAAAGTAGCTCTCTCATCCTCTGCCAAGTCTCCGATGCGGCGCGAGCTTGTATTATTTGACTTGACAAAGGTACCGTACTTACTAGTTTCTTGGCTTTAACGTTGAACATACATTCAATAATTATGTTCTGGACGCACGGCTTTATGAGGTTTTCCGCGATGGTGTGTACTTCACCTGCTTGAACAACGCTGTAACTGACTAAGTAGAACGCCATCAAAGCATTTTCGTTAACCGTTTTTGAATGGTGGGTTATAGTTTTTTTCCATTACATTCTGGATGTACCTTTCCAAAATGACGACACATTTTAGCTGGAAACAATGAACTGTTTGGCAACACTTTGCCGCAAATTACGCACTGTGGTTTGTTGTCAACGATCTCAGCGAATTCAATTTCTAAGTAGAAATCATTGTATTTCCTTTGTACCGATTTTTTCCTGGGGAACCAATACTCACAGAAGAAGCAGGCAGTTCGTTGTACAATTGTGACGTATTTGCATCACTAACTCTTCCACAGACTCTTCAGCCTTTGTCTAAAGTCTAAATTGAAATAAGCTCCGATTGGTCTTCAGAATCTTTAAACTGAATGTTTAAGTTTCAATATAGACATTTTTGTCAAGCTCAAAAATAATAATATATATATATATATATATATATATATTATATATATATATACATATATATATATATACATATATATATATATATATATATATATATATTATATATATATATATATATATATATTAAATCTCTTATATCTCCATTTTCCAGGGATGAGTTTTGCGCTAGGGGATCATGGGTTGTTTTTATTGAATGGTCCAAGTATCAATCAATAGCAATTATTAGCAATAAAATATGCAACCGAGATGGGCTCTGTACTTATCCATTGCCGTATGGTATAGTATGGCTATAATAGCTTTACCGTAAAGTTATAATAATCATTGTTTGTCGAAAACGGTTACAGCAATACATTGCTTTTTGCCGTAATATTTCTGCAATGATTTAGCAATCAATTTATTGAGATTCGTTTTTTGCAATTGTGAGCAATTAACTAGCAATCAAATATGCTGCCAAAATGGGTCGTTTTTTTTTCCTCACTCTTTTGCCCACCTCTTTTCTTGGCCGAGATGGATTTATGGCTATGCTTGCTATACCATAAAGTTAGCATATCCACTCCTACTCGGAAACGGCTACAGCAATAATTTTTCTTTTCCAAATAAATTAGCAATCAATTATAGAGTTGATCTGAATTCGGCCTTATAAATTGGATATGCTAACTTTACAGACACACTTTACATACTCACTATGTATAATCTTTGGTAACATCAGCAGTTATCTTGACTGGGGAAATATATATGTAAATATTATACGAGAAGAAATATTCACATCCCGTTAAACCTGCTCTCCTGTGGCATGTATTTTGCTATTTTTAGCTCTTCAGACAGAACTGCTGGCAAGACGGAATGAAGAACTTTTTCCTTCGTATATCGGTGGTTAATACAATATCTTTCAGTTATTTACTGAATAATACACGAAAAAGTTTTACGTAACTTTTATAGATTTCGAAAAAGCCTCTTAAAGAGTACCACATACACTACTATTTCAATGCTTGGACTCAGTTGGTCTGGACACGTATGACATTACATTGCTCAAAAATCTTTACTAAAATCTCAACGCTTGAAATAAGCACGGCCCACAAAGAAGAAGTACTAAAAAGACTTCTGTGTAGTAAGTTTGCTTCAAGTTAAACTACAAAGATAGCCATTATTAGTAAATGCTTGAAAGGTTTTGTATTATCCACCAATTTACGAAAGGAAATGTGTTTCATTCAGCCTTGCAAGCAGTTCTGTCTGAAGAGCTAAAAACAGCAAAACACGTGTTTCTTCACGCCAACAACTATCCCTAAACTTCTTCTTCTTAAAGTGCCCTCTCCTCAATGGAGGTTGGCTACTACAATTTTAAACTCTTCTCTATCTTCAGCTGTTCTTATTAGCTGTTCAAAATTTAGCCCTGTCCATTGTCGGATGTTTCTGAGCCATGATAGTCTTTTCCTTCCTAGGCCTCTCTTTCCCTCGATTTTTCCTTTCACTATAAGTTGGGCATATTGGTACTTATTATTTCTCAGTATGTGGCCTAGGTATGATGTTTTTCTTACTTTTACTGTGTTAAAAAGTTCTCTTTCCTTGCCTATTCTATGCAGCACTTCTTCGTTTGAGGTATGCGATGTCCATGAAATTTTGAGTATTCTCCGGTAGATCCACATTTCAAAGGCCTCCAATTTATTTACGGTTGATGTTTTAAGGGTCCACGTTTCAACTGCATATAGAAGAGTCGACCAGACGTAGCATTTTGATAAACGTAGTCGAATTTCGAGTTTTATTCGAGAATCACAAAGCAGTTTTTTTTATTTTTTCGAAAGATTTTCTAGCCTGTTCTATTCTCGATCTTATTTCTTGATCAGGATTTAGGTTGCTATCGATCCAACATCCCAGGTACTTAAATCTATTGACCTGTTCTAAGATGTGCCCATTTATAGTGCAAGGTTGAGGTACGTTTTGGTCTTTTCGGATTGACATCACTAAACTATATAGGGAAAATATCAGCACAGAAACAACATCCAGTATTCTCCTAAATATGCCATCCCAGTATTGGTTCTACAAAACCAACTAAAAATAGTACTCCCCTTATAGAACAAATAAAATCTTCTAACTTTGACATGGATAAGCTAAATCGATCTCTACAAGTCAATGTAAATTTTCCTCCATGGACAATCCAACCACTTATCATTGACTTAACCCTCACAAAATACCCCAAACCAACTACAAATCCGACTTTTGTAAACGCGTAGTGAGAATAAATGTGTCATCATCACCGACTCATTAAATGCTCTATTAGGTGTAAAACAAATATACCCCACAAATCCAATATTTTGGGCTATAAAAAATGAAATAAATATAATTAAATCAAATCGAAAAGAGGTAGCATTTATCTAGGTACGGTCGCATGTAGAAATCGCTGGAAATGAGAAAGTGGACAGCCTAGGAAACACAAGTAGAATAAACTCACAATACAAAATCAAATCAAGAAATCACCCATACTCCGATCTCAAAAACCTAATTAAAGACCACTGTATGAAGATATGGCAAGACTACTGGAAAGATTTAGGAACCAAACTGTATGAGATTTACCCCCTTGTGAAGACCATTTTAAATAATCCATCCAATAGAAGGGAGCAAGTAATAATTAACCGACTAAGAATTGGACACACTGCACTGACCCATAAATTCTTAATCAACAACGAATCTTCTCCAACCTGCAGAAACTGTTCTCTCCCATTGTTGGTGAAGCATATTCTGATTGACTGTCAGTACCACGAAGAAACAAGAAGAAAATATGGAATATCAAATGACATTAAAACCTCTTTAGCAATAAACACTGACCATGTAATAAATTATTTAAAAGATTTACTTTTATATACATCTATTTAATGTAAATAAAATGACTTCTTGTGTACGTTACTCCATTAATAATCCTGTATGGTTGATGTGGATTATATGTTAAAATAAAAAAAAAATTAAAAAAAACGCGTTTATTCTTTGGTTTATTTTATTTAGGCAATAATAAGCAAACAAATTTTAAAATTAAATTAAGTTTAGCAATTAAACACAATTTCGACGGGAATATTTTAATTCGCCGTACGTAATTAGCTTGAAGTACTTTTTTGGAATAGAAAATCTTAAAAGTTTTTAATTAGATTGTGTGTTTTATCGATTCCTTGTCTTGTACCAACTTAATGACTACAAAATATAACATAAATAAGTAAGAACAGCTTCACTTTGCCCTTCGTGGCTTAATCTATTTATAACTTAATTATTAAAACTAACTTACATTTTGAAAGCAAATGACATTATAATTACATTTTAATAGGATTAAAGTTGCTTTAGCGTGTACCTAAGAGAATAGAGATTTACAATTTTTTGCTGAATATCTTTAGGGGTGTCTTGATTACATTTTTACAATGTACATAAAACAAATATTTTATATTGACAGTAAAAACTTTAGAGTGATAAAAGTCGTGGTTAGGTTTTATTTCTTACAGAAATATAAACTACCTACTGATACCAGGTAAACTGTTATTTAAATTGATATAAGGATGAATGCTCGAATAAATGAACTTTGAAAAATGAAAAGCAGATATCAAGCACAGTTTTATTAATCAAATCTTGCCCAGGTAGTTTCGCTTCCTAAAGAATTTTCAGGGGCATCTACAATAAGCCAAGAAACGTTTTTTTTTTTTAAGAAAAAATTGATCAACTTTTTAATAAAAAAACTCGTTAATGGATGATAAAAGTTTTTTTGTGATTAACTTTTTAAACTTACTTTGTCAATTTTGGGCTATCCAACAATCGCAGAATGTCATAAACATAAAGTTGTACATAACACTACACTAAACAAGGACAGTTTAAAATTATTTAAAAAATAGTCGAAGCTACATTCTGGTCGGCAACAGGAGAAAATATGGCTCCCGGTATTAACGAAAATGTCAAGGTGACATGTGACATTCATGGAAATGATGTGATCTGCAAATTTCAAAATTCTATGTAACTAGGCATTGACCAACGATCTAGGAAAACAGCTCCAGATAACATCGTCGATAATATTAGATTTAATAAGACAAACGTTTGTTTTTAAAATATATTCAGATCCACTCGTTTGCACATTTCGATATCCCAGAGGAACAAAGAACTATTTTACTAAATCGTTCTCGTACCTCGCTGTCAATATAGATGACAACTCTGTGCGCGAACCACTGAAAGTGGGAAAATTTTGGAGATCTTAGTTGTACTTTTCGGTTAGAATCTGGATCAGCTTAAACGACTGACGAGGTAAAGATACCAAAATAACAGTAATATTGTTTTATTGATTCCGATTCAGATGTGAAAAGTTTGACTAATTTGTGCTCAAATGCCTTAATATTTGGCTTATTTTATATTATATTCATGTGTTCATCACTCTGGTTTTACTAAAGTTTTTTCCAAACTCACTATTTAACATTTTTCCAGCATCTGTTCATCTTGGAGCATGCAATTGATCTTTCATTCTTAAGATGAGCATGCAAAAAAGAAATTTGCATGCTTATCTAAAATGGTTGCTGAAAATATTTCACGTCATAGAACCTGACATGAATTACAGGAACAAAGTCTGTCAAGCCACTGGAACTTATAATAGCCCAAATAACAACTTGTCACCATATTTCATGGTACAAATCATTCTTCTTATTATCTCCAGGGTCTTTCGCGAATGTCTGTTTAGTAATACTAGTCTAAATAAAACCTAAACTTTTCTAATAAAAATATATTATTCGAATCTGGGGCAATCCAGTTTTCATATTCTCCTTTAAATCACGTCGAGTTCTATGAATGACAGTGGACGTAGGTCTGACCTTTTGGATTATAAATTACATTCATCAAGTAGTCGACAAACTTTTATATTCACTTCATTCAGATATTTAGCAGCTCAAGTAAATGTTAGATGCCTATTTCTCACACATGAAATGACTAAAAATCGACATTTACATGGGCGAATGTTGATATTCTATGGACTCCTAGTGGAGTTACTGATTTAATTAAATCTGTGAATGGCTCTTTCAACCGTACATCAATCAATTAACACCTAGCACTTCAGCCGCATATTATCCACTACTCCCATCTTGAACTAAAGCTACTGCCCTTGTAACGTTCGTCGGTGTTAAAGCAATTTTCTTGCAATTAAATTAATATTAAAAACATTTTACCAATTTGAACACTAAATCAGTGTGATTTTAAAATAGATACGAGAACAAGAGAATATTATACTGCGTAAAATTCTGAACAAGTCATAAATTCATATTAGTCCATTGAAAAGTTACAGGATGCAATTTTATTATTTTTTTTTTAATGTGTTGGAGGTAACTTTAAGGTCACCTCCCTTGTCCCCCAGCCGCTATCTTGCAAAAAGGTTCTTTGGTGCAAAGGGTTTTCGCGTTGTATCTCGTAAACTGGCAACCAAAAAGAAAATTTTATTAGACATCATTCGTAGCAAATTAAATTGTCTACAATTTGATTCTCATTAATTTTAGGTAATCGTAAAATAAAAAATAAAAAAGTTATAAGCAAAAATAACTAAAAATGTTTAAACAAATTTTCTTTTAGGCTTTATACTTTTTTCTGATCATTTTACAATAAAATGACATCATATCAATATTATAGAGCAGCCGTACTCAAACTGTGGTACGCGTACCACTGGTGGTACACAAAGCACTTAAATATGGTACTCTATAAACTAAAAGAAACGAAGAATTTTAATAAAATTTACTAACAAATGTTATCTTTTACGTTGTGCATGGCAACGCTGTGAGTTTGAAACCACAAGCGCGTAATGTCTTATTCATTGTTGGCAACACTGAAATCACGGCAAATTGTCACCGCCCTTGATTTAAGTCCATTCACGTCATCAGTTTCCTCGTTATCGTCAGTCGTTGTGGTTGGTTTTATTAAAAGGAGTAATTTGCTGTTACTGATTTGTACTAGTTCTTGCATACAAAAAGTGGCTAAGTGGCTTAAGAGACAACAAAACATCTGAAAATCCCAGTCCATCGAGCTCCACTTCAGAGTCGGAGCCTATACACAGTGATGAAAAAAAGAGTTTTTTTTTTAAACTAAAAGTGGCGGTTAGGAAATATGAACCTGAATACATTAATATGGGATTTACATTCACGAATATAAATGATGAGCCAAGGCCCAAATGTGTAATCTGTTATGATGACATACCATCGGTGAAGAACTAGTTCTTTCTGCCGCACAAGATATGGTAACGTGTATTTTTAGGGAGAATTCAGGTAAACAACTTAGTATTAATACCATTATCCAATGAAACTGTACGTCGTAGGATTGAAATAATAGCATTAAACGTTAAAGAAAAATTAATAAACCAAATAAAAAATGGTATTTTTTTGCAATACTACTTGATGAGAGCACATATGTAACAAACTATGATCAGCTTATGGTTTATGTGCCATATATATTTCTAAGAAAAATTTAAGAAGAGTACGTATTCTGTGAGACGTTAATGCCCGTTTGTTCCCGAGCCATGACAGAAAATACGGAGGTGTAACTGCCAAAGTAAAACTGGTTGCAGAAAATTGTACTTTTACCCATTGTAGTATCCACAGAGAAGCTTTGGCAACGAAGCGAATGCCAGATGAATTTAAACATGTTCCTCATGAAGCCATTCAGATAGTCAATTTCATAAAATCGCGAGTCTTAAACTCGAGCGTTTATTTTTAAAACTATGCTCTGAAATGGGAAGTGATCATATTCAGTTATTGCTATACAGAGGTAAGATGGCTATCAAAAGAAAAAATGTTGAATAGGTTATTCGAGTTGCGTTCTGAAGTAGGGATGTCAGGGACTGTGATGCGCAATATATAGCCTCTCCTATCAAAATGTCAACCTTACCTGCCCTTGTGATCACCTTGATTCTGATCATCCGGTGCATCCTGCTTAACAATAAACGAGGCTCTGGCGTCCGAATGATTGCCGGTATAAGCAATCCCCCACTTATCGACCAACAGCTTCGAGCGGACGAGTTGGTAAGTGGTAGGGCACTCTTTTATCCTGGAATTAAGAAATTGATTCCGAAGGCGGAAGAATTATAAAACTACAAATTAGTCAACGGCATTAGGATACAGAAAACAAAGGAGAACTACTGCATTAAAGGCCTTTTGGCACTCCTAGTTTTAACTATCATGGTTGTAAATAATTTAAGTCAAAACATTAATGATCATGGATCTCGGAACTCAAGATCCGGCAAGAGAGGACAATCTCAAGACTGCAGGGCCTCTCAGGTCGTTAATATGCGAAATCCTTGCAAAATAGCCATATGGAACGTCAGAAGCATGTTTGAGTCAGGTAAAATATATAATGCCATAAAAGAAATGAAAATAATGCAAATCAGCATCCTCGGAATAAGTGAAATGCGATGGCCGGGATCAAGAGTATATGACGTAGATGGATATCATGTGTATCATGCCGGAAATACCGATGCCAATCACTATAATGGAGTTGCAATCGTAGTAGCAAAATACTTAGCTCAATCAGTATTAACTTATATCCCCATATCTGACAGAGTAATGCTAGTAAAATTTAGTTCAAAGCCGTTCATTACCAACGTAATTCAGGTCTTAGTGATGCTCTTACAAGATCTTACTGACGCTCTAGATCTTGTCAAAGCACCAGAAAATAACAGTCTTTGGAGATTTTAACGCTAAAGTCAGCAAAGGACGCTGTTTGAACATTGTGGGGGATTATGGCCTGGGAAACCGAAACGAACGTGGAGATTGA
Organism: Diabrotica balteata; assembly: GCA_918026665.1. NCBI lineage: Eukaryota > Metazoa > Arthropoda > Insecta > Coleoptera > Chrysomelidae > Diabrotica > Diabrotica balteata. The sequence continues at coordinate 33,476,115 of OU898283.1, forward strand.
CTTGTCCAGTTCTGTCTAGAACACGATTTCATTATATCGAATACCCACTTTAAACTACCACCGAGAAGACTCTACACCAGAAGTCAAATGCAGAATCAGAGGACAAAATTATAAGGAACCAAATCGACGTCATCCTAATAAAAAATCGATTTAGAAACTGCATCAAATCAGTTAAAACTTATCCAGGTTCTGACATTGGGTCCGATCACAATCCCATAGTAGCTGTAACTCAATTAAAATTAAAAAGGTGATCAAAAAGAAGTCTCGCAAATATATTGATATAGCCCAATTACAGGACGAGAAAGTTAAGGAATCAGTTCAAAGACAACTGAACGAAAATTTAATTTGGGAAAATATTGGTGAAAACGTCGATGAGGGCTTAAATAAAATCCTAACAACAGTAAAAAAATCTGTGTGAGAAATATACAAGGCAGGTCAAAGCTAAAAAAGCAGGCTTGAATGACAGATGACATATTAAATTTGATGGAACAACGGCGACTAGCGAAAAACAACGAAACACTTTACAACAGCATACAAAAAGAAATTCGACGTATAATACGAGAAGCAAAGAGTCCTCATTTAGCCAAAGAATGTCATGACATTGAAGAACTTGAAAAAAGATACGACACGTTTTAACATGTATAAAAAAGTTCAAGAAGCGGCTGGTATCATTAATAAGAAACAAACTGCATTGCTACAGGATGAAAATGGTAAAGTAATATTTGAAGTAGAGGACAAACTTAAAGAATGGGAAAATTACGTCACGAACCTATTCGAAGACGATAGGAGTAGTTCACCTCCCGATATTACTAGCTGCAACGGACCCCTAATAACACGCTCTAAGGTTATAAAAGCCATACAATCATCAAAAGATGGCAGAGCGACTGGTCTTGATGAAATTCTAACTAAAATATATAAGCTTATATATGATAGCAATGTTTTAGGGGCTATAACTTCTTTTTCAATACCATTTATACCAGCGGAAAGTACCTAATGGTTGGTCTAATTCACTGTTTATAGCTTTACCTAAGAAGACAACAGCAAAAACCTGTGCTACTTATAGAACCATCAGTTTGTTATACCACTTTTTGAAAATTTTTCTAAAGGTAATACATGGTCGTATCTACAATAAATGCGAGGAATACCTGGATGACATTCAGTTTGGTTTCCGTAACGGGTTTGGAACGAGAAAAGCACTGTTTGGAATGAACGTACTTGCTCAAAGATGTCGTGATATATCTGTAGACATATACTGTTGTTTTATTGACTTTCAAAAGGCATTTGATCATATTAAGCACTCTATATTGATCGAGGCTCTAAAAGACATTGGCTTGGACGGCAGAGATGTTCGAATAATTGCACATTTATATTGGAATCAAACAACATCAGTTTAAGTAGATGGTGTGGAATCACAAGCTCTCAATATTAACAGAGAAGCACGGCAGGGATGCCTCTTGTCACCTCTGCTTTTTAACGTTTTCTCCGAAAGAATTTTCAGAATAGCACTGAAAAACAAGAAGGGATACTTGTGAACGGCGAAGTTATCAATAATTTGCGATATTCGGACGATACAAGACTTCTAGCTTCTAGTCAAGAAGATCTGCTAACACTACTTGATAGTATGGTTGAGAGTTGCAGGGACGCAGGTCTGGATCTGAACATACGGAAAACCAAAATACTTGTAATAAATAAACAACAGCATATAAAACCGTCTATATATGTAAATAATACTAAACTTGAGCAAGTTGATAAAATCGTTTACCTTGGACAGCAATTAAATTGTAACGCAGAAAGTCACGACGAAATTAGATCTAGGATAGAGCAGGCTAGAGCTGCTTTTAGAAGGATGTCCAAGGTGTTATGGAACAGAGACCTAATATTATATATACCAATACTAAAACGTCTCAGCAAGACTACTGAGATCATAAAAAGCATCAAGCACAGAAAGCTGGAGTATTTCGGACATGTAATGAGAGATCCCAAATATAGGTTGCTACAAAATATCATGCAAGTAAAAATAGCAGGCAAACGCAGTCCAGGACGAAGAAAAACCTCATGGTTGAAGAACTTGCTAGATTGGTGTGGTGTTGATACAAGCATGCTATTTTTGGTGGCAGTGAATGAAATTAAGTTAGCTATGATGGTAACCAAAGTTCTGAAAGGACATGGTACATGAAGAAGAAGAAGTTCTGAAGTACATGGGTTTTTAATGAAAACCAATTTTGAACTGGATGATCGGTTATTAGATGAATTGTGGCTCACAACACTAACTTACTTAACAGACATATTTAATTGATTAAATGACCTAAACTTAAGCTTACAAGGTAAATCACATAATCGATTTTCTGTAAATGACAAAATAAATGCTTTTTAAAAGAAATGTTATGTGATGAAAAATAGTGTCTCAAACAAAGACTTGCAGTTGTTTACCAATTTAGAAAATTTTGTGGTTGAGCAGAAAATAAAGATTAACATGATCTTATTTTTAACATAAAACAGCATTGTCAAATGCTAATTGATAGTTTTAAAGAATATTTTGACGAAGACTATGCTCAGTTTCTTTGAAAAAGAGTCTTTAATAGAACTATCTTTTGATGGGGGTTTGAAAATAGAGCTTTTAAAATTAGAATTAGCCGAATTATGGCTAAATATTAAAAATGAATATCCAGCCTTATAAAAAAATGCATTATTATTTTTACTTCCTTTTACGACCACATACCTGTGTGAAACTGGATTTTGTGCTATGCTACAAGTGAAAAATAAATTTCGCAGTAGGCTTAATCTTGATCCAAATTTACGAATGAAACTAAGCACAATTGATCCTGATATCGATTCACTTGTAGCTATGCAGAACCATCCTTCTCACTGAATTTTTGGTCTGGATTAGACTGTAAGTTTTATTTTGTAATATTTATAATACCTTTTTTAAATAAATACATTTTTGCGAAAATTAGTAAATTTTATTATCTACTTTTTTAATATGTGGTAAACGATTGACGCAGAATTTATATAAGTGGTACGTGTAAAAAAATATTTAAAAATCGTTGTTATAGAGGGTTTTCAACGAATAATTTTCACACAAATTTGTTTGATTTCATTAATTTCTGTGTAAGAACTTACGAGTTCTAGAATACTCGTAAGATTACGAAAAAAACATTAGGGTTAGTTTTCTATTATGTATATTTTTTTCTATCATTTCGTTAAGGTTCCTATGTTATTACTAGTTTATTACGGACCTTTTTCATGACCACCTATGAGGTAGAAATTTTTTAGAGCAGCCGTCTCAGAAGTACGAATAGCTAAGATGATTGCCGACCTTCGCCGCGTAGATGGCACTTGAAGAAGAAGAAGAGCCTTTAAGGCTCGCTTTTTGGCAACCACACATACTTCCACAGTTTCCCTGGCATCTGCAGCAAATTAATCTCAGAATCTCGGGGGAAAATTTTAAAAGTTTTGATTAGTGTTCAAATGTTTCCATGCTTTTTCCAGCTCCAATCCTTTGGATCGCAGTGTTTGCTGGTGAAATAAGACTGATGAAACCATCATTTTATGTCGACTGAATCGATGATAATTTAAATATATATTTGGTTACACTTTTGGCGAATCGCATGTATCTCAAGCTATCAAGCTGCTATCTTTATTTCCACCATGTTTCTGTAACATTTTGATCAGGTATAAACAACTGCAAACAATATGCTTTACACAGAACAAGTTCCGGTCATGGAAAAAAATAAAAGTGGTATGTTACGGTGCCGAGATTGCGCTAAGCAAAATGCCCGAAAAATGTCGCTTTATTATCAATCAATATTCTTAATTTCATCTGACTTTTACAAGTATTGAAATGCGTCAAAATACAATCTAAAAAACTATAGGTGCATGGGTAGTAAAAAAAGTTAAAACTATAAGCACATAAAACATAAAATATACACAAAAACATACAAATTGTTAAAAAGATGCCTGCAAGTATTCCTCTGACGAATAGAAAGTGTTTGCCAGAAGTAAGTCCTTAACTGTTTTCTTAAATACATAAATATTTGACTCTTTAAGATAATTATGTAATTTATTATACAAACTAACGCACGTTGGGTAACGACCCTTGCCCACAACAGTCAAGTGACGAGCAGGGGTCACCAAATCATTTCTGTAACGAAAATTGTAACCACTCATTAAGGAAACATCATTTCTGCAAATAAAATTACATCTATGTGACTTTACATAAACAACACAACTGAAAATATACAGAGAAATTACAGTTAAAATATTTATTTGTTTAAAAACTGGTCTACAGGAATCCAAGCGCCTTCTAAACGTCATGGTACGAATAATTTTTTTTGAAGAACAAGCCTCATTATTTCGCGAGCAATTTCCCCAACAAACTATTCAACAAAACTCCTAAGTTGCCTTAGAACATAACAGTGTACAGACAATCTTCCCACTACAGAATCAACGTGAGAACTCCAAGACAAATTTGAATCCAGGTAAACACCTAACAACTTAGTAGAGAGTAATGAGTCATACTTTTTACAAGACAGTTTGCTTTTTGTACGACATGAACAAAAATTATTGGAATTTAGTACAACTGTGGTATCGTCAGCAAATTGAGTGACGTAACAGCCTGATTGCTGTTCCAACTTTTCTCCTCGAACGCTTATTGCATCAGAAAAATTATCTAATGGATTCCGAACCAAACATGTTGTGCTATCGTTTATTAGTTGATTTAAATCATTGACGAAAATCGAAAATAAAAGAGGGCCAATGATATTTCCCTGTGGAACTCCAAAGAGGACACTTTCTTCTGAAGAAAATATTATATATAAAATATCCCATTCACATTGACCTTAATTTTTTGAAACCCTTTCGATCAAAAGGTTTGGATCCACTTTAACGCAGTTCTTTTAACACCACTATGATAAAGTTTTTCCAGCAGTACCTAGTAGATGATTTACAGTTTCAAAAGCTCGTGCTTAGTCAAAAAACAAACAGATAACTTTATTACCCTTATCAAAGTTCGATAAAATATGATTGCACAGCGCTAGTAGTGCATCTTGCACACTTATACCTTCACGGAAACCAAATTGAGACTTTTCTATAATGTTTTGCTTTTTAATATACGAAAGGAGACGTGTATGAAATGCCTTTTTATATATTTTTGAAAACACAGATAAAAGTGATAGGCCTCGATAGTTAGCAAATTTTGATTTGTCACCTTTTTTATGTATAGGCACAACTAAAGCAGTATTTAGAATTTGAGGAAAAATCCCTTCCTGAAATGAAAGGTTTACTAGAAATGTTAATTGTTTATATATGTTATGAGACACATGTAATAACATAGAATATGGGATCTCATCCAGTCCAGCAGAGGATTTTTTTGAGATATCTTTAATTATACTCTTTATTTCTTCTTATTTTTAAATTTACTTGGGTATTTAGACGAGTTTCGATTTTTACCTCCGACAGTGTTTTGACTTATGATGCGGCAAGCCTCAGCCGTACTATTCTGCGCATTTATCATTTTATTATTAAAATAAGTTTGCTTGGCTAACTTAACTTTGTATTCATTATTTTTTTTTAGAATGTTATACCGTATTCTGAGCTCATGCTTTTCTGAATATTTTATAGATCTGAAAATGTTTCTAATAAAATCTCCCTCATTTATTAAATTAGAAGTGAACCATCCCTTGTTTTTAGACTGTTTAGAAAATCGTCTAGTATTCACCGTTTGCAAAGGAAATGCTTTATCGAATAGTTCCAAAATTTTTTCATAGAATATGCAAAACTTGTTACCCGAAGATAGATCTCAAGATTCCCTAGAGAGTAATTGATTAAAATAATTAATATTAAGATTGCTATTAAAATCACGTTTATAAACAATATTATTAGCCAAAAAAGAAGCATTCAAGTTGTATTCAACTTTCTGTAAAAAGTAATTACTCACATCGGTATAAACAACAGAACAAGATAAAAACTTAATATTTACATTGCAGAAAATATTATCAATTACAGTTTTAGAGTCATTATGTATTCTACTATATTCAAAAATACATTGATTTAAACCATAAGAGGTAAACATATTTTTTAATATTAATGCATCTATATTGTGCACCTTTGGATCAAAATTTATATTACAGTCACCACAGATGAAAATAATATTATTTTTGTTTAATATTTCTGATTGTCCCAGCTCCCCCGACTCACCAGGACTATGCATAGTTCCTTGCTACAAATTGTACCATCACAAGTCAAACAATAAATTTATTTTTTATAGTTTTGGGTTTAGACTGATAATTATGTTTCTTTTTGTAATAAAAGAAAATGATAAAATTGATAAGACCATTTTTTTTTCAAATTATACAGCGATTATTGTGGTTTATTTTGTCTAGATTAGCCTACCAGTATACTGGTATTCAATATATAGTTAAAAATGTACATATATATCCTTACTACCAGTACACAGGCAGGCTTATTAAACAAAAAAAAATATTTAAATATCTATATACTAATCAATGTGTCTGAGTGTTAAACCAATATTGCGGTTTTTTACCCAATAACTCATATTCGTTTGTGAAGAACGTCTAGTATCAATAGGTTAGGTTCAAACGTGTTAAAATGTTTGTATTTTCTTCAACTCTTCTCCAAATCATCTTTTTTGCATAAGTACATCTACAGCCTTTAAATCTTCTTACCAATCTCTGCTTTCTTTATAGATTATGTACCAATTTCTCTTTTTTTCTCTAGAGCTCATTTACACCATCTAAAAATGTTTCTTTTGTTAATATTATGATTCAGCTGTATAGTTTTATATACTTCTAATATTTTCAGCTTACCTTTCAGATTCCATAAGCACCTTTTTGTAGCATTAATTTGTTTTTTATATAATCATATCAATCTTGCGCTTTTTATTTTTCCTTTATTTTCAGTCTACTTTTTATTACTAAATTTGAATCACAAATTAAAAGACTGCAAGAAGCTACATTGTAAAGAAATCAAGAAAACGCAAAAACTGAAAATGTCACTAAAAGCGATTTGATTTGATTTTTCGACTCATTTAGAGCAATTACCGTTTAGTGAGGACACGATAAACGAACATAAAATTTGACCTAGACGATACCAAATGTCACACCGATCGATTTTTATGATTTTGGCAACACTGATATTTTAAGGGTTGCGTATAGAACTTATCTTATGATGAGATTTTAGTTTTTCGTGGATTTTTGAGACTATTTCATAAATTAATAGCTGTTCTGCTTGCCAAAAACGAAAATAAGAATTATTAGTTCTATATTTTGGAATCCGTTATTTGCTGCAGTCGAATGCACATTTGGATGCGTTTGTTACAGTCGGTTTTTAAAAGACTAGCCAAGTGTGAACTTCACTAGTAAGTAACATTTCATTGGAAAACTACGTCAATGATTCAAATGTCTTCTGGGAATAACACAAATGCCTCATTTAATACCATTTAAACATAATATTGACAATCCGAAAACGTGCACAAAAAATAAAACAGAGATAGGAAATGATGTAAGAGTTGGGATAAATAAAATATGGATTAATAAGAGGCAAAGACACAGATAGGTACAAAAATAATTACCAAGCTTGTGAGCAACGAGTGACAAGAAAAGAAAGACCCCTAAAAATACATAAAAATAAAGAGTTCAATGATACGGTTCACAATAATAGAGTAGTTCATAATCCCAAAGGGTAGACATTAGCAACATGGAATATCAGAGGTCTTAACGGCAAAAAAGTTGAACTTGCTGAAGAATATGAGAAAAATCATTTCGACGTACTAGGTATAACAAAGACCAAAAAGGAGGTGAAAAGCACACTGTTTTTAGAGAAACTACACTTCCTTATTACCAGTGCAATGTTAGAAAGCGAAAGAGTACAAGAAACAAAAAGGTGTAGGCTGCCTAATAACTAGTAACCTAATATTAAAGATTACCTATATATTATGGTAACCTATAAAAGAATATTGGGTGCGCATTTTCGGAAGGATTCTAAAGATAAGACTGGTAACTTTTTCTTCTTCTTCTACGGCACCATGGCCCAAGTTTAGCCTTAGCCTCCTTTATTTTTTGCGTCCACCCTTGCTTGTCTGTGGCTGATCTTCTCCATACATGGACTTCTAAAAGTGCTTGTGCGTCGCTGTTTACTGTGTCTTTCCAGCGCCTTCTTGGCTTTCCAACCGGTCTCTTTCCCTGCATTCTAGCATTCAGTGCTGCTTTTGTTAGCTTATCCCCTTCTATTCTTATCACATGTGCAGGATATTACAATCTTTGTATTCTAGTGAAGTCTTACAGTGGTGCTTCCTTATAAAGTTGATAAAGCTCGTTGTTGTATCGACTTCTGAAGATTACGTTTTCCCTCACAGGTCCTAGTACTCACCTCAGTACTTCTCCTCTTGTCCTCTTCCAGAAGAGGCAAAATAAGCTCTGTTTGTCTGCATTATTCTCTTCCGTATTTCATTATCTTCTGATCCGTCGGCATATATTTCTACTCCCAGGTATGTAAACTTTTCAACCGTTTCAATGTCATCTTCATGTATAATATTCTGTGGGACTATCTTTCTTTTCGCCTGTATCATTACTCCTATTTTTTTCCGTGTTATCTTCTGGACCTGGCTTTTTGTTTGCATTTTTAACTCGGCTCATGTTTCCTGTGCTCCTGTTAATTTTTTAGTCATAATAATAATATCATCGGCAAAAGCGGTCAGTTGAACTGTTCGGTTAGTCAGTAGGTTTCCTCGTCCAGTTTGCATTTGCCTAACCACATACTCCAGTGCCAGGTTAAACAAAGTTGGGGCCAGCCCATCTCCGTGCTTTAGTCCCTGCGAAATTATAAAAAAAGTCTGTCCAGTGGTTTTATATTCGTACACATACCTGAATTTTATCCATTGTGACTTTAATGAGTCTAATTAGCTTCTGTGGTATTGCCAATTCAGCCAATATATTGTAGAGTTTGTTCCTTTTGACTGATTCGTATCCCTGTTTGAATTATACAAACACTTTGGGAACATCAATGTCATGCTCTCAGATGATTTATTCAAGATCTGTTTGACTGTAAATATTTGATCAAGTGTCAATCTTCCCCGTCGGAAGCCCGTCTGATACTCTCCAATAATATTATATGCCGTACACAGTAGAGAAATTTCACGGTAGTTTTTGCACTGGAGTTTGTCTCCTTTTTTATAGATTGGGTATCATACTTTTCTTCCAGTCGTTGACTATTTTCCCTTTTGGCCATAGGTCTTTGATGAGCGCGTGGATGTGACTTGCTAGGTGGTCGCCACCTAGCTTATACAATTCTGCTGGTATTTCGTCACCAGGCTAAAATGCCTGAGCCACCAAAATACATGAGTAAAAACCCTTTAAATTACATATAGTTGTAAAAGATTATACATCATGTTGTTAAAAAACTGTGATGTTCAGTATTAAATTAAATATGACTTCAGGTAACATACATGGCTAAATTGAGTTCCAGAGCCGGAGAGTAAACCTCTACACACGGAGAACAGCTGGTATTATTGTTTAATGCAGAGAAAATAATTAACATTTTTTTTAGCAGAATTATGCACACAACTACACAAGACAAGTCAAAAGCAGAGGAGAAAGCTCCATTATATATCATGTATTAGTGAACAGACCATCAGGGCAATGTCTTCAAACGTAAGACTAAAACGAGGAGCTAAAGAAAATAGTGACTCCTATCGAGTTGTAGCTAGGACCAGCCTAAGAATGGGACGAGAACCAATAACCAAAGATACACAAAAAAGAAGTAAAGCTCATAACGCCCCCACTATAGAAGTAACTAAGTTATATAACCTAGCAGATAAGAAGATTGTAAAGAAGTTTGAAAACTACGAAGATAATTATGTAACAGAGCACCTTGAACAGGACTGTGATTTAGACCAAGCTTTGCAAAAACTGAAAGAACCACTTCTTGACGGTAGTAAACAAATTTTTGAAATAATCAGAAATAACAGAACTAATAAGTGTCCAAATTGGTGGAACAATGAAATAAAGGCAAACAACTACCAAAAATACAAATAGCAGAGAAATATGGTACTAGCAGTGAAACAGAATAGTTGGGAAGAATTTGGAAACAAGACGGAAGAATAATATCTTCTTCTTCTTCTTGATGTGCCTATACGTTACAAATGTTGGCGTACAACACTATAAAAAGGGACAAAGAAGACGTAGCATCGCAGCATTCTTACGTTTGTATCAAGAAAGAGGTTGTGACTGAAGAAGGCTTGAAAAGGGCCCCCATCTAATTGAAGGTGGATCTAGCTTTTCCGATGCGGGCTCTAATCTCCTGGTTGTTGATCCATTCTTTATCTATTGTAGTGCCGAGGTAGTTGTAGGGTGTCACTCTTTCTACACTCTTTCTCTAGTGCGTTGACGTAGAGTTAACCTTCTGTTATCTTTTTCTTACTAATTGTCATAAGCTTTGTCTTCTTAACGTTTATATTAAGTCCATATTGTTGACTTTAATACGTGATTTTGTTTATAAGAACTTGTAGGTCTTCTAAGTTGTCCGCAAATACTATGATGTCATCTGTATATCTGATGTTGTTTAGCTGGTAACCATTTAGTAGCATACCTTTTTCAGTTTTGTGCAAAGCTTCGATAAATATTCTTTTAGAGTACAGATTGAAAATTAGAGGAGACAAAATACAGCCAATAAACGAGATAGGAGGAATATAGTAACTACAGAGATATATCACTAGTAAGCATCCCATCCAACGTGTACGAGAAAATACTAGAGAAACATCTTTTACAATAAGTTGATTTTAAAATGAAAAAATCGCAGAGTGGATTCAGAAAAGGTAGAAGCATTCAAGACCACATTTTTACTATTAAGAAATTAATACAGAACGCACATAATTCACGCACTGAGTTATACCAAGTCTTTATTGACCCTTGAAAAGAAAGGTGTGAATATCAAACTCAGGGAAGCCATTACGAACGTATACAGATATACAACATACCGGGTCAGAACCGATAATATAAAATTCTAAGAGTTTATAGTAAATGAGGGTTGACATCAAGGAAAAGTCCAGGAGAAATTATATGCCAGACATAGAAATTTAGATGTAATGTGGATCTGAAAGTGTCTATCTTGTGATATTCGGAATAAACGAAGAAACACTCAGTCGAATATACAAGTATAAAACGCTGCAATAATAAAACGAAATTTAAGGATTAATGAGGAGAAAACGAAAGTAATGGTATGTGGAAAAAATGACAAACAAACAAATATAAAAAAAACGTACATACACTCGAACAAGTAGAAACCTACAAATACTTGGAAGTGCAAATAGAGAACAGAGGAACAAATAAGTTCAGAAAAAATATAAAGTGCTGCTCGGATGTACCATGCAATCAAGAGTACGTTTTTGTCCAAAAAAGTATCCTAAAAAGGAGTGAAAATTAGCAGAAAGACGTTTATTGATAAATTAAGGTCGAAAATAAAGAACATAGAAATGAAGTTTCTTAGAAGAATACTGGTCATAACCAGGTTGGTCAAGATTAGAAATGAGGTAAAGAACGTCTTAAGGTACAACCAATTATTAAGAAAATTAAAGAGGCTCAACTAAGATGGTACGGACAAATTATTAGAATGAATCAAGAAAGACCAGTTAAACAAGTATGAAAAGCGAGGAAAAGCAAATTAATAGACCAAAACGCAGGTACATGAAGGTATAAGACGATAATGTAACCTAAATAGTAGGGGATAAGTAAAAAACAAGTAAGAAGTCCAGCAAAAAATAAGAAGTAATGGAGAAAAATTGTGCATGCAACTAACCTATTACATGGGGTTTAAGAGTATGGTATGCCTTTGTCAGATCTACAAAAACTACATGAGTTGAGAGGTTGTGGGTTAATCTATTCTAATTAACGTGCTTTACAGAAAATACTACACGAAAGCCACTTATATATATATATATATATATATATATATATATATATATATATATATATATATATATATATATATATATATATATATATATATATATAGTAGTTTTGAGTTTTTTGAACCGTATTATATTTAATATACAATTAATATTTCTTGGGTTAGGTTCAATAAAGATAAGTTACATGTGGAACTAGATTTTATTTTTTTTCCATTGCAATCAATCAACGTTTCAGCAGGAAACCCTTGCCTTTGTCAAGATTCTAAAATGTGTATATATATAAGGAAACAGATATTGTAAAATATGTATATATATATATGACTTACCAAAACGTAAAACGTGACACAAACATTAACGAACTGACATATAAAAGTTGATATCTGATATCTCATTGTTTACTGTCATTAGTATATAATTATTTTTATATGGGCGTATCGTTGATGTTTTTGAAAAAGGTAAGGTGGAGATATGTTATGACTTTAAGAGCTTTTTATGATGTTATATTGTTATTGTTTAAATCAGATTGAAATATATTTTATTTAGGTTTTGTGTATCTTTTTTGTCATTTATTGCGTTGGTGTTTCTTTTTATTTCTATTGATTCGTATATCTCCCTTTTCTTTTTGTTTTTTTCTGTTTTTAAAATTTTGATGTTTTCAAAGTCAAATTTATGCTTCTTCCCGCTTTCATGCTTTGTGAGCGCAGTGACGTTGTTCTTGTCGTATTTGTGAGAACGAATTCTGGATTGAAGCAGTTGACTGGTTTGACCGATATAGACACCTTCACAGTTTGTACATGGTATCTCGTAAACAACATGTGATTTTTTAAGTTTTGGAGTTTGTGTTTTTAGTTTTGTGAAGTATTTAGTTAAGAGGTTGTTGCCTTTGTGGGCCACTGTTATATAATGTTTGGCTAAAAGATTTGTTAGTTGTTCGGATAAACCTTTTATATATGGAAGAGTTGTATAAGTGGTTTTGAAACTGTTGGGTTTGTTGTTAGTTGTATTGTTATAAAATTTATTGAGTCTTGATTTGAAAATAGTTTCGATTAGATATTCGGGATATGCATTCTTTAGAAGGGCATTTTTTTGCTTTTTTTATTGCAGTTGGTCTGTATTCTGCATCTGTTAGTTTTATAGATTTATCAGCGAGACTTATAATTACAGACTTCTTATGGGAAAATGGATGATGGGAATTGTAGTTAAGATATCGTGAAGACCATGTTTCTTTTGTAAACCACATGGTTTTAACTGTATTGTTAATGCGATGTAAGGTGATATCCAGAAAGTTTATTTTATTATTTTGTTCAATTTCTATAGTGAACTTTAATTTTGGATGGTAACTGTTGAAAATATCTAAGATTTCGGTTGTTTTATTTGTTGGAATAGCACAGACACAGTCGTTGATATAGCGGTAGAAGAATGGTACATTAAAATCTAAATGACTCATGACAGATTATTCTAAGTCTTCCAGAACCAGTTGGGCAATGACACTAGATATACTTGCACCCATTGCGCATCCATCCATTTGTTGGTATATTTCGTCTTTATATAAAAAGTATGTTGAGTTTTAACTCAACATACTTTTTATATAAGGACGAAGTCTTCATATACTTCAGTAGTATATATATATATATAATCTTTAGATGAAAGAGTTGTGGATATTAATAAAAATGACAAAAAAATAGTACAAAAAAGTGACGATTGCCAATGCAGAGAATTAAATAACGAAAATGGCTTGATGGTAGTGAATATGAGTTAATTTATGTACATTAAACTTGCCACGTAAAAGGTGTCTCTAGCATTATATATCTTTATATAGAAAAGTTTGACTAACTTGCAACATAGTTCAAAGATTTAATAGAATGGCTATTTTAGTTAAATTTTTGCGAAAATATCTATGTTAATTATACCTAAATGATACATCTGTAAAGTTTATTAAACTATGTAACTAGTTACTAGGAGTTTGTCAGAGATAATCAGTTGTAATACCTCCGCTTACAAATTAACTATACCTGATAATGCATTAATTGCCCTTTATCGTGTAATATTATCGTAATTGGTGTTTGTTCATTATCAACACTATTTCCTCTCTCAACACAATTAATGAATATTATTTATTTTTACTTAACCGACAATATTATTAAATATTGGTCTGGACACCGATACACACCAATAAACAATTAGAGAATTTATAGAATACATTGTTTATTGATGGTACATAGATGCAAAATGCAGTAAATATGAGTGTTGATTATTGTCTCGATAGTCCATCTCATTTTATAAAAATGGACTAAGTATAAAATAATTGTTGCATATAATAAGTTGTTTAATTTTTTTTAACCTAGCGATTTTAAACCTGATGATGGACTGTTTAGTCCGAAAACGTATGTTTTGATGTAGCCCTTTTAAGGGTTTTTAAATAAATATTATAAATAAATAATTTTTTTTATTAACTTTTTTTATTAATTTTTTTTTATTAACAACAAAGAGTTGTTCAGCTTTCCTTCTTCCTGTCCACTCCCTGATATTCTTCTACGAAGAGGCCTGCTTTCTACCAATTCCTCTGCGTCCTTCGATTTTACCCATCATAATAAGTTGAAGAATATTATATCGGTCTCCTCTTACTACGTGTCCAAAATAGGCCATCTGTCTACATTTGATGTTATCAAGCAGCTCGCGAGCAGCATTTGCTCTCTCAAGGACTGCCACATTTGTCAGCATAGCCGTCCGTGGAAATTTGAGTAGTTTTAGTTTAGTAACTACCAAAGTTATTAGCGGCATAATTATTTTTGTGTAGAGTATTGTTGTATTGTTATTAAGGCTCAAGTTCACGGAGCGAGTTTAAAACCTACACGCCGGCTTTTTTACAAGCAACTCATAAACTAAGAGTCTATGTACAGTCCAGTGTATTTGGTGCACTCGTTCTGTTAGCTGCTTGTAAAAACGCCGGAGAAAAAGTTGAACTTTACACGATATTCTAGCGTGAGTTGCAGTAGTTGCCGAAATAATTAAAAACGAATTTATTAGAAGACAAAAGGCGCAACGAAAAGCGCATTAGAGAAACGTGTGTGTGAAACCGTGGATATGACGACGTACTACTTATGGTGCATCCAATACTTTGCTGAAGAACGAAGATACTGCTATCCAAGAATAGACCGATTTAGGATCATTTCCCTTATGATCTATCTTGATACTGGGGATGCTGCTGCTCGACATCAGTGTAAGATATGGGAAGGGAAAGTTTGGTAATTAGATGGGGGAATGGGTCTAGGAAATAATTTCTCCCAGTTACTAGGAAATTAAGAGGTAATTATAGCGCCCGTGGCCAAAGTAGCATCCCTAAAGGAGATCTATATTCTATTAGGAATGTAAAAGAGTATATATCCGCTACCCAATGTGAACAATATAAACTATAAGATTTCTTAAATAACCAAAAATAAAGTGAAAAATCGTTAAAGGATTTTCACCAAAATAATAAAAGCATATAAAAAACATATACAGGATGTTTCAAAAAGGCATGCCATAAATTAAATCACGCATTCCGGGGACAAAAATAAATTGATTGAATCCCACTAACCTTAGTACAAAAGTGTACACAAAAGAGATATAGCCCTTCGAAGTTACAAAAAAAAATTTGTTTTTTGCATTACCTCCTTATTTGGGAAAGTATGTGCGAATTCATTTCATAAATTTACAGTTAATATTTTTTCTGTTACGGTACTGTAATGTGATCTAATTTGGTGCTGTATTTTAAAAGACCTTTTTGAAATATATTGTTTCCTGTTGTCTCATAAAACTTAAACTGGATATCTTATTTATGATGTTGTAAATACGGAGAATTTGGCTTCTCTTTTGTATGGTTCAAAAATGTACACACAAGTGTAAAGTTTCGCGTTACCGTCACAATTAGCTAAAATTATCGGAAAGGTCGCAATACAATGGAATGATTTATTATTACACCCTCTCGGATCACCGCTCAGAGGGTTACTAAGCTTTGACCATCTCAACGCATTGGCACTTCTTCATAAGACAACGATCGACACGGACCTAGTTTCCACGGTTCTCGTGCTGAGCCTCGGCGGCGACGCTAGCGTCGGTATCACGACCAACTCCTCATTCCTGTTAAGACGGCATCAATATCTTCAAAGGGTAAGTCTGTTCTTTGTACAAAACAACAATAATGAGTAAACCAGTTGTTTTCATAACTTATTGACAATTTATAGTTGCTATTTTCGCTAATTTTATGTACAAACAAATATTGCATTTTTCGTTATAATTATTTATTTGATATAATTTAACCAGCGACCTCTCAAGTTTAATCCTAGACACTCCTAAACTACTTGATATTTTGTAATAAAAATGGACACGTTTCTTTCTTGTTCTGAAAGCATCTTTCATACAAAAGAAACAACAAAATCTAAGCTCACAGAAAAATTGTAAGAGAGGTGTGCAGCCCTAAATTCCCCCGAACTTTTGAGTACGTTCAAATCAAATGCATTTTGTGGCATCATTAGTTTAACACATTGTTGTTAAAACTTTTTTCTTTCTTATCACTTTTTCGAAAAACTAGTTTTTCCCGGTTTACCATAAAATTACAATTAGTTTCTACGGATACAATCACTACAAACAGTTCCATCAATATCAGTCAATAATTTGAAGGTATCATTTATTGTGTGAATAAGATTAATGTTAAAAATTTTGATATTACAATGGCCTACACATTTAAGGAAAAGGCAGATAAGTATTTTACTTTCGGAAAGTTGGATCAGATTAAATTATGATTTCAATAAACTATTGTGAATATCGTAGGTGAATGTAAAGGAAATAGTGCAGCAGCCGCAAGGCGTTATGCAGTAAAATACCCCAATCGAAATACACCACATAGACGATTATTTCTGACCATTGATCTTCGTTTACGGGAAAGGAATACATTTCAACCGCAAGTTTCTGGCAATAGTGGTCAACAAATAATGGATGCAACCGATGAAGATATTTTAGAAATCTTTAAAGAAGTCCCTGAAAAAAGTACAAGGCTAATAGCCACTCAACTAAATGTTGCTCGCGTAAGGGTTTGGAGGCGTTTGATGATCAGCTGCCTAAACCCTATCATTTAACAACGGTTCAAGAGCTATTGGTTGAAGATGATCCTAAAAGGATTGGATTTTGCTATTGGTTGTTAATGGAAAACACTCGAAATGTTAATTGTATTAGAAATATTTTGTTTGCCGACGAGGTTACCTTCAGTAAAAATGAAATAACAAATCATCATAACGAGCACATTTAGGCCGATGAAAATTCTCACGCCAAAAAAACGACTTGTCACCAAAGGACTTTAAAAGTTAAAAGGCAGGAATTGTGGATAACAATCTAATAGGCCCAGTATTTTTTCCCAACAATTGAAATGGTGTTAATTATTTGCAGTTCTTGGCAAACGATTTACAAGAGTATTTCGAAGAAGTTTATATTGCAATAAGGCAAAATATGTGGTTTCTACAAGATGGCGCTCCACCGCATTACAGCAATGAAGTCCGGGAAAACAGTATCCTGGTCCAGGAAAACAGGCAAGCAGTATCCTGGTCGGTGGATTGGAAGGGGTCGTGACGCACCTATTTCTTGGCCATCCAGTCCAGGTCTTAACCCCATGGACTTTTGCTTTTGGGGGTTTATGGAAGAGGAATTATGTATTATGTAACAATATGATTTTTCAGAAAAGTCAGAAAAATATGATTTTTCAGCGCATTCGGTTTTCCTTATTAAAACGATACCGAATCTGTATTGAAGAAAATGGGGGTCATTTTGAACATTTATTTTATTATATTTATAGAGGTTATACAAACTTTTTGTACTTGTTAATTCATTTAAGCCATTTATTTAGTTGCACGTAATTTTTTTTTGGTTAATGAAATTATTAAGGGAAATGAAAAGGGCCGTAACTCAATAAAAACTGTTTTTTGAAAAAAGTGATAACAGGTAAAAAAATTTTAAAAATAATGTGTTATACCAATGATGCCACAAAATTTATTTCATTTGGACGAACTCAAATTATTTGGGGGATTTATGGCTGCACACCCCCCCCTAAAATTTTTCTGTGCGCTTAGATTTTGTTTGTTTTGTTTTGTGAAAAATGCTTTCGGAACAAAAAAGTAACGTGTCCATTTTTATTACAAAATGTCAAGTTGCTTAGAAGATAAGAAAACAATTTTTATTTTGTAACTTCAAAGGGCTGTAACTTTTTTTATACTTTTGTACTAAGGTAAGTTGGATTCAATCAATTTATTTTTGTCCGTGGAATGCGTGATTTCATTTATGACATACCTTTTTAAAACACCCTATATAGAACATGACATAAAAAATTTGTATTTAATGAATAATAATATTATTTTATTGTAGTTTTGACAATTAAAGTTAATGTACATTATTAAATTAAATTTTATTATTTTGCTAGTTTAGTTATTGTCATGGATATCTTTATGTACTATACGATAATATTGAAATTGCTTACCATATATCTAAACTATATCTTGCTTATACTCATTTTTAGAAACCTTTTACTAATTCTTAAAAAAATTTTAAAAAAAATCTTTTTGTCTAAAAAACTCTAAAAAACCTAAAAAATCTGAAAAATATAACGGATGTAGCCAACAAACTTGTTTGTTTTAAATATTACTGTTGCACAATTTACAAGTTTTCCATATTTATTATTAGTCATGGCTTCATCCCATGACAATTAAAATTTAAATACAGGTGTTTGTATAGTAAATAAACATTTGCACTTTATAAATCAAAAGAACATCTTTGTGTAAAGTACATATTAATAAATTGACTTCTTTATTAGCTACTCTACTTATTCATTTTAATTTTAATTTGTCGAATTTAAGTGCTGTCTTCATTCCTGAGGTTTAACGTTAAAAGGCACGAGACCATTGGCAACCAAGAAAGTGAAGTGAAGTGATTCCTAAAGTCTATAATCATCCATTGTATGTGTTCTTGAAAGTTAATTAAATCATCTAATCTAATCAAATTAGGTGGCTATCGGCGAGCTCAACCGTTCTTGCAGGTTTTTTAAACCGTGTATTCTTATTCCTATTAGTCTTATTTTAAAGCTCTGGACAAATTAGGAAATGCCGAAAGGTCTTAATCCTAATGAATGAATAATCCGAATCTGCACTTCCACGCTGTAGAAGACGGGCACCATTCATACGGATGGCTAACGCAAAGAGGGACCGAGGTTGACGGTATAAGTAATCTCTCACTACTGGCTAAGGGCGCTGTTATCCTATTATAGACCAGCGTCCTATTTATAGATCAATGAAAATTTTAAAGAAAAATGTATGTTAGGCTGTATTAAACTAAATTACAACTTCTTTTGTATTATATTTTCAATATCCTTTAAATAAAAAAAATATATAAATATCTGATAAATTTGCTGACTTCGTTTAGATAATAAAAGTTTATTTTACTGGATTATTCTTGTTGATAAATGTTTATTACAAACTATATTCAAACTATAAATTGTTGAATCGCCAAGTTTATTTTACTGATCTATAAATAGGTCACTAATACTTCTTCTTCTTCTTCCTCTTTATAAGCAATTCTGCTTGTTCATTGGGGGATTAATACCTCTATGATAGGTTGTCACTCCATCTTCTGCGCGGTCGTCCGATACTTCTTCTGTCGATTGGTGACTTATCTCTTGTTATTTTGACGCTCCGTTCGGCTGGCGGAGATAAGAATACGGCCGAGGCCAGAAGACCCTGCCTGTCGTAAGAGGCGACTAATGGGTGGGCAATGAGAGATGGAGAGAAGTCGTTCGAGGTGTCGGGCTTGTAGAAACGCACTCAAGATGCATAGTCATCTCGGTCACCGGTCTACACTCCTAGTATCCAAGACGAGCATCTCGTGGGACCACTCTCCTCTCATTCCACAAGAGCCAGGTAAGGTTGAACGAGCTGGGCCACTAAATACCTCCCACGGCCTTACACCACCGAGTGTGATGTCGTTGTTCCGGCACGTACCTACCTGCAAAGATTTACGAGTGGTAGAGGAGCGATTCCTCGGCGGTGACCTATCTACGTGCGAGGTGGAATTCCTTCGCTTGCGTCGCCTTACCTCCCCGGGGGATCTCCGGACGAGCGACGTACCCGCAACACAGATACTACGGGTAAGGTGGAGCCCCACGATGCCGCCTTAGTTGGTGTCGGACTCGTAGGGGCAGTGGAGTCGTTAAAAGGTCGTATGCTGAAAGTCCGGGTAGAACAGGGTCCTGCCAGTTTTAATAATTGGAGGGCACAAAGCTATGCTATGTTATTTTGACGACACGGGTTTCCTCCATTCTGCATATGTGGTTATTTCATTATTTTTTCTATTTTGTGTCTATTCATTTATACACTGTACGATACATTTTCTTCTAAAGTCTTAACTTCTCTTTCGACCTCTCAACGTATTTCCTGTAATTCTTCTCAGTATTCTCATCTCTGCCGTTTCCAGTAGCCTTTGCGTTGTGGCTGTGTTGGGTCTTGTTTCTGAGGCATATGTCTTTATTGTTCTTACAGTGGCTTTATAAATTATTTACTTCATCTCAATCAATCAATAAATCAATTTTTTATTCATTTCATCTTAGTTTTACAAGTATTGAAATGCATCAAATACAATATATGATCAGTAAAAACTATAAGTACATAAAAACAGTTAACATAAAAACATATAAAATATACACAAAAACATACAAACTGTTAAAAAGATGCCTGCAAGTATTCCTCTAACGCCGGAGTTCCCTACCAGGGGGGCATGCCCCCAAGGGGGGCATAGAGAGATGTCAAGGGGGGCGGAAGACGTTTACGATTTTAGAAAGAAAAAAAAATAATCAAACAACATTTACAAATACCCCCTCTGTGGCTCAGTGGTAAGAGCGCCTGCCTTTAAACCTAAAGGTCGTGAGTTCGAATCCCACCTGGGTGGAAATTTTCGTTTATTAAAAAAATTAATAAATGAAAATAATTTCTATCCTTGTGCGATCGGTACACACCGGAGGGACCGCAGACGTTCGGATACAATTAGCGTCTCTTAGCAAAGACAATGACGTCGACTTTGCTAAGTATCAAGACAATTACTCTACACACACACACACACACTACACCTCAAATTGTAAGATTGGCGAATGGATTTAGTGTCCGCAGTCATTTAAACACAAACAAACAAACAAAAACATTTACAAATAATATTACAATGTAATGTTTAATTTACACGGATAAAATTAATGAAATTAAATATGTCAACAACCGTTTCAAAACCCGACACGAACGTCGTCAATCGCAGTTTATATAAGTTTCGACAAGCCACTACATGAAATCCGCGCGCAACCCCTCCGCACCGATTCCGCATAACGTTCATTAGGAATTAGGATTAGGAATCTCTTGCTTTACGAATACT
The DNA here is from genome assembly GCA_918026665.1 of Diabrotica balteata. Lineage (NCBI taxonomy): Eukaryota > Metazoa > Arthropoda > Insecta > Coleoptera > Chrysomelidae > Diabrotica > Diabrotica balteata. The sequence continues at coordinate 33,497,464 of OU898283.1, forward strand.
AGTTCCTTTTTCTTCAACTTACTTATGTGAGACAGGCTTTTCTGCTCTAGTTTTAATTAAAACTAAACAGCGAAATCGTCTTGATGTCGATAGCGACCTGATGATAGCTCTGGCAAAAACAGATCCTAGAATCAACCAAATAGTACAGAATATGCAATCTCAAGTGTCTCATTAATATTTACTTTGTTAAATTTAATTTTTTTGATAAAAAACATGTACTAGTTTAATTAAACTTTTAAAATTTGTTTATTAGAATTAAAATAAAATTTTAAGTATATAATGTGCGTTTTTTGTTGTATTTATTAAAAAAGTAAAGGGGGGCATGAAAATTTAATTTATAGTCCGGGGAGCCCCAACAAAGAAAAGGTTGGGAAACCCTGCTCTAACGAATAGAAAGTGTTTACAGAAGTAAGTCCCTAACTATTCTCTTAGAAACATAAATATTTGACTCTTTAACATAATTAGGTAATTTATTATACAAACGAACGCATGTTGGGTAAGGACCCTTGCCCACAACGGTGAAGTGACAAACAGGGGTCATCAAATCATTTCTGCAACGAAAATTGCAGCCACTCATTAATGAAACATCATTTATGCAAATAAAATTGCATCTATGTGATTTTACATAAAGAACACAACTAAAAATATACAGCGAAATTACAGTTAAAATATTTAATTATTTAAAAACTGGTCTAGAGGAATGCAAGCGACTTCTAAACGTCATGGTACGAATCTTTTTTTTTAAGAACAAGCAGCTCATTGATTCGAAAGCAATTTCCCCATCAAGCTGTACATGAGCAAAATAGTAAATTTTTAAGATATTTAGGGAGACAAAATTCCTAAGGTCGTAGAACATAACAATGCACAGACAATCTTCCCACTACATAATCAACGTGAGAGCTCCAAGACAAATTAGAATCCGGGTAAACACCTAACAACTTAGTGGAGTGGCTATTTACCACTGACCCATTGTTAAGTTTTACTAATGGACTCATTTGCATAGTAGAAGGTGAAAAGGTTACCATATTGGTCTTTAATCCATTTAAAATTAGGGCATTATTTTATTTATTATTATCTCAGTGTCAATGTATCTGTTTCGCCATATGGTGTTATTAACGCATCTTGCCAGTCTATTTGCTTTTTGTACTTGATCTCTCACTTCTTTGTCCAGGTCTCCATAGCTAGAACATGTAATTACCAGGTCTTTTATTTCCATTACTTGTTCAATATTGTTGCCATAATTTTATACTTTACATCCGGTTGGTTCTTTGCTGACTACTATTGTTTTAGTTTTCTGAGATGAGATTGTCATATTAAATTTATTTGCTATTATGTTCCAATAAATATAAGGAAGCCAAAACAACAATTAAAGTATATGAAGAAACAAAATCAATACAATTAAATGCGTAAGACAGGGTGACATAATATCATCGAAACTTTTCAATCAATCTCTGGAAGATATTTTTAAAAGATTAGAGTGGAAAAAGGTATAAAAATTTGTGGACAACGCTTGAACCATCTAAGGTACTCTGATGACATCGTATTGATAACCAATAAAAAAGAATTATTTAAAATGATGAAAGAACTGGACGTACAAGCTGGAAAGATAGGCCTTAAAATGAATTACAGCAAGACCAAAACCATAACAAATACAGATGAAGGCATCACAATGAGAATCGGACAAGATGAAATAGAACAAGTTCAGGATTATACATATATATATATATATATATATATATATATATATATATATATATATATATATATATATATATATATATATATATATATATATATATATATATATATATATATATATATATATATCTGGGTCAAACAAGACCAAGAGGCAATAAAAATAAAAACAGAAAAAATAGAACAGGTAAATGAGTATATCTATCTAGGACAAGCAATCAGAGCTAATAGAGAAAATCAAACAGCCGAAATATCGAGACGAGTAAGAATGGGATGGGCAGCGTTCGGCAAACTTTCTTACGTTCTAAAAACTAAAACAATCCCTCTGTACTTACGAAGCAAGGTATATAACTCCTGTATCATACCGGTGCTCACCTACGGAGCACAGACATGGACATTTACACAGACCAATTTGGATAGGATAAGGAAGGCACAAAGAGCGATGGAGAGACAAATGTTGGGTGTATCACTTAGAGATAGAAAATGTAACCAGTGGATCAGAACCAGAACAAAGACAGTAGACGCGATAGAACAAGCAGCAAAACTGAAATGGAAATGTGCTGGACACAATGAACGTCTCCAAGACGGACGATGGAACAATGCCATCGGAAACTGGCGTCCATACAATGCAAAGAGATCAAGAGGCAGACCACAGATGAGGTGGAAAGATGACATCAGGAAACAAGGAGGTCCCACATGGCAGAGAACAGCTTAAGATAGGGAAAGATAGAGAGAACTGGGGGAGACCTATATCCAACAATGGAAGGATAGAGAATAGGTTCAAAAAAAAATATCTGGGTCAAACTGTAAAACTTAACAAAGAAAACCAAACAGCAAAAATAAAAAGACGAGTTAGGGAGAGCGCCCACCAAAGTGGCGTGGCAGTGGCAAGTAGCAAGTAGCACGCGTCTAGCATAATGTAACCAATCCTAACGAATGATTAGAATGAATGATGTTACTGTCATTTTGGTGTAAACTGAATCATTCGTTTTCATTGGTTACATTATGCTAGACGCGTGCTACTTGCTACTTGCCACTGCCACGCCACTTTGGTGGGCGCTCTCACTTAGACTGGCATAGGCGGCATTTGGCAAACTAAGCTACATTACTGAAAACAAAAGATATCCACAGCATCTTAAAACCAAAGTATACAATCAATGCGTATTCCCTGTTCCAACTTATGGTTCCCAAACGTGGACATTTACAAAACAAACATGGACAAAATCATAAAAACCCAAAGAGCAATGGAATGGCAAATGTTGCACATAATGAGTGAATGAGAGAGAAAACAAAAGTGAGGGATGTTAGACAAGAAGTTGCAAAATTGAAATGGAGGTTTGCCGGACACAATATAAGACAAAAAGAAGACCGATGGAACAAAATTCTTATAAGTTGGAGACCGCGAAAATATAAACAAAGCAGAGGAAACCCCAAATGAGATGGGCAGATGATATCAAGAAGCACGTGAGCTCTATGTGGATGACTGTAGCGACAGACAGAGAAGAATGGAAAATGATTGGGGAGGCCTTTGTCCAAAGATGGACGGAAGAAGGCTAGATTAATTAGATAGATTATGTTAAATCTGTGGACCAGACTTTGCAGACTATCTTTGTCTGGGGCTATCAATATTGCGTCGTCTGCGTAACAGAGTATTTTGATTTCTTTGTTCACCATTCTGTATCCTGTTCCTTTGTTAACGGTTTCAATGATTTCATCCATGATCAAATTGAAGAGCATGGGGCTCAATGAATCCCATTTTTTTTTTAGTTCCGCTGCCTATCTCTATAGGTTTTGTAAGTTGTCCATCTAATCTAACTTCCATTTTGTTGTTTTGGTAGATGTTATAGCTAGTTTTTATAATATTTAGGGGAACTTCTCTATTATATAAAAGATGTATTACATCTTTGAGCCTTACTCTGACAAACGCTTTCTTAGGTCATTCAGACCTAGAAATGCTGGTCAATTATACTCTACTGATTTCTAAGTAATTTGCTTTATAACGAATATTGCATCTGTACATAATCTTTCACTACTAAAACTATGTTGTTTATCTGCTACACTTATCCTTTGATTTATTACCACTGGTAAAATTTTAGCGTAGTATTTAACAAGTTTATACCTCTGTAGTTTTTGGCTGTGTTTTATCTCCTTTTTTAAATAGTAGAATTAGTTCGCTCGTTTTCCATTCTTCCGGTATTTTATTGTGTTCTATAATTTTATTACTTAATGTTGTTTATTTTTCTGTTGTTGTCCATTGCTGCCATTGCTGTTCATTGCTGTTCATTATTGTCATTGCTGTTCCACAATATTTCAGTAACTCGTTTGGTATCCTGTCTTTACCTGCTGCTTTTTATACTTCAGGTTTTCAAATATTTTCCGAACTTTCTGTACATTTTTATTAAGTTCTTCATTTGTGATAATTTCTGGTCCTAGCGTCGTTTGTTCTTCCTTTGCATATAGCTTTTTTGGAAAGTCAATCCACGTATCCTTTTGTATGTGTTTTCGTTCTATTAATTTCCTTGCCTCCGTTCTTTGATCTGTTATGAAGCGCCATATTTCCTTTTGCAAACCGTAAAAATCATGTTCCGTTTCTTTCGAAAAGCACTTCCAGTGAATGAATTTTAACATGTTACATAAATTATGTTAAAATTCATGTTTATCACATTCGACGCTTACTGGATAGCCCAAACTTGACGAAATGCCCCTGAAGATGCTGTTTTAAGCGAAAGTACTTGGGCAAGATTTAATTGTTAAAATTGTGCTCGATATTTGCCTTTCATTTTCAAAGCTATTATTATTGTTACTAATCTAAGGGAACAATAACCCAAACAAATAATTAGATTTGGCTAAACTTAATCAGATTGATCAGCGGAAGGATTGGTAAAACCGTTATAACAACTGTTGCAGACAATATTGCTACGCTTAAGACATAAAAATGTGGTACGAAATATACAATAGTATTTGGACAAACGCGTCGTCTTTGTCGCAAAACAAGAACACCTTTTTCTTTTATGGCCCGTTTTAGCAACATCTGGATCTGCCCCACTGGTTGAACTTTCCTCTTTATGTTTCTGAAACTGCAAAAGTCTATGAATAACTGTAGTAATATCCGATCGCTGTTTTATTTGCTATTACAATAACTGACTTGAAGGTTTCGAATGAAGAGTCTACGTCGTATTTTTGAATTCTGGTTTAGCATGTGAAGAATAGGAAGACTAAGATGGGCAGGACATCTGGCAAGGTCACAGCAGAACAACCCTCATAGAAGAATCCTTATGTCACAACCCGTGGGAAGTAGAAAAGGGGTAGGCCAAAACTCAGATGGAAGGATTGTGTACATGAGGATGGTAGAAAGATAGGCGCAGCAAACTGACAACGGTTGGCAATGGATAGGACTGCCTGGCGTAATAGACTTGGGAAGGTCGAGGCTCCTTCATAGGGCTGTAGTACCATTGATGATGATGATGATTTAGCATGTGAATGGACTGTGCGTTGATCATAGCAACGTTCAAGACGACGTAACATATCACCACAAACCACCTTCTGCTGTTTCTGGCTACATCATATGAACCAACCATTTGGTCTAGTGTCAACCCCTGATTTTGTAATAAATGGTTATCTCTGGCTTGTACATATCTGAATTTACTACGTCATCAAAGTACATACTAGATACTAAAATTACATTTTTCCCTTCTTCGGCACATGCGATACAAGAGTACAATCTTCACGAAAAGCAAAAAGGTAGATTGTATTGGTCTGTTTGCTGTACTCACTAATTCCGGTGAAAAAATTTTAATTCCATATTTGTTAGATTTTGATGGTATATATTGCCTAAATCCGCATCATCCCCAAAAGCTTGCCAACATCTCGTCTATAGTTACGTTTTGTCCCATGCAGTACCCTTTTTTGCAATTTTCTACAAATAGTGAACAGATTTGCATAACAGCTGACAATTTATTAATCTTTAGTCGATCTGGTCGAGTCGTCTTGTCATTGAATCTTATACAGTTGTGAATGAAGCTGAATCTTCGCATTGACATCGTAAGGCTAAAAATCATTCAATTCCACTACCATCTGTTGCCCATAAATCTTCCAAATTTAGTCGATTTCGTCGGTTTGTTTAGCATCTCTTTCTCTAGAATATCTACTTGAAATAAAGTTTATATATTTATTTGTATAATGAAAAAATAAAATCTAAAAGTTCTTCTGACACGGAACAGCTCCAGTATTCATATTCAGTTATTGCATTTTTTGCAGTATTCCTTACTAGGGGCAATTGACCCAAAATATTTTATGTCGCCTAATTTTATTTCCTTAAACTGGTTTTTTCCCCACTTTGTTACTTTGTCTTTTCCGAAAAAATACTCCCGTTTTCATATAGATTCTCTTCGCTCTCCTCTCTAGAAATGTCTTGTTTGCTGTCTGAGTTTTCTGATCGCTCTTCGACATAATCGATTTCGTCCACGCCACTTGCGTCTTCAAACTCATTTCTTTCATTTCCATCGTCAAACTCGAGAAACATACTCTGAAACTCTTCAACATCCTTTGGATCATCCAACTTATATAGTTTTCTGAATGTAGTATAGATCTACAACGAAATAAACACGAAAAATTATAGGTTCGATCTGCGAGGTCGTGGACAGTCGCGGTATCTGTAAGATACCACTATTGTTCGGTTACGATAAAGGTTAAATTCGGAAAGTGGCTGCAGACTGCAGACCGCAAACCGCAGACTGCAGCGACAGTGTCGTCTGCGGTCAGACCAATTCCGAGCAGAACTGCACTGCATCTACAAAACAGCGACAACAGCATTACACGATGGGAATTTATAATAGTATGTAATATATGTAATAGTATATAATCATATAATATTAAAAGTCGTATAAGTAGGATATCAGACGCAATGAACAACGATGAATTAATGTTATATCTTTTGATGAAAGAAGAAGATGACGACGATCTTTTACTTTTGCATTATAAAAGAAAAAGGAAAACGACTAGGTCTCTATTTAAAAATAGACAATTTGAAGGAACTTATTCAATACTCATTAAAAATTATCTAATGGCTAACGAAGATATTCAGAAACAGCAAAAATACGTGTTGTCACTCTGCGGTCGGCGACACTACTGGTTCTGGTGCAGTCCTGCGGTTTGCGGTGGCGACGTTCTGCTTGCGGTGGCGACAGTGCCGCTCTACTCGACATAAAGCTCATAAGAAACCATATGAACCAGTAGGTCTGTCGCTGCGGTCTGCGGTTTGAGTTTGCAGTTTGCGGTCGTTTTCGGAATCGTATCTTAAACGTTCACTTCTCAACCGCTAGAAATTACCTGAAAGCCGACGTTGTGTGTTTCCCACTCAGACATAAATGTGCAGCTAGACAGTGCCTTTCAAAATATTTATAAATGTTTTTGATGTATGTCTCAGATCAGCCGCGACTTCCGGAGGGTTAAATAAGCCAAAAATACTTATTGGGAAATGATACAACTTTTAAACTTGAATTAAGATCACTGGTGAATTCAAAAATAATTTTTTGTAGTTATGTTTTTGATCCTTGAAAATCATAATTTCGCGATTATGTTCAGTTTTATATTGTTTATAACTCGAAAATGGAAATATTAGGGACCAAAAAGACCCTTTTTAATCTTACAGTGCTATTATAAAATTGTAGGGATTATACAAAAATGTTTAAATGTGTTTAATAGATTATGAAAAGGCGAGTGATCGAGTAAAACATACAAAACTCACTTACCTCCTCACTAGACAAAGATTAGACGCACGAGATATCAATTTTATTAGAAAAAAAAGTATTGGAAAAAGACAGCGTAACTGAAAATAGGCAAAAACGTGTCCTGTAACGCCCACTTAACAAGAAGAAGGCACCAAGGGTGTGTTCAGTTACCCCTTATCTTCAACCTTTATTTTAAGGAAGTGTTCCAAAACACACTGAAAAACATCCAAGAAGGCAATAAAGTTAACGGAAGGCTGATCAACAATATAAGATACGCCGACGATACTATGATACTGGTGGACACCCTGAAAGGGCTTTAACGGCTGCTAAACACAATAGTACAAGAATTCTTTGATCTTAAATCAATGCCAGTGAAAGAAGTAAACAAACATCCAAATCTATAGTACCTATTTACTTTCAGTACAACACATAACTTGCAAAAATTTAATTAAGATTCTTTAGTTGTAGCATGTTTTACATTTTCAATGTCAAAGTGTATTTAAAATTTAAAGGACTGTATCGAGAAATTAGTTCGGCTTTTTATTCCGTTAAAAATTTAAATCTTATCACATGAATGTATATGGAAATGTTTTAAATTTTAATGAGAGATAATTTTATAAAATATAACATTATTTTTTGTTACGGTATAAAATTCATGGAGCTAAAATCGAGAAATACCGATTTTTCGTAAAAAAAACTTGGGGAAATGTTTCAATGAATTGAATTACCTCCTTCTGGTAACAAAGAAAACAGACCCGTCGCCAAGGTCTAAAAATAGACTAAATTGGATAAATTTTTTCGGAACATTGACAGCCAAAAATGTGTGTACGGGATATTCGATTTTGAGCCACCATGAATTGACGGTCGTGCCAAAGAAAAGAGACTGATAGGTCAATTTAATCCGTCTTTCAAAGACATGTGAGGTGAATTTTCTAATAAAACTCTTTCTCGCAATATATATATATATATATATATATATATATATATATATATATATATATATATATATATATATATATATATATATATATATATGTAATGTTTTTTACCAGCAAACTTTTGTAAATAAACTCAGCTGCGTTTCTCTGTAAAAAAGTAAACATTATATACATTACCTGTAAAAAAGAAACAACATTTTAAAGCTTGTATTTTAGTTGTAAAAGATTCGAACTCGATGTAAAAATTACAGGCAACAAGTCGACTGGTCCAACGAAGACTGTAACTCATTTTTTATGTAATTGAGATAATTATAAAAATGTATTTACACTGTTACCAAAATTCATTAATCTATTAAATGGATGTTTTTATAGCATTAAGTGATACTTTTAATCATGATCTTACAAGGCTAAAACAGATTTAAGACATAAATGGTCATAAGTGACTTTTGAATGAGTTACTATAGTTTGCGATGGAGATATTTTTAAAGTAATAAATACCAGAATTATTTGTTTCTTAACTTTATTTATATAAAATGCTACATTTTGAAGAAGCTACTGATATAATTTGCAGTTTTATATTTTAGTTCAATTTTCCTCATCCGACTCTTCTTCGCTCTCAACTGAATCAACTTCGAGCTCGACTTTAGGAGGTACATAACTCTTTGAATTAAGATTTTTATAAAATCCATGGTACATTGTGGGTATTTTGCCGGTATTACACAGCCACAGTAATCCTTTTAGCTTTTTTTATTCAATTGGTAATGGTGCATCATACAGTTTCGGTGGAAATTTGATAGTAGTGGAAGGCCGTCCTCTGCATTTTCGATTTAATTTTATGTCACAACCTCTAAAACCATCATCGAATTCGTATTTAAACATTATAGAATTTTGGTGTTCATGCGAAAATTTTATTTCATGTTTTTTGCTAACTTTGATTGATTTCTTTTCGTTGTCAAGTTTCCAATTCTCGGTATCAGTCAGTTTTTTAAAATTAAAAAAATTATCTTGAGACATTTCCGTAACATCATAAACTCTTACTGTAGTTTTAGCCATTCTAATTAATGTAACCCACTGTTCTGGCACATATACAACTGATTGCCTTTTCTTTGCATTTTCGATAACAGCATGCATACTGTCACCCTCGTTCTGAGTGTGGCCTTTTTCCAGAAATCTGTGAACAATATCAATATGAAAATGAGCAGCAGCAAAGGAAAACATCGAAAACACAAAACGATTCCTTTTTGTTCCCCACAGTTTTTTAAGTAGAATATTATCGTTTTAACACTTTGTTGTGCCTTGAGATCTAAAAATTTCCAGAGGCAACTGGCAATTTCATTAGGACCTCTTTTAGCCACCTGCTCGTGCCATACATAGCAGTAACCCTGATTATTTCCAACATCATAAACTGTAAAGTTATATGTAGAGTATTTGCTTCTGTAGTAAAAATCACTTACGTTAGACAAAGGGGTAGCTAAAACCTTTTGAAGGTCAAAGCAAGCCACACACAAGCTCTTATCATCTAGTGCAAGCTGTTTGTCTATGTCTTTTAAGTTTCTGATAACTTCTTTGTTTTTCATATGGGACTCATATTGTTCGAGCAATTTTACTTTTTCAGCATCACTAGCCATATTAAAAACAGAACAAACAGTACACTGGTCCTTTTTTGGTTTAAAGAACCCAATATTGAACTGTTCATTGAAAATATCTCTATACTGGCGTGACGTGGCAGCTATAGTGATGTTATTTTTTTTTCGCAATGTTCGTTGTACAATCGGTACATTTTCTGGACAGTTAGCCCTTCTTCAAGGTACATCTTCATCGTATTCTTACGGGTATAATGGGAAGGTACTACAGGGAACTGATTTATGTGATTTTTTACGTTATCTATAAGTTCTGGTGATAGTTTATGTGGTCTGTTAGTGTGCTTTCCACGTTTATCTTTCTCTAATGATCCACTATCTTTCAGTTTCCTTAATGCTGTAGTGATCCAAGTTTCTGAAACGTTAAGGGTTTCCAAAAACATAGTTTTGCAAACACGTTGTTTTTCTTTGCAAATGTAGAAGTGATATTCTCGAGAGTAATTTCTTCGAGACCGTTGTTCTGCAGTAATAGTAACTTGTTTTTTGGCAACCTGTCTCACATGACGAGCAATAAAATCCCACTTTCTCGTATAATCTTTTAACTTCCAAAATTCATTGAAAAAAAGGTCTCTATTTTCTTTAGTTATTTTGGTAGCACATTTTAGTCTACATGTGTTTGCGCATGGTGCACCCATCTGTCTTCCTTTAATTTGAATACCTTTTCGATTTTCATGTTCAAGTCCCAGGTTTAGACTTGTTTTAGATTTTTCATCTGCCTACTTACTAAAGTCTCTAATTCTTTTCCTACTTACTCTCTCTATATTGCCTCTGCTTCTTCTCTTTCTATTTGTGGTTGCTTCAGTTATATTCTTATTAGGTTCAATTATTACTTCAGGGATGTTTTTGTCTTCTGTCGGAATGTAATCTGGGTCAGTATCAGAGTCTGCGTGAAATGGTTCCTCATCGCTTTCCTTCTCAATTATTTCATTTTCATTCCTATTGGCTTCATTCTCTTCTAAGCTTACTAAAATTAAACAAAAATGAGGTAAATGCCTACGTAATATTTTTTCATGCGGAATTTAAACCAACCTGTAAAACATTCAGGATTAATAACAGTCTCGTGGTCACCAGGATCCTCATTCGCCTTTTTGTATTTGCTTTCTTCTACATTACTTTCAGCAATATGTTTACCTTATAAAATAAGTAGGTTTTTACTTTGCTGTTATTATTTTAAATAAAGTTTATTATAAATTTACCTTCAAAGTAACGATAAGAAATATCCGTTTCAGTGTTTTTATACGCTTTCTCAGCTAATTCCAATATTAACTCACTTCTGGAACACATTATGGCAATTATAACAAAACTAAACTTTTGAACATAGCCTTAAACTAACGCAGAATACCGTAGTAACTCATGTTACGATACCTATGCTATCGCCTCAGATAACAACGAAGACTATTGTAACTCAAGATACGATGATTTTCTACGGTTGTTTTTCATAAATCGGAGATACTATAAAACTCATACACGTAATATTGGTTGCATAACTACGTTTACTGAGATACGATTCTTTCCTGGGGAAGATATCATTATGTTTTATTGTTTTGCGCTCGTAACTCAAAAAGTGGAAAATTTGAGTTACTACAGTCTTCGTTGGACCAGTCGAAGTAATAATGGCCAGACAATTAACAATGTAAAATTAATGAATTGCCACTGCCAAAATACCTTACAAGTATGGCTAAAATGAAAACAAAAAAGAGGAACTTAATGTTTTGATAGTGGCGTAATAAAATAAGAATATGAGAATATAAATATATTAATTATTATAAGAAATAGAAATACTATTGAAGAAAAACAAAACGATTGTTTTTCTTTACATCTCCCCTTAGAGAAGGAATTTTATAATAAAAGTTAAACGTTCACTAAATATTTGTTTTCAATACTGGAGTAAACTTAGTAATATCAAAGAAGTTTGATTCTGTTTTCCTATGCCCAGTATCAATTTCATAAATTGAATTGGAAATTTTCTTTAATATTTTGTACGGTCCAATCCTTAATTCATCTAACTTCTTTCTATTTAGGCAGTTTCCCTTTCTCTACATATACTAAATCCCCAATGTTCAAATCAATTTTCTTCCCATGTACATCGAACTGCTTTTTATTATAATCATGTAATTTTTTTTGTATTTTCCAAGGCAATTGTTCTATCTCATTCGAGATCAGCATGTCGTCGGCTAAGAGTGTTAACCTGCTAACTCCGTTTTTTATCTAAAATGACATTTTAGCGGATTCTGAATCTTTATACCTTCATACATCATCTCACAAACCCTCTAACTCCAATATAGTTTAAAAATAACAAAATTTTAAGTGCGCGTTATCCTGCTTTCTCCATAGTGATATTTTTCATAGCGCAACACTGCCATCTCCAGTATAACTAATGCAGGCAACAAGTGACCACGTGCTTGTGAGTTGCAAATCATAGTTTTTCAAAGAAATATTAAGGTAAATTTGTGTTCTTCGTATTTTTGATAGAGAGGTAAGTGTATTTCATTGTTTAGTTAACATATGATAAGAAAAATAATTGTATTCATGCTAAAAATTGCTAAAATCGAACAACATGGAGTTAGCAGCAATTCGTTTATTTTACTTATCTACCTATGTTACAATCTAAGTACATAGCAGATTTTCTTAATGTGATTGTTGTTAGAAGTAATTCCATTAGTTCAAAGTTATTTTAAAATTTCTAGAAATTAGTGTTAAACTTTCTAATTTGCCATCAATCGCGTTCCTGTTTTACGACTAAATGGGTTTTTACGAGGAAACTATGACGTATAAGTGGTTTTATCAGAAATACGGCTGTACCGTTGGGCGTGCATGATTTGGACGCTAAATTTAAAATTCGACACTGAAAAATAAAATTACCTGTTTCTGCATACATGATTTGGACGCTGGGTGTAATTGAAATGTAAATGGAAAGTCAGGTAATAAAATTCTAGAGATTAAGCTTGATAAGGTTTATTTTTCACTTTGAAATAAATACGACATACATTTTACAAAATGGAATCGATCGATACAGTTAGTTTGATACTCATGTATCCTATTTCTAACGAACATAATTTTTTTTCTACTCTTTGGATTTTTAAGTCTATTACTTTCAATATTACAGAGACTATTAATTTTAATGTCAGTTTCAGTTTAAAATTTTTTTAAAACATCAATAAAATGGAAAATATTTGGATGAGCATGGTAAAAATTATCATTAAAACGCGAGTGGAACGATTCACAAGCATTAGTTGTTAATTGTAAACTCTCACTTATCGCAGCCCACATCTCCGACGGAAATGTTGCGTGGTCGCCAATGTAGTTGTCCAATAAGTAGTCGGAAAATTTTTCAATTTTTGAATCCTTTGGTTGAATAGCCATAAAATCATATATGAAAGATTCTTCGACTTCTGAGGGAGGTAAAAATGGCAGCCCAAAAATATATTTTAGCCATTTAGATATCTCACTGTCTGCCAATTTATATTCCCGAATTAAGCCACAACCACCGATATTACGATACCAAGCTTGCATAAGATGAAAACGGCACCTTTTAATGTGCACATTTGGAAATTCAAAACGCGCAGCATTGTGGATAGCAATTTCAAAATCGGAGAAAATAATTTTTGGATTGAATTTTAGACCAATTACTTCACATTTGCGTTTCAAAACATTAAATACCTAGTTTTATATAGGTTTGTTCCGATTTGTCGGGAAGTAAACAATAACACAATGGTATATAATGTCCATTGATAAATACATGTATGGTAAAAAATTGCTTGAAATATTGAGCACAGTAACTAAATGTACATACAAATCGTTTCACTGCCGCACAGAAAACGCATGTTTGTGTTACACGAGAAGATGATAATGTTAGAACTTAGTTCAACCGCAAATATAAAATTCTTGTCTTTAAGTGTTTTGATATTCATAATATTTACCGCAGCAATAGATTCTTCTTTACTTTTGGGCAGTTTCGGTTGAGCCATTAGCCGTTCAATGTATATTTGATTTCGTATTAAATTAACACGTCTTTAACAGACATGTGGCTCAAGCAATCTACATTTTCTTTCAACGGACTATGTATGTTTTTGGACGGCCTTTCTGTCAAATTATCCTTAGCCTTCCTTTTGACACTGCTACGCACAATCTGTCTATTAAGCGTCTTGATATCACACTCGTGATTATGTTCTAAATTACTTCGGATCACTAACTTTTCTGGCCCTTTCGTGAATATCTTCGCTTTACACGACCGTTTTACGCACCTCCAATACGTTTCTCCCGATTTTAGTACTTTATCTTGAGAAAAAGTAAAACTGTTCACTTTGAGCAAAATTTTACCACAATTACTTACTAACGTTGAAATTTCCATGTTCACTTTTCACTATTCTCTGACAAACTAATAACTAGTAACTAAGTAAATTTCAATGACCATCATTAAACCCTAATTATATCTAATATCTGGTACCTGAAATAATCCTTCCGGCAGCGTCCAAAACAAGGGTACTTTTAAGACCCTCAGGTACTTCAGCGTCGAAAACATGCCCGCCCGTACCGTTTCATGTGTCCAAATTCCTAAGAAGAAATATTTTGGGGGCAATCTATTTTTTTATTTTCTCGGCCAGGCGAGGGAAACGTGGTAGTTGAAAGGGGTTGATATCGTTAAAACATGATATTTAATAATGTAATAAATCCAAAGAGAATAATATAAAAATATTAAAGTACAAAAATATTAAAAACTGTTTTTTTAGAATTTGTAAAAATCATTGTTCTAATTCTATTGCAGATGTCTAGAGCAAGTAAAATCCTTAAGTTAGCTGATGAGATAAATGGTATTGCTCAAACTAGTGGAAAATAATATATTGTTAAAAATGTTGGAAGTGACAATGAGACACCTAGTACAGAAAACGTAAGTTATAATGATACAGAACTGACTGAACTTCTCAATTATTATGACCGAAATATTGTAGTCGCATTGGAAAAACCAAATAACAATGATCTGGACTTTACTCGAGATATACCAGAAGATATTTTCTCAGATGAACGCATGGACCTTAACGAAAATCCCGAAAATTTTTCAGCAACTGGTGATGTTTCACATATTGTATATCAGTGGAATAAAGATGCCATATCAGATGACAGTGATTTCATTAAGCCTTTAGTACCATACTCTGACCATTCGGATTCTGACAGCTATGATGTTCCAGAAAAAAGCAAAAAACGTAAAAAGAGGTTTCAGGTTAATAAAAAGACCTGGTATTCTGAAAAAAATAAAAGTCGTCGGGAAATGGGTAAGAGCTATTTTGGAAGACAGAAAATAAATGGAAAGTGGAACTATGATATGGAGAAAACACCCCGAGAATTAAAAGAAAGATGTTGTTGCAAGACCAAAGAAAATGGATTACTTAAGTGTAATAAAATTTCTGAGGAAGAGAGAAATGTAATATTTAAGTATTTCTGGAATTTAAGCTGGGGAGAAAAAAAGTATTTGTAGATAATAGTGTAAAATCGACTGCTATAAATAGACCGAGAGATAGAAAAGACCCAGAAAAATCTAAACGAAAACAATCGTTAATGTATTATCTTCGAAGCAACGACACAGATATTAGAGTATGCCGCAAAATGTATGTAAATACGACAGGTATTGGCAGATGGACATTATTAAATTGAAAAAATAACTTTTCATTACCATTGGAATTCAGTGATTATGCATCTAAGCAAAAGCCCAACGTTTATAGACAAAACAGAAGTCGTAAAAATCCATTTGAAAGCGAACATACGGCCTTAACAGATTTTTTTAATTCTCTACCGTGTATGGAGTCACATTATTGTAGAGCTTCTACGAGCAAAAAGTATCTTTTACCAGAGTGGTCTTCAAAACAAGAACTATATAAACTTTACGTTAACGATTGGTGTCGTGCAAAGAATATAGCTCCATTATCTATGTTTACGTTCAATAACGTGTTTAATACACAAAATCTGTCTCTTTTCCGGCCTAAAAAGGATGAGTGTGGGCTATGTGCTGCTTACAAGAATAACCATGTTTCTGGAACTGAGTACAACTTAAATATTATTAAAAAAAAAGAGGCAAGGATTGAAAAACACAATGATTTCAATAATAAACGTCATGTATATGCAATGGACCTTCAAGCAGTCCTGCTGGCGCCAAAATCTAATATAAGTAGTTTATATTATAAGACCAAATTATGTGTGTACAACCTCTGTTTTTTTAATCTACAAACAAAAGATGGCTACTGTTATATATGGAATGAGAGTGAGAGAGGATTATCTGCCGAAGAATTTGCCTCCTGCTTTCATCATTTTATGGAAAACTATGCAATACCACTTCTAAATCCAAGCGAGCAAAATCCGGAAATCATTATGTATAGCGATGGTTGTACATATCAAAACCGTAACGCTGTACTGTCCAACGCAGCTGTGAATTTGGCAAAAATATATAACATAAGTATTATACAGAAATACCTAGAGGTTGGGCACACGCAAATGGAGGTAGATGCAATGCATTCTACCATTGAGCGTTGCGTAAAGAATAAGATAATTAATGTACCTGCAGATTATGCACACTTTTCCAAAATTGCGAGGAAGAAACCTGGACCATACACAGTCGAGTATTTGGATCATTTGTTCTTCAAATCTTTTAAAAAGGTTGAATTAGTTAAAAGTATTAGACCTGGCAAGAGGAAGGGAGACCCTAAAGTAAGTTATATCCTCGCCACTATTTACTTTACATGTTATTTAATATTTTCTATTTTAGGTAACCGATATTCGTAGTCTGAAGTACACTGCAAATGGACTAATTTTTTTTAAACTGCGCTTTAATGACGAATGGGAGATTCTACCACAGCGTATACCAAAGCCTATGGAGACTTGTTCTTGGCGTGAACTTGATAGTCTGCATGTAAACCGTCTAAAAATAAAAACTAAAAAGTATACAGATTTACAAGAACTAAAATGTACTTTACCGGTAGACTACCATGAATATTATGACAATATTCCTCACGAATAACGGTAGATGTAATAACTATTACAATTTTTAGTTTGAATTTTACAAGTTTTGCTTTTTTGTAGTGTCAACTAGTATAAATTTTGTAACGATACTGATTGTTTTATTAAAGCTATGTTATATTCTAGCGTAAATACATAAATAAAAATAAAACCGTTTCTTAATCTTTCATGTAAAATTACTGCCAACTCCAGATGGTGTTTAACATATATTTTCGAAAATCTGCCAACTCCATTTTTTAGTTCCGTAAACTAAATGTACGAACATCATTTGAAGAAAAGTAATTAAATAACTCATATACTATAGTTAATAAATAGTTGTGACAAAAAAATTTCGACAACATTAGTTTTGGATAAATTAACAGGTTTTTTTTGTCTCCTGAAAACTTTACCATTCTGGAGTTAACAGGTTAACACTCTTAACCGACGATGTGTGACTTTAGATGTTAGTTCATGTGGCAGGATGCTTATATTTTTTCCATCTATTAAATATTTTGGTGCAAATTTTGTGATGGTATGTTCAGTTTCATTACATATCTCTACAAATGTTTAAGCAATTGTTGTCCATGCTGTTTTCCTGCCACCTTCATTTATTTTGCAAATAATTTTATTAACCAATGTTGGGTTTAATCTTTCACTGATACCGTTTGAAAATGGTGCATGAACAGCAGTAAATATCATTTTGATGTTATTGATCTGTAGAAAATCTTTAAATTCCTTTGAGTTGATGCCAGGATATTGATCAATCATAACAGTTTAAATTTTGTGATCTTGTGTTACCATTTTAATTATCTTTATGAATTCATAAGAGTTTTGTGTTTGTGATGTCAAACAATAGGCATATCTTGAGAAATGGTCTACTAAGAGATGAAGATATTTTTTTGTTAGGTTTTCTTCTTGATTTATTTTTAATGTAGATATCACAGTTATCACATATTTTCTTAATGTTAGTAGTCATATTATTGGCTGTATAAAATGGTGATATTTTATTTAATATCTGGTCTGTTCCTAAGCGACAGTAAGTATTGTGTATATTTTTTGTCAATGTTTTACTTAAAGCTTCAGTTTTGTCTTTTCTGTTTGACTCTTTTTATAATATATATATATATATATATATATATATATATATATATATATATATATATATATATATATATATCATTCTTGAAGCTGTATTTAGTTTGATTATTTTGCAGATCAATATTTGAGAGTTGAGAGTTGCTCAATTTTTATATCTTCCATATTGATTAGGTTTACTACTTTTAATACTTCATCTGTATTTTCTTGAGATTCTAAAACTGGATTTCTGCCTAAACACTCTGCTTCCTGGTTATATTTTCCTGGATTATTCTTAACTTTAAAATTATATTGAGATAAGTAAAATGTCAAGTCTCCCAATTAATGTCACCTTTTTTTACCTAGTTTTGATGACATTAAAACATAAACGAAAAGGATTGCTACTTAAGAGAATTTAATTCGACAGTTTTTTTAGTAACGGGTTGTTTAAACACCCTCCCAACCCTGTAAGGCACCATAACGTTTTGTGACACCACCCCCTAATTGCCATACGTAATACTTATACGACCCCTTTTAGCCCTGCTCTATCTAATCTTTGTAAGTCATTGATGCGATCATGATTGTACTGTCTGCATATCTGAATTGGTAATTGGAATTCCATTCCTTTTTGAAGTAGTGGTTTCCTTTGGGAGAGCTTAATTAATTATTATGTTACATATTGACTATACTAGACTATACTATACATATTGACTATACTACTACTTCAAGATGGCGTCGACTGACAAGGACGTTGTGCATTCACTGTCTTAAAAAAGTGAGTAATGGGCTATAATGTGTGAATTGTTCCTTATTAGCTCACCCCAGCTGTGCTAAAAAAATGAAAAATGTAAAAATTGTCGATCAAGGCATGATCTCTGGTGATTCAAATTTAAAGGTTGACAATGGGACTAGTGCTGAACTCGTAATTACTGAAGATGTGAATATTATTGGAGAAAATGTCTTAAAAAGGGAAGTAGAATATTTAAAAATTATACTTGATCACAAAAATTTTATAACTCGTAAACTCCAAGAAAAAATTAAATTAATAAAAAAAATGGAGTAAAAAACGTAAACAACCAGTTTCCCCTTTCCCATCCGCCGAGCCAAACCTCTGTTTTTAATTTAAGTGACCTCAAACCTAGCTTAAGGTCAATGAATGTTAAAGCAGCTGAAAATAATTGGAAAGTGTCAGATGTGGATGAAAAACATAGTCATTTAAAATACCCTTCACCTGGCGTAACTGTCATTAGTGATAAGACCGATGAGGTTAAAAGTCAATTTAAAACAGTTGATAACAACCAAATTGTAAACAATAATAAAAATCATGTATTTAACAAGAAAGATGTTAGCCGCACTATTCACGATGCTGTAAATTAACAAAAAAACGTAGATACACAAAATTTAGAAGAAACTGATGGAGAAATTAAGAGAGATGAGAATCTCTGTCTCTGAGAGTCTCTGAATCGTCGTAAACGTAGACGTCAATATTTATTTGGTGGAAATGAGATGAAAAAATCGGTGGAGTCCGTTCCAAAATGTGTGTCCCTGAATATCACACGTCTTAAACTGCAAACAACCCCTGATGACTTACATAAAACCACATTTACCAATGTATGATACACAAAGCAAAAATGCCAGATGCATATAGTTCCATGACGGTCACCATTAATCAAGAAAACCCAAAGAGAGCTTAAAACAACGATGTTTGGCCAAAAGGTGCAGTGGTATCCAAGCTTTTTGTGAAGAGGGGGATGCCAATGTAACTGGATCCTCTTTAAAAAGTATTGTTAAATTTAAAAATTATTTAAAGGTCGTTAACTATAATGCTCAATCGTTGCGTAACTATTTCTTAGATTTTGAAGTTCTGCTCAATTATATTTCAGCTGATTATTTGTGTCTTAATGAGCACTGGCTTTTACCTGATGAGCGTGTCAGTTTAGTGTCAATATTAAAGGCTATCGTATGGTTTCTGGATTTTGCAGGACAGTTAAATCTCATGGAGGTGTACGTATATATATATATATATATATATATATATATATATATATATATTAGAAATAAAGTAAGTTTTAATCATTTAAATCTTAAAAATCTCTCTTCTGAACAGCATTGTGAGATTACAGGTATTTTATTAAATAAATCTAATGTGCAGCTTATTACTGTCTATCGTAATCCAGATAGTGATTTAGACAAATTCTTTACCATGGCTAAAGCTCTTAAAAAAATTAATGTTCATAAACCTGTTATAATTACGGGTGACTTTATTGTCCATTTTAATGTCCATGTCTGAAAGAGACTTCAGAGCTTTAAAACCCTGTAATTTTTTTTAGATCTTACAATATTACAAAAAAAAATAAATATAATACTGGAAGTAATAGATGTCTTGATAATGTTTTCGCAAATATTAATGGTACCACAAAACCTGTGGATCTCACTTACACATCTGACCACAGAGGTATTTCCTTTCAGATAGCTTACTCATCCACAAATTGTGCAACCAAAGTTTGTTATACACCTATTACAGATAAAGGAATCTTTAATTTTAACCAGATTTTGCTAAATTGCCACTTTAATTTTGTATACAATAATAATTTGGATATTAATTTAAAATTTAAAATGCTCATTTATGTGTTATTACATTCCATAAATATCTCTGTTCCAGAAATATCGAAATTACTGAATAAAAATAATCCAGGTAAAAAAGTAAACTGGTTCAATGACACTTTGAGAAAAATGCATGAGAGACTTCAATTTATTATAGCAATAAATAAAAACGGTCCCATTGCTGCACCTAGAAGTACCAATATCAAACTTAGAAAAGAGGACATGGAAGAAATCAGGCTTGCAAAAATTAATGCAAATGATAGATTTATGAAAAATTCTGGCAACTCTCTACAAGCTTTGTGGAAATTTATTACTGGTAACAAATATAAAAATGTTTTCACTAATAATTCTAAACTCACGGCACATAGTTTTAATAGCCCCTTTTGCTCAACTGCTGAGAGAGTAATAAATGAACTTGAGGTTCCTCAGCTAACTCTTGATATGTGTAGACCACAGGAAAATATCCTGTGTTTTAGTTTTCAGTCAGTGAACTTTAGTGAAGTTGATTTAGCTATTTCAGAAATAAAAAATAGTAACAGCAAAGATCCTGATGCATTTAACACAAAAATGATTAAAACAATTAAAAATATAATTGTTTAACCTCTAACAACTTTAATAAACCAATCAATATCTTATAATACTGATCCTCAAGATTTCAAAACTGCAAAGGTAGTACCTTTGTTTAAGAATAAAGGTTCTATTGACGATCATAACAATTATCGACCCATTTCTTTGTTGCCAATCTTATCAAAAGTTTATGAGCGAATTTTAAAAAATCAAATTAATCTACATTTTGAATCTAATAAACTCTTAGCCATAAATCAGTACGGATTCCAAAAAAATAAAACAACTTTAGCTATTGATCATTTCACTAGCAATATTTTGGAAGGATTTGGAAAATATCTGGATACTCTTGTATTGTTTTTAAATCTTACTAAGGCTTTCGATTGTGTCACACATATTATTCTGCTTAGAAAAATTCCGTATTATAATTTTTATAGTGACGCTGTTCAACTAATTGATTCATATCTATGAAATCGTGATCAATATGTTCACTTCGACCAGTGTGATTATCAAAAACATTCTCTTTTTTTTTTTGGTGTACCTCAAGGTTTGTTTTTGGATCCAATACTATTTCTTATCTATATTGATGATCTAGTGTACTCTCAAAATGAAACAGTTAACACTGTTTTATTTGCTGATGACACTACTTTCTATATAAGCTATCACCCTTCTAAATTCGATACCCTTGATTACCAAAAATCTGAAAAAAATTTATTTAATTGGTTTTTAACTAACCGTCTCTCTTTAAACAACTCTAAATCACAAAGTGTTAATTTTACTGTAACAAATAACACTTGTGTTGAAAACGTTGCTCTACCACGATGTATAACCGAAGCGAAGTTTCTGGGGATATATTTGGATGCAGGATTAACCTGGGAACACCATATAGTTAATCTATCGAAAAAGTTTTCCCGACAACCTTTCGTCTTTAAGAACCTTGTACAAGTAACTCACAGGGAAACTATTTTAACAGCTTATCATAGTAATTTCCATTCTCATCTGACATATGCTATTCTCTCATGGGACCACTCTTGCCATGTTGATAAAGTGTTCGCACAACAAAGAAAGTGTGTTTGTATTATCTTTGGGCTCTGTTATAGAGACGACTGTAGAAACTCCTTTAGAACTTTTAAAATTTTAACTCTACCTTGTGTGTACATTATGCAGTGTCTGTTGTACAATAAATAGAATCTTAGCCAATACAATGTGCATGTAGATTTTCACAATTATCCCACCAGATTTAACAATAATCTTATACCAGAATTTGGCCGACTCAATTAATGGCTCAAGGTTTTTAGCCATAAAATTCTACAACTTAGTGCAAGCTACAATAAACGCTCTTAATTTTCATCAGTTCAAGGCAAACATTAAGAGTTACCTTATAATAAATGCCTTTTTTACATATGAGGAGTATTTTACTTCCAATTTTAATTTGTTGTAGTTGTCAACAGTATAAGTTAAAACACTGTACCTATGTTTTATATTTTATATTTATGTGTATATTAAATATTCGCTTGCTGAGAACATTAGTGACGTAACCTCAAAAACGTAGTTTGTAGTAAAGTGAGTTTAAAGTTTTGGGGGAAATGCAATCTTTGATTGCTCGGTAGCTGACTGACTTATTGACGTATTTTCGATTTTATTCATCTAGGTAAGCTGACAGTTCACATAATACAGTCGTTTAACTGATGACAGGGGTATTTTGACAATTTTTTTACGTCATTAATGCATTCAAGTACGTGGAACTTTTAAAATTTTGTGCGGTATTAGTGACGTATTATTTTAATAATTTGGATAAATTTATTAAAAACATGCTAATACAGTAACGCCTGTCAATAACGGTCACTAAAAATGACAGAACTATTGGCCGATATAAAAAGGTGGCCGCTAATACCAGGTATTGTAGTCCACAAATTTTGGTTTGGGGAACTTTGTAACTTGCCGGCTAGTACAGGTGGCCAGTTTTGACAGGTGGTCGTTATAGATACCATTATAAATAAAAACTTAAGTATAAACATTCAAAACTTAAAATCAAAAATATTCCATAGAGTCGAAATACATCAGATAAAGAGAGAATTTTTCCAACGGAATATTATTCTGCGACCTTATAATTCAATGCATTGAATTCTGTGCTGGTATAAGCAGTTTTATAAAAATAACGATCTGGATAATTTTTGTCGACTTTAATCATAACTATATCATTAAAGTTAAACTTTTCACCATTAATATTTACATTAAATGGCTGATTAGTACAATCGGATATCATTTTTTTTAAGTCAACAAACTCATTATGAGCCATTTCATTGATTTTAAACATACTTCCTGGTTTACTAGCAGTACTTATTATTGCTGAGTATTGAGCTGGTAGGAAAATGGGGCTCGATTTCAAAGCTCGTTTCATGTTTTTTTCGATTATGGAGTGACTACTGTCACCTTCGTTTTGACCATGTCCCACTTCAAAAAATTTATGGATAATACTTTTTATTTTGAAATTAGTAACTGCATACAAAAAGGTGGTTACAACAAATTTATTTTTGCCTTGTCCTCCACAGTTATCTGAAAAGAAGACTACTTCCAAATTTTCAGAGTCAGCTCCATTAGCCGTTTTTCTTAAATATTTAAGTAGGCAAGAACCGATTTCAATGGATCCACGATTCCCTTCTCCTTCATGCCAAATATAGCACTCTACAGGACCAAGTCCTTTTTGTTGAAGGCTACAAACTGTAAAATTGTAGCAATTTAAACGAGACTTATAATAAAAGGCTGAAACGTCACCTTTAGGAAGTGGTAGAGCTGCTTGTAAATCGAAACAAGCTACGTGGTATAAGTTGGTAATATTGCTATTGTCTGCATTTTTTTCTTGTCTGCTTAAGTTCTTTTCTAGAATATAAGATTCGTAATTTTTAAGGGCATTTTTACCATCCAGGTCAGAGTTCTCATAAGTTGTACATGTAAGACACTGGTCTTTCTTTGGTGTATGAAATGACATGTTAAAATCATAATTGAAGATATGCCTGTACATAGACAACTTTCCATGATTTTTCCCACTATCATTACACCACTGAACATAATCACGGTACAGATCCATCACTGTCTTGCCTCCATCGATATACTTTTTCTGAGTATTCGCTCTTGTGTAATGACTCTCTACTGCAGGTATTGTCGATAAGTGTTGATGCATACCTTTTTTTATTTCTTCAGGTACCTAATTTTTGCCTGTTTTACCCCTCTTTTCACTTTCCAAAAATCTGTCTTGCCGTTTTGAAGCTGTGGTTCTAATGAATCTTTCAGTGATCCCTAATGTAGATATAAAATATCTCTCCCCTCGTACTGATTTTTGAGACAAATTGGTACAAATTTAATGTTTATAAGCAATTGACACCAATGATTAACTAGTTTAAGTCAACAGTATATTAGTATTAACTGATTTGTTTATCATGCACTACTGACGTAAAGCACGAACTCGTCTTCAATACGTTAAAAAATAATGCCTCAAGTTATTGCACTACTGACGTAAGTCAAGGTTCGTCACTAAGTATCTAAGCTTATGCTCAAACTCTTGTCACTGTCCAGCGTACACTGAGTTGCGCCACTAATGCATGCAGAAGTGGAACTAAAAGTCACAGAATATTACTGACGTATAGCGCCATCAAGTGATTTATAGTAGAATTATACTTCCGTCATTAAAGCATAATATCAAGTTCAATATTAGGAGTATGTCTAATAGGTTAAGTCAAAATTGGTATTTTTTGAGTTACGTCACTAATGTTCCCAGCAAGCGAATATATTGACATATTTTTTTTTCTTTGACTTGTAAAAAATACTTTTATATTAATTTATTACCAATAAACCATCTATCTATCAACCATGTTGATCTTCCATAGATTTATGTTGTTTAAATATTAAAAATTAATGTAAAAGAAAAAATATTTTCATACTGCGTTCGCTTTTTTAAAACTTCCTTTTTTTATTTTACTTTTACCACTGTAACATTTTTTAACGCATCCTAAGTACTTAACAACGTCATTAAATAACCTTTCGTGCAGTTATACCAACGTTCCTCTTTACTTTTTTTTATTAAAGCTCTGCGCTACATCTTAAAGAGCAACTAATTTCTGTACAGAAATTAATGCTGCAAAACGAGATATACCCACAAGCGCTTCTCTCTTTTTTGAAGTGCTTCGCAAAGGTCGGGAATATGCAATTAGAAACAGTTCATGTGGAGTTTTAAACTGAAAGCTCGTATTCGTTCCAGATTATCTTAATCCCATCGGAGTTTCATTACATGCATAAATAAAAATGTTTACTTTTGCATTGCTTCTTGCTACTTAAATCACGCACAGATTAAATTTATTATTTATTCATAACTGTAAATATTGGGCATATTTCTTCTTAACAAGCACAAACTTTAAAATAAGCTTTTAAAATTTAATAATGTATACACAGTCTGTACAAACAGTAAGACAGTTTCTAGTTTTTCTGCGAATTCCAGTCGGAGTTAATTAGTATTATTAGTACTACTCATTTATTGACCGACTCCATTCACTATAGAAATAGAACTTCTAATTTAAAATCGCAGGTACACTTTTGACTTTATACTAGCTGTGAAAAACTGTCCTGGATAGCGTGTGGCTCAAAAAAGTAAATACTGTACTTAACCCTAACGAAAGAAGTCCTCTAGACAACTGGACTATCGAACAATAAAATAAAACAATCGTAACTCCAACGTTAATAACAAAATATTGTATTTTACTAAAATGGGTGTATCGATACCGCAGAAAAATCTATAGTATAGTTTCGAAATTGTAGACACTAAATTCCAGGCCAATCTGAGCTATTTTTGGTTTTCCAGTGACGTACGATTGTTTTTGTAAGAGTGAGAGGTAGCGCTACTTTTACAAGTTTATCTATTTACAGAAGTTTTACAAATTATATGAAGGTACTACTATGCTACTACTACTAAATAAATACGGAGGATTCTCCATATTGCAGATGAATAATTTAAACATGGGATTATATGGACTAACAAAAAAGCAAAATATGAAACTTTTAGTTTCATATTGTGAAAAAATTTTAGTTTTGTTATCAGCATTCCTCTTTTGTGACAAGACTCATGTTATTTATAAGTTTAGCTATAATTTTGTTTTATTTATAAATTTAAAAATAAATAAAACAACAGATGTTAGCCATTAGTTTTTATATTTAAATTAATGTTACAATGGTTATTATCAAGATATAGCCAAACGAGATGAGCCAAATCTTCTAGTAATATTAACACTTTCAACCTTAACCATAACTTTTCTATTGGATTTAGATTAAGGCTATTACCAGGCCAAGGCAGGACAGTAACGTCGTCGTTTCTTAGCCATACCATGGAAGTCTTAGCCGTATGGCAAGACGCTTCATCCTTGCTTCATCTATTGGAAGATGCATTGGTGAGCATTAAACATCAAACAAATCTCTGATAGTCAGCAGCAGTTTGGCTTTCAGTATCTCTTTCTGATATTTTTTTGCATTATTTGCATTTTGTCCTCTATTACTGCTAAACGTCCAACTAGATGAGTGGTCATACAAGCCCATACCATGACTCTTACAAGATGCTTCATAGCGACTGTAGTATACTGGGACAAAACTCTTTCCCTGGTTGGCGGCGAACGAACTTAACTCCATCACTCGCCAAGATCGATATTCTCGTTTCATCACACCAAATTACCTTACTCCACTGTTATTTTGTCCAGCCTCTGTGTGCCAAAGCCCAATCAAAGCGCTTTTGCCTCTGGTTTTTGTTCAGGAGCGGCTTCTTTTTAAGAGTTCGTGCTTGCTATCCATTTTCACACAACTTTTTTCTGATAGTGTTGTCCGATATTTGACATACTGTCATATATAAAGCCATTTGATTTGACAATAGCATTAATTTCTTTTGTGGATCTGCGACGATCTTCTCAAGAAAGTCAGCATATTCTACGATCATCGTATTGACTAATTTTTGGTTTTCTGCCTGTTGTTATTGCTAATTTTGTCGTTTCAGTGTTATGATAACGTTAACAAACTTTCATTACACCTGATTTTGTGGAGCCACGACCCAATTTGCTTGCTATTTCTTGATATGTGTAACCTTTTTCTCGAATAATAATTGCTTTGGCTCTCTTTCCTGGCGACCAGTCAACACATTTTGGGTGCTATTTTCGTTTAATTGACGCTGATGTATTCCTCTCCGACAATTAAACAATATCACCTTATATATAATCACCCAATATCTTGAATTTTGCACTGCTCTCTAACGTTTGTGTTTCTCACACTGTCTCTTCTGGTTTTGCCCACTATTGTTCTTAAGGTTTTCATTTCGGACACCCTTGCATCTGTTTCGTTTTGTTGGTATCTTTGCGCACTTCTATGCACTTCTATGCCATATGTCATGATTGGTCGTATGCAAGTCTTGTAGATTCCAATTTTACTATCTGTGCACATATACGGATTTTACCAGACTATCTCCCACAGACATCCTGGCAATGCGGATGCTTTGTTGATCTGACTCCTTAGGTCCTTTATTGGGTCGAGTGTGCTTGATATATCTATGCCCAGATATCTGAATTGCATCACTTGTTATATGGGGTTGTTCTCAACCACTAACTTACATCTGAGCGAATCTTTTGCTATTGTCATATATTTAGTTTTGTTTGTATAAATGATCATATTTAGTTGGCAGCTTATTTGAAATAACTGAAAGAGCTGTCTCTGACGATTATCTTCTGATTCGGTAATAATTGCTGCATCATCTGCACACCATACCAATTCTTTTGTTGCCCATTTTGTATCCGAGATTGAGAGATGTTACTTTATTTATAATTTTGCCCATGAGTAGGTTAAACAAGAAGGGGCTTAAACTGTCGCCTTGTCTAATTCCTCCCAGTGTTGGAATATTTTCAGTGAATTTGTATCCTGCTCTAACTTTGCTTACATTGTTGATATTTACGTTATTTTTGTTATGTTGGTCAGTGTTTTATTTTTTAATATTATATATAGAATGTCTCCCAGGCGAACCCTGTCAAACGCCTTCGTCAGATCAATGAACCAAATATACGCTGGCTTGCGGAACTCTATAGCTTTTTCTTTTATTTGTTTTATTAGGAATACTGTATCTGTTATAGACTGCCCTCTTGTAAAACCTTGTTGTTCTTCAGCATTATTGATTTGCCTTTCCAATTTGTCCTTAAGAATACACGTGAAAAGTTTCATCGTTGTATTTAAGAGGGTTATACCTCTGTAGTTTTGTGGGCAAATTTTTTATCCTATTGTAAATATTGGGATTGTGATGCTCTTATGCAATTCCTTGAGGTTTCTGTGTCGTTTAAGATTTTGTTAAAATAGTTGTGACAGTTTACTTGCAAGTTCATGACCTCTATATTTTAAGAGGTCATTGCATATACCATTTGTTCCAGGTGATTTTCTGTTTTTTTTTAGCTTCTTGATCTTTGCTTCTACCTCTTCGTCATTGATTATAGCATTTATATCTGCTTCGTTCTATTCGTTTATATTCTGCGTTTCTTCAGCATCATATCTTTACCCTGTCCGATTATTGAACGTTGGCGATCATATTGGCATTAATAACTTTATTTACGGCGACTCCAAATAAATTAGCGGTGGTTTATTGATACCATTCTAGGAGATTTCGGAACCAGGATGTTCTTGGTCGGCCTGGGCCTCCGCTTCCGGCTATCTTACTATGTATTATGAGGTGTAGAAGGTTATACCTCTCTGGATGTCTCATTACATGACCGAAATATTGTAACTTTCAAATTTTTATCGTTTTTGTGATTTCTGTGCTCTTTTTCATTTGATGTAAAACTATTTCATGTCTTATTCGATCAACCCCAATTATCCGCAATACTCGTCGATAAATCCACCTCTCAAAGACCTCTAATTTTTCATTAATTTCTCTGTAAGGATCCAGCTCTCCATACCATACAGCAATGTGGAGAATATATAGCAACGTATTAATCTGATTTTAGGGTTAAACGTAATATCTCTATTAATTAGAATTTTACTTAATTTATAAAAGGCGGCTCTGGCTTTTTCAATGCGTATTCTTATTTCTTTATTCATATCCCAGTTATCGTTAACGTTTGCACCCAAGTAGGTATTATTGTGGACTCTTTCTAACTCTATTCCATACGCTCTAATGTTCGTTGGTTGTAACTCCGTTTTGCTGACAACCATAAATTTTGTCTTAGAAATATTAAGTTTTAGCCCGTATTCATCACATGCTTTGGTTACCCTGTTTATAAATCGTTGCAGGTCTTCCTCATTGGACGCAATAAGTACTGTGTCGTCTGCATATCTAAGATTGTTGAGATTAATTCCGTTGATTTTAATGTCTGTATCTTCAACTAAGGCTTCTTTGAAAGTAAATTCGGAGTAGATATTAAAAAGTAGAGGCGATACATCCTTGTCTCACTCCACGTCGTATTTCCACTGGTTCCGTTGTGTTGTGTCCAGCTCGTAAATTTGCACATTGATGCCAATGCAAATTTTTGATAATACGGAGGTCTGAGTCATTAATTCTCACCTGTTGCAAGACCCATATACGTTCGTCATGGTTTACTCCGGCGGTCAAAGGCCTTTTCGAAGTCGATAAAACACATAGATACGGGTTGTTCTATATCCCTACATCTTTGAACCATGACCTGCAAACTAAAGAGTGCTTTTCTGATTCCAAGGTTGTTTCTGAATCCAAATTGTGTTTCACTTAGTTGTACTTCTATTTTTACTGATAGTGCGATGATCGCCACACTGTTTGGCATTTATTTTTTTCGGTATCATTACAAATGTTGACAGTAGCCAGTCTGTTGGTATATGTCATGTTTCGTATATTTTATTAAAGAGGCTTAGAAGAGAATGTTTGCCCTTATCGTCGAGCAGTTTGATTATTTCGCTTGGAATTTCATCTAGACCGGTTGCTTTCCTATTCTTTGATAGCTTAATAGCTCTTTTCATTTTATCGAGTGTTATGTTTGGACCAGTCGATATATTTTTGATTTGAATTTCTGTTCTATCGTCATCAAACAGCTCCTTAATATATTCTTTCCACCTTTTTAATCCGTCTTGTTCATTGACTGTAATATTTCCTTATTTATCAAGTAAACTACTTGCAGTTGATCTAAATGTTCCAGTTATTTCTTTTACCTTTTTGTACATATTAAACGTGTTATTCAGCATCATATACTTCTTTAAAAAGCTGTTATCATGTCTCATTACGTACTTCCCTGATCTGCACCAACTGATTTTTCCTGTTCCGGAGCGTTTTGCTTACAATGTTCGCTTTTGATTGATTTTATTCTTATGTTTACTTCGCTTTTTACTTTGACATATTCTGAGAGAGCTTCTTCCGATTGTGTGCTTTTATATCTCAGGTAGCATTTGCGTTTTAATTCAGAGTTTTTTTACCTCTTGACAAAACCACGGTTTGGTGTGGTTTACCCCTCGTGTTAATTTTTCGCTTTCCACTTGCTTCTTCTGCTGCTTGTGTGATGTATTTCCTGATCTTTTGCCAAGTATCTTCTACCCCCTATTCTGGTTGTAACTCGACCTCTTTTAGTTTGCTGGTCACCCTGTTCTTATAAAGGAGTTTTGTACTCTCTGTTGCTAGCGACTCTATATTGTGTTTTTCGATAAGCATTGGGGGTTTTGTGTTTCGTTGTGGACGTTCTAGTAGCATCTGGCATAAAACAAGGTTGTAGTCCGTCCCCAGATTAGTAGATGTTAGAGCTCTGATGTCAAGTATTTGTGATGGTGATATCACTACTTGATTTGTGATTATGAAATCTATCATTGATCACTGGCCTCGATTATTATTAAAAATGTATTTATGTTCGTCTTTATGTTAGTTAACAAATCTACGAGTCCAATTTAGCTGAAATTTTGACTTTAGCCATGCACGAGAATGTATTATACAGTAGTAATAAAAGTAATTATCGGACCGTCACGTACTTCACCGCCTCATCAGTTGATGAAAATGATGGGTAGTACTTATAACTGTTTCACAATTGCATAATTTTAACTAAAATTTGGTTTGTTTACCAGTTAGGACCAGAACTTGATACCTTGCAACAAACATCTAAACAAGTCTTCGTAATAACTTCACGTTTTTTTTTTTTCAATTTTGCAACTTCAGTCTATTAAAAATACCGCATTGATTGGATTTGATATGATACGCAAGATTATCAGAATCATGAAACAAAACGACTAACACTATCATACCACTAACCGCTAACCACAAGCCACGTAACACAAACCCACAATTCTATCATGATTAATAAAACAAACGAGAAAAACAGGTGAATTTATATTATATTTACTACAATCAAAATGAAACAAATAACCACAAAAGGGATTTACCTCAGTTTGTGTATATAATTTATTATTTTCAATGAAATGTTTAGCTTTTATTAGAGATGTAATTTGGTATTTAACAGAAGACATCAAAAGAGTTTTGATATGGAAATAGAAAATATACACTCATTCATTAATGATTATGTTCTTAATTATTTTTAAAAGTTATTCACTAAAACAGGATTACAATAAAAAATTAAGAAATTAACACCAGAATTTTCATGGAGAAGAAGTGCTATTTTGCGCTCAATTTACTTTTAAAATCCTCAAATATATCTAAAAGGAACTTTGATCAAATAAAAGGCAAATATCGAGCACAATTTAATTAATTTAATCTTGCCCAAGTACTTTCGCTCCCTAGATCATCTTCAGGGGCATCTGAAATAAGCCAAGAAACGTTTTTTTTAACTGAAGAAATTAATTAACTTCGATAAAAACTCGAAGTTGATGGTTGATAAAATTTTTATGTGATTAGACGTTTTAGACTTACTTCGTCAATAGTGGCCTATCCGACAAAAATTTCTATAAAATTTAGCATAAGAGGAGCATAATTGGGAATACCTCCAGAAGAGATGAAATGTTTATTGCTTTAAGAGGTGAAATATTATACGTTCAGAAGATGACATCTTTAGCTGTATGTTTTTGTCAAGAAATACAACACTTCTTTAACTCATGCATCGCAGAATATACAAAAGACAGCGTAGCTTGCAAAACTTGCCAATATGCATAGATTTAGAAGTGTTGGAATTTGCTTATCACTGTAGGTCAATAAATAATAATGCAGGAGAACATTTAGCTGAGGAAGATGTTTTACAATGGCTAATCTAAAGTAGATCTAAAGATGGTGACCCTGGGCTAGAGAACATGACCCTGGATATAACATCATGAATGAAAGTGAAATAGCAGATAAAGTTATGAACCTAAAAAGTAAGGATGGAAGTTTCGTATTTTTAGAGAGTTGATCATAAAAAAACAGTAAGCATCGAAATTGCAAACGAAACTTGACTCCTTTTTTAAAACATGATTACCGACAGGAAGCGCGTCGGTATCCACAGCAACGTCACTTCACGACGAATGTCCGAAGACAAGTAAATAGAATTTTGTTAGTATTTTGTATTATATATATATATATATATATATATATATATATATATATATATATATATATATATATATTGAGATAATATTAAATATCAGAGAAAGTAAGGTAATCAAAATGTTAAGAAACCTAGAATGAACTAGAAACCTAGAAAAAGAAGTAATTTATGAGTTATATACTTACTAGAGAATATTATAAAAAGTATTTATATGAGGGCATTTTTAAAAAATTAGCATTAAAAAGTTTTATTTTGCAATGTATTTGGATATTTTGAGAGTTATGATATTATAAATAGATTAAGATGAGTAAATTTACAATAATTATGGATTAAAATAGTGTTATTTACTAATTTAAGATGTTTAATTTATACATAAGTTTTTAATCTGATCTGAAAAGCCTAAATTTCTAAATAGAAAAGAAAAGAACTTTCTAGAAGTTTAAAATAAGACGCCAAAAAGTGTAAACAGAAAAAATCTAACCTCTTTTCATTCGAGAATATTCGCGAAAATTGAAATTTCTAGCTGTCACATCGAGCGTAAGAAAGATTAGAAAAAAGATTAGTTATTGATAAGTCAAACTGTCACAATTCATTTTTGGAAAAAGTCAAGTTTTTTGTTAAAAAAAATCAAACAAATAATAATATATAAATTATTAATAATAAAAAGTCAATCACAATAAAGAAGAAATTATCTTTTACTCAAGTATAAACATTATTAAGAAAAAAATAATAATTTGAAATGATGGAAGCTGCTAACTAAAACGTGGTCTATTTTGGAAAACAATTTCATAAAAATAAGGATAACCAGAGGCTGATAACTAAGACATTAAGTGGAGATTAAAACCTTTATTTTGGAAGACAATTTATTTAGGCATTAGCACACAAAGGTACCAAATTTTGTTAGTATAACTTAATTATTGTAACAAGAACTTCATTTTAAAAATAGGTTGTTTTAAATTTATATTTAATTATTGTCTGAATTAGATATATATGTTTGTTATATCTGAATACAGTGTACATAGGTATATATTTAAAAAAAAGTGCTTTGATTTATTTTACATATTTCTTTGAACATATTTTTATACAACGGACTTTCGGCTTTAACGGACACCCCCGTTCCCCCAGGTAGTCCGTTATGTCGAGGTTTTCCTGTATTTTAAGTCCACTTTTATATAATACGAATTTAGAAGAGATTGTACCAATTAACAAAAAAATACTCCAATTCGGAGACGACGTTGTACTCTATTCAACATACAAATCAATTGACATTTCTAGAAGTAATTTAGCATCAACTGTTTTATTAATATGTACATATTAAAAATACTAATTAAAATCTACCTTCAGATAAAGGTAGATTTGATTAAAAAAGTATGCAATAAAAATTACAATATTGACGTAGCAACGGATCTCGTTTTTTATACTTTACCTACATATATATTTTCTAATCAGAGAAAATTTATGTCACCTTAAATTAAAATTAATAAATATGTAACTGTATATTTCCAGTAAAATTATGACGAAATTCTAGTTATCTCCACTATTTTTAAAGGTCGTTGAATACTGAATGTGTTATTGTAATATTTAGTTTCTATTTTCGTTACTCGATGTATTATTACTCGTGCAATCATAAATATACGTTCACGTTCAGTGGGACATGTTGGTGATGGAGGTATGTATCAATGACCCGTCACTATGAAAACGGAACTCATTTAGTGACGCATTTCTTAAAATTATTTGCATTGGGATATCTTATGTATTGTTTCTTTTATTAAGAGAAATCCTTCAATAATAATCCTTCAAAATTATTGGGATTCCCCACTGATATTTAAATTTTTATAAACCAACATTAACCTAAGTATACGCGGATGCACTAGAGAGTGTCTGATGGAGTAAAGAGGAAGACAGTGAGATAGACGAATATTTATTTTTTCTCTGGAACAATTTAAATACCTAATAAAACAACTAAATATACATATCAACTAAAATTTGGTGGCCTAAAAAAGTGGTAAAGACGAGGAAACCTTGCAGGAGCCAAAAGGAGTTTTGGTACCTACGTCGCGCCCAAATCTCATTAAAAATTCGTTAAAAAAATGGATAGAGTTTAAGGCTCTAATAAATTGAAAACAGTTTTTTAGGGCGCTTTTATACTAGATAAATTTCGTTCTGCTTGCCTGGAGTATATTAGTTCTGAACCTTCGACATTTCATTGAGGGTTTTTTGGCGATTAAAACACCACGCCTGGTAAAACGGGTTTGTTGAGTTTCGATTCAGCCGCCCACTCTCGGTCAGATGCTGATTGCAGGCGATCACTCTGGATCAGACACTGCAGTGTTTACTGGTTTTGGTCCGCCCCGAGTATTTCATTTCCCCGGTACCACCCATATCTAGAAGACATTCCCCTATCCGCCACCTGGGGAGGCGCCAGATAGAAAATCAACAAGCTCTCACGGGATGACAGAAAGAGAGAGAGAGAGAGAGAGAGAGAGAGAGAGAGAGAGAGAGAGAGTAAGAGAGGGAGAGAGAACTAAAGTGGCAGATGTCATAGAAAAAGTTGCACAAGCCAAATGGAGATGAGCTGAACATGTAGAACATTTAAATGATAATAGGTGGACCAAAAAACTTATAGAATGGAGACCTAGAGAAGATAAAAGACACCGAGGTCGACCACCAAAACGATGGATGGATGAATTGAGAAAAACAGTGGAAAATTCGATAGAGATGGCACAAGATATAGAACAATGGAAGAATATGTAGGAGATCTATATCCAAAATTGGATGCAGGACGTTGCGGAATGATGATGGTGATGATACTAGAACCGAGGGTGAAAAAATCCTTAAACAAAAAAGGGCAGTATTAGATAGACTAATAGAACTGACTTATCTAGTTTTTATAAATGAAGTCGATCCTTCGGTCTCTTAAGGTGACAAATATATCAATAATATCCTCGTAGAAAGGATGCTTCTGCATAAGTTAAACAGTTCTTTATGAAGTGCGATAACAGTCAAACTGGATAGTCTATCTTGTGAAATATTGTTTCTTGTAAAACTTTTTAACCTTTTTAATCACGAAAAACTTCTTCCTACGGATACGCATGTCGATGGAATTGTCAGAATTAAACAAAACAAATTATAGGCTTCTGCAACAATGTCTTTAATTGGTTGTAACTTTATAATTAATCTTTGAGGGTATACAAGGCAACTATCGAACACGGTGATTAATTTAATCTTGCCCAAGTACTTTCAATCAATAGATCATCTTCAGGGGCATTTCGTCAATTGTGGACTATCCGACATAGTAGAATGTCATAAATTTAAAACTGGACATAACAATACAAAATACACTACACTAAGACAAACAAACACTTTAAAATTTATATGGCGAAGCTACATATTGTGAAGAAGCCGGAGACAGAAGCCTCATTCTGTCTCCGGCTTCTTCACAATATGTAGCTTCGCCATAAGCATCGTTTTGCTGAATTATGAAAAAACGATGGGATTCCGGTAATAGTTGCAAAAAAAATTTGATATTTTGATATTTTCTTAAAGCTTTGTTGCAAAACAAGATTAAGTCGATGGGCTAGACAATGCACAAAATAGCTTGTTAAGCATGTGATTTAATTTTTTAAGTCCATTTAAGTGCCCTGACATCACACTGGCTCCATCGTAAAAGTGTCCTACAAGCTTATGTCGGTATTCCAAAGACTCTAAAACTGTCGCAGCCATACTGAACAAATGCTCAGCTGTTCTACCGGCACTTACATCGTAAAATCCCATAAACCTTTCAATTAATACTCCTTGAGAATTTACGCATCTTAATATTATTAAATACTGCGAAATCTGCGTTATGTCAGTAGTATCATCAATTTGGAGGAAAAAAAATGGACTGTTTTTAATTTCAGTTATAATATTAGGTATCATTTATGTAACTAGAAATGCACTCAATTAATTCATTTTGGAACTGTTTTTGATTCTCCACTAAAAAACATTTTTGATTTTTTCGTAATGATTTTTAGTTTCCACTTTATGTCTGTCTAAAATTATTTTTGTCCAAACGAAATACATGAGAACACTTAATATCCAAAATCCGAAACAAACCACAAAAAAATGTATTATTACAGTTCATTACACAAATAAACTTAATACTGTGACTAAACTAAACTAATAAATACTCTACTACATAAACATTACTATATAAAAAATATCTATATAGTAGACTGTAAAATATTGTCGCTGAGAAAAAATTTCCGAAAAATAGGAATACTATATACACATCAACTAGTGGGTGAAGACGGATAGTTTATTTTCCAATGAATCTGCACTTCCCAATTTTCTCAGCTGTTACTAATGACAAGCTGACGTCACGATGCCATAGCAACCGTGAACGCTTATGCAGATGAATTTCGATTTCAAAAATAATATTCACCTATTCCTGAATCATACACGGCTACTGACACAGGTCAGGACTTGACCGTCAAGTACCTACTGCTAATAGTGCTAGTTGTCTTTTTTAATTTTTAGATTAATTAAAAGAGAATAAATAATTAATTTCAGAATTTATATATAATAATGTTGCTTTTATTTTTTATTTATTTGTCTCAATTTAAGTATATTTTTTGGGTGAACCTCACCTTCACCTGGCCGGTCGCCGCTGGTTCCATCTCTATCACGAATGTTTAACAATCAATCAAATTAGATTGCGTCTAGTCGACGCAAGACATCCTGGGTGATAAAGTTCTCATCCCCAACATGGCATTATCCAATGGCTAACAGAAAACATCATATGGGTATATAAGCACCATAGGACAGGAGTGAATAGGATATAAACAAATAAACAACCGCGGATCAATAACATGGTGGTATATAGTTGTAGGAATAAACAATGTTAAAAACTCTGCCTGTATTGGTATAGGGTGAATTGAGTAGCTCTGTAACCGATGCAGCCGGTTCCAAGCCCAAATAATAGAGGAGGATCAGAAGAATAACACCTCTAAAAAAACCAGAGTTCAACTGGCCTGGTTGATAGATCCTTGTAAGGGCTTCATGTCTAGGAGTACAGACGAAGGGTAGATGATGCTCTTAAGCTGCAATGAAAGCAAATTGTCTAGGAGAAGAAAAACTCCAAAATTAAACCCTGACCCTCCAAGTCGGGGGGTTGAGGCATCAGGCTAACTCCCCGTTACTCAGAAAAAAATAAAATGTTAAAAAACCCAGAAAAAAAAAAGAAAAGAAAAAAGGAGTATAAATTTTCGAACTTGGAACGTGCGCGGTTTTAGATCTAAAATAAATGAAATAATGTATGCAATGAGTAAGCTAAAATTGGACATCACAGTTATCACCGAAACAAAACGAAAGGACCAAGGATCAGAAAACATCAAAGAATATGATCACTTCTACAGCGAGGTATCAAAGGAGAAAAGAGCTCAACAAGGTGTTGCCATATTAATACGTAAGAAGCTAAGGAAATACATAACTACTTGGGAGGCCATAAACGAGAGACTAATAAAAATGAACCTTACGATTAGAGGACACAAATGCACAATTTTTGGTGCATATGCAGTAAATGATGACGCACCAATAAACATTAAAAACGATTTTTTTGAGAAATTGAATTTAGAGGTTGCAAAAGTCGGCATATCTCGAAAAATTATCATCTTGAGAGACTTAAACAGCAGAACTGGACAAAAACCCCATAACGCAGTTATAGGTCAATTCGAAGAGGGCCACGTAAATGATAATGGTACCAGACTAATATCGTTATGCGAATAAAATGAAATGAAAATTGTAAATTTGGAGTTAATAAAACTAAAGAAGAAAGAATAGGAAATTAAAGAAAGAAAGTAATATAAAAGAGGTATAACCTCATTAGCTTAGAACAAGAAAGCGTGGGAGAATTATACAGAAATAGATTAAATCAAAAGTTGAAAAATAAATAATTTAATAATGCTGAAGAGTATTACACTCACATAAAAGGTGTCTCCAGCAGGCAGCAACAGAAGCCATTGGATACCCAATCCAGAATCAAAGAAAACTTACATATTGGTTTGACAAAGAAATGGAAGAAGAAATAAAGAAGAAAAGAGACCAATATTAAAAATTCTTAAATACAAAGAATACAACGGATAAAATAGTCTACAAGTAGTCTCAAACTAAAGTACGAAAAATGATATGTCTGAAGAAAAATGAAGGATGGCAACAAAAGTGTAACATGATAAATTCACATCTAGGAGGACGAAGAAGCACGGAAAGTTGGAGAGTCTTAAACTCTTTATTACAAAATAAGAAGAGAGACATAGTGTCAATAATAACAATGGATGACTGGGATAGGTATTTTAAGAAACTACTAAGGAAAGATAGACCACAATTTAAAGACAGCAACGAAACACAATATAAATATCTTAACTTCGCCCATACGAATAACAACGAAAGAAGTGGAAGATGTATGTAGATCTCTAATAAATAACAAAGCACCGCGTCCAGGTAATATCCCTGCAGAGTTAATTAAACACGGTACAACCAAACTATATACAAGTTTAGCTAAACTGTTCCAAAACTGCATTAATGAAATGACAACCCCAGAGGAGTGAAAGACATCATTCATATCCACTATACACAAAAAAAAGGCAGAAGGGATAATTGTGACAACTAAAGTAATTAAAACAGAATAGAAAGCGAATATAAAGACTTAGAGGATAAGAAACAGGCAGGATTTAGGGCAGGTAGATCTACTGTTGACCATTTGTTTTGCATTACATAGATTATTGAAAAAAAATAGCCTTAAACAAGAAGTACATTTATTGTATGTAGACCTACGAACGGCTTATGATAGCGTACCACATTATAAACTATGGGAAGCGTTAGAGAAAATTAACAAAAGCATGAATTTAATAAATGCGACGAAGGAACTGTACGCTAATGCTAACTCAAAGGTAAAGGTTGGAAATAATCTGTCAAGTGGATCTCAAATGAATAAAGGCCTTAAGCAGGGCTGCTGTCTTTCCCCGACATTATTTAAAATTTATCTAGGACAGGCTCTAAAACTGTGAAAGCGCAAATGTAGAAATATGGGCAGCATCATTTGCGGATGATCATTTTAGTGATAGCACAAGACTATAAAGATATTCAAGAGGATTTTTATCTTTGTTTTATAATGAACCCTGACTTCGCTCGAGCTTTTTTTAATATTGTGAGATTTTCTAAGATAATTTTTTCGATAATTTTTAAGTGTCAACTTATGTTGTTCTACGAAAGAATGATGTGGCTTATCAATAATACCATATAACATGAATATTGGACAAGTTTTTAAATAATCTACCTATGATTTGTAAATATGAATACTTGCGACCCAAAGTACGGTAATCATCCAAAAAATAGTAAACCTGTAAAGATTAGTAATCGTTTCTTAATGAAAAGGAAAAATTGAATTAACAACGAACATCCAACAAGAAATAAAAGGAGTAGAAAGTGACAAAATCGAAAAAAGTCACACAACCGTACAACTTAAATAGAGATTTAAAGATCCGACAATTCGACCAAATGATGAAATCTGGAGTATGCAGAAAATAAATTAGTGATCATGGAAAAGTAAAAGACGAAAAAGTCCTTCGATAATATAGTGTAGCGATCTTAAGAAATACGGTAGAATAAGATGGATAAGAACAACATTGTTTAGATACAAGTGAAAGATACCGTCTATGTTCTGTGTTCTATTGAGAAATGCATTTTCCTTCGACGTTAATTACAGTTAGTTTATAAATACTAAATTATTTTTTATGCGATAAAAACTACCAATTTTTGGACAGAGTCATTAAAATTTTAACGCAATATTAAATTGTCATTATACAGAAAATGTATTTCACAATCAAAAATATATTTAGAACATATGTTTAATATTATGTTGACGCCATTTCAAGGACGACAATGTAGTTTAAAAAAATATTTATAACTAAATTTAATTTTGATATTTAAAGCATTTTTTAAGAACAGATTTTCATGTTTGATACAATACTTACAAAAATATGCAAACAAATAAACTTTAATGACAAAAGTTTTTTAGATCGAGCTAAATTATTGCTAACAAATTATCAACGACCTTGTTTATTAATTTTACCAATTATTGATACCATTTACTTACTTCCACCATTTCAAAAATGTAAATTTTTGTTTCTGATGTCTTTACTCCTTGTTCTTTCATCAGTATTTTTACTTTTAGCACCAGACTTTTTGTTTCTGATGCATATATTTTCATATAGAATTCCTTAGCTTTGATATTGAACTGCTGTAGCATTGTTTGTAGATTTTTATTTTAAGATATCACAACTGTTGCCATCATTGTATAATATCTTGATTTCCTTGCTTTTTATTTTATATCTTTCTTCTTTTTACTTGTATAATCTTGTTTCTGAGTGTACAGATATGACTGGAGTTGGAGAAGCAATTGAAGAGTTTGGTGCAAAAACCAGTCAACTCCATTTTTTTTACCCAAATTCAGTTTTTATGTGCATCGTATATGAACAATGTTTGCACATCTTTTGGTGCAAGAATCGGCCATCTCCAATAAATATTAAGGTAAATACATGGCCTAAGGAATTAACTGCATCAATAAATACGAGTACTTAGGTGCAACAGTCGGTCAACTCCAGGAGATGACTGTTTCTTGCCACCATTGGCAATATTGGCAACATCGGAGAATCAGGTCACGGGCGATGACAAATCGAATAAAATAGCTCATAGCATTTCAATTATTATTTATTTTGAACATTGCAGTAGTGTGTCGGCAGTACGAATAAAGTGTAAAAAAGATGGTTGCATTATGAATATTAGTTCAAGTCGTGAATTTAGTGAGGAAGATCCATATGCAGATTCTAGGACTGACTTTAACTGATCAAAGCATTTTGTTTTTGGTTAAAAAGGTACCCATGAAAATAATGAACAACAAAAAACGTCTGTGCATAATAATACAG
Organism: Diabrotica balteata; assembly: GCA_918026665.1. Lineage (NCBI taxonomy): Eukaryota > Metazoa > Arthropoda > Insecta > Coleoptera > Chrysomelidae > Diabrotica > Diabrotica balteata. Next base: position 33,539,138 of record OU898283.1, read on the forward strand.
AAACTTCAAAATTCAAACCGTTAAGAAAAAAGGCAAAAACGGACAAGGATGGAAAGCAACTGGAAACGAAACGGTATGAAAAGTAAACAGGCTAGAGAGGAAAGGAAGGGATGCAAAGGAACGACTACAGAAAAGGGGAGAGAAAAAAACATTACCTATAAGTATAAGGTAATATTTTTGTTACAAACTGTAATAGTTGGTTCTGAAATGCCTTTTTTTTAGTTACGTGTAGGAAGTCAGGAAACCATAGTATGTAAAAAGCCATTCTCTCATGTATGCATGGAGTGTCAAAAAATAGAGTATCTCAGATTGACAAAAATCTGACTCTGGGTAGTATTATGTCACCTTAGAAGACCAGTGAAGCAATAATAGCGCAAATCGAGGAACATACGGAGTTTTCAAACAAGAAAATCTTGTTTGTAAAAAAAGGTATTTTTTATATCCTGAGTTAAATGTTGCAAAAATGCATCGCCTGTACCTTGAAAAATATGTATTGTAAATATATAAAAGTACCTCAATCATAATCTTAGTTTTGGTCATCCCAGATCAGATACTTGCCAGAAATGTGACCGCTTCAACAACACAATTGCCGCAGAAGTCAATGCAGAAACTAAAACCCGATTGGAAACTGAAAAACGTCTACACTTATTGAAGGCAGAAATATTTTATACCAAATTAAGGGAATATACCAATCTTGCTCGCGAAGATGAATCAGTTTATGTCTTAAGCTTTGATTATCAACAAAACCTGCCACTGCCACATATTCCTTCAGGCGACGTATTCTATAAAAGGCAGTTATGGTAATACAACTTTTGTGTACATTCTGCCAAGAGAGGCTACTTTTTATATGTACGATGAGCTCACTTCCAAAAAAAGATGTAACGAAGTGGTACGTTTTTTACATCATTATTTAACAAACTTTGTGCCGGAAACTATTTCGACCCTCTATTTATTTTCGGACAACTGTTTTGCACAAAACAAAAATCACACCATAGTGCAGTTCTTTCATACATTCATGAATGCTTTCAATAGTAACATTCAGCAAATTATACATCACTTTCCAGAACCCGGTCACAGCTTTCTACCGTGCAACCGTTGCTTTGGTTTGATTGAAAAAAACGAAAAAAAGAAATAGTATACTTACCTTCTGAAGGGAGAAAATTACAAAACAAAGTTCTACTGTATTTTGCAATCGATCTCTGGAGGCCGAAACAGCAAATATTTTTTTTTAATTGAAGACATAAGTGGATATATGCAACTGGGAAATCCAGGGAAGTGGAAGACTTCCCTGGCATATATGCAACTTTTAAATTTGACTCTATTTTTAAATATGTTAAGGTTAAAAAGATATTTGAGTGATAAAGGTGTCATGTCACATAACTTCTACTAGATTTAGAGAATAAAGGTATTAAGTCACATTTTTAGGACTTGACACATTTATCCCGTAAAAATGAGGTTTCTTGTTCAGAGCTGGTGTACTGTTAAAATTTATAAGCAGTGCTCTTCTGTTATCTGTACTATTAAATAAATTATAAGGGTTTTGATAAAAAATAACTAACATTTTATTATGGGATCCAGAATTAAACGCATATTTAAATTATTAGAAGAACAAAAGTCAACTTTTGTAAATATTGCTAAGTATGTTATAATGATGTTTCACTAACAGTGAATATTATATTTTCAAAGGTTCTATATTAACATTGCAGTTGATATTTACATTGGTATTGATGTAAATGTATCATTTTGTAGCATCATCACATTGATGATTTCAAGATGTTACCTCCATTAGTGTATATTCTCCATGCAGCGATGAGAACTATGTGAGGAGTCGGAAAATACTGTTAAATATAATACAGATAATATCGAGGAGGTTAAGCGTAACTGTTTCTCTACAAATGATGCAACATTGCAAGGTATACAATTTACTGAAGCAGAAACTTAAAATGAAACGATTTCTTCACCCAATACACAAAATATACGACACGTCACTACTAATGATATAGAGCAGACTTTTTTTTTAAACAAAGCTGTTTAGACTAAAAAAGTATCCAAAAAGCAACCACGTAATCCAGGGAAGCGGAAACGAAAAAAGCTGCAAAACTCGGGCAAGTGCTGCAAAAATCCTACAAAAAGGACGTCATGAAAATTGTCCGCACAAAATAAGTGATCATGTGGTCAACTGCATTGAAAGACATATTATACAAAAGGTTTCAGCTGAAAATTCGCATTATTTAAGAAACAAAAATGCGTACAAAAAATACGTTTCTCCTCTGCTCAATGTAAATAAACTGTAAGAACTGTATATACAAGACTGTGAAGAACAGAACTTGGATACTGCGTATATGGTTAAAGCTTCTTTTTACAGACACATTTTTGAAGCTAAGTTCAATTTATTTTTTGGCTATCCGAGAAGCGATACTTGTAGTGTATGTGACGCTGGACAGACCTCGTTAGAGCATAGAGAAAACTGGTAATTTGCTTACAAATCCCAACAATTTGATAGGCAGGTACCATCTGTTACAAAAAACATATGTGATATAACAATGGATCTCCAATAGACCATGCCAGTGCCGAAGTTGTCTACATCAAAGGCTTTTTACTTGAGGCAAATGTGGATGTTCAACTTCGGTATCCATTACACGAAACATTCAGGCTCTGGTCGAATTGAGAAAGGGCTTCGAAAGCATCAAAATATTTTTACACCAGACCAATACAGTGGAATCATCACTTCTGCTAGTAATAAAGACAGTATGTGTAAATATATACCATTTCTTTTTTGATTTCGAAGCAGTTCGAGCCATGCTACATTTAATGAAGAGGGTGACAAATACAATTTACGAAAAAGTTAATCTACGGGATAACATTAAACGGATCCGAGTTGAAAAATTTGGCTATTATTTGTATAAACTTTGTTTACATGAGTCCACTCCATATTTGGAAGTTGATCTACATAAGACAGGTACATCTCAAGTTGAACCTGAATCTATTACATTAAGACAGCTGCCTAGATGCGGGGGTCATACAGCTGAGAAAATGTCCAATTTAAGAGATCAAGTCAAATTTATAGATCCAGATTATAGATGGTTCTATGAAGAGGTTTTAGATCAAAATCAGAACAATCCCAAGACCAAAAAGTCAAGGAAAACGTGTTAGTTTAGTTTAGATTAGTGTTAAACATGTTTTATAAAGAATGATATTATGTTTATTAAAGAATAACTTTCTTTCGTATCTGTATACCTCCTTCTTTATTCACAATAAATTATATCAACTTTTTGTTTGTAGGTTAATGGATAAAGGTGTTATGTACACAAAAAAATATTTTTTCAAGAGATTTGTATCTTGAAATATTTCTAAAGCATATAACAGACAATACTTTAAACTCATTGAACTCATAGAGTTTTACCAATTTCAGTTTAAAAGATAATAGAAAAGTTCCAGATCAAAACGTATTTTATCAATTTACTCAGAACTAACAAAATGTGACATAACTCCTTTATCCACTTATGTCTTCAATTATGGGTTATGCTCAACATATTTTGATAATTAATAATTTGGCATTAATAGACTTTTTAATATAACGGATAATTACACAATATTTTGATTGTATAATGAACTTGTACAACGTATTCAGTTTTATTACAGCCATAAAACACCCACTACCAATCATCGAATAAAACGTGTATTTATTGTAGGTGGTCCAATTTCCCGTCAAATTTAACAGTTTTTTATAATTGCTATTTTATTATGTCTAAATTTATCGAAAATCAAACAAAAACTTCTGATTGAAGGTTGTCGACGAGAAATATAAAAAAGTTACTTATTCTGTAATATTCAGTTTATTGTAATACTTGAGGTACTTAAATACCTGTTTATAAAATCTTAAAATGGTTGTATTTTATACTGGGTAGCCCCTAGAAAGTTTCAGTAAGAGTTAATTGAAAGGAAAAATTTTTTAACATCTCTTATGTGATGTAGCGTTTACGCTACTGACTAGTCCAATTTAAACCCTTCAAGAAATTTTTATTACCCGCCTACGATCGAGTTTAAATCGACATTTTTCCCGACACGCGCTGTTATCGCTTTGAATGGAAGATCGATTTTATGCGGAAGCGGAACGATTAGTTTTGGTCAGAACTCATACGCAGCCACGCCAACCGGTGAAATTGTTCACCTTCAAAGTGACGGAATTGGAGCAAGGAAGATAATTTGGGGAAGAATATAATTCATTAATAATAATAGAAATAAGTAATTTGTATAATAAAATCAATATTCATTTATAAGAGTTCCACATAAAAGGAAGATTTTTTTTGGCGTGCTGCAGCTCCATGTAAGTAAATCATTTCATACGTATTATCTCCTTATCATATAATCAAATTTATCATTGTATTTAGTATTTCTTTAGAGATTTATTTTTGAGTTCCGGAATAATTTAAATATAAAATTTCCTTGATTTACTTGCAAAGAACAGAAGGTCATTTTTTTTTATATAGTCAAACTTAAATTCCGATCTATTTCATATCTTATCATTAAGTTTTTTTTTGGTTCACGTTTATCTAACTTTTTTTTGGTGGAATATAAAAAGGTTCTACAAATGTGGGACAGCCTTCTATATTCTGCGCATGTTCTTTTCATGGCGCAAGCTTGCCATGCCTACGAAAGTAACTTCATAAATTTGACATGATGTTGACTTAACCTAATACCTGATATTTTGATGTTTTGTTTTGGTGCAGTCAATCCATGCTGCTACACCTATTGAATTGTATTTATTAAACTAAATAATCATTTTAGATTCCGTCACGTGAAAATATTAATTTCATTTCACTTGAGGATATTCTCTTCAGAATATTCTCTCAAGGATATTAGTAACTTTGAATCCTTAAATAGTTAGTAACCCGTGGATTTTGCTGTCACCCAGAGACCAATGACTGGTTGTGGTTTTGTGCCCAGGATTCGTCTTTACAGCCATAAACTGATGTAATCGTGCCAAGAGGAATTTTCCTATGGACTTATGGGGCTGTAAAGATAAGTTGTTTAACTATTTGACCTTTTTGTTACTATCTATTTTGTTACTATGTATTATTTGTTACTATATATCTAACTCATCATATGCATATGATAAGGTGAATACCTTGGTGATAATTTAAATTTTGATATAATCTAATTCTAAAATATTGGGGAGAAGAAAATACATTTCATGTTTTTATTGGGTTTTTAAATAGGATTTCAAGAGTACTGACCAAACTCACTTTTGCTATAATATTTTTTTTAATACAATACATGGGATATGATACAATTTAATATTGGGAAAGGGAAATAAATTTAATGTTTTTTTTTTTTAAATATGATATAATGAGTATGGAACAACTCATTTTTGGATGTAATATATATTTAATATAATTGTAATAGAGATTTATCAAGTTTGATATCTTTACAATATTGTTATTTGTATCTCATTTTAGTCGAACTACTTAAGTTAAATTACTATCTTTTTGTGTTAAGACTTTGGCTACAATACGGACTATTCTAGGTTACTAATATTTTAAACTTTATTTGGCCAGTGGTAGTGATTATTCTCTTGTTGAGGGGCTATTTGGTCCTATTATATCTTTACACACCCACTACCACTGTTATTTAGTTTTTGCATTATATGTAAATTGTTAATACATATATATCGATATACATTTTTTTATAAATATATTTATTGTTACTATTTTGAGTTTTATTTCAGTTCTACTAACCAGTATATAACATAGCAAAACAAGATTATTATTTAGTATTTTTGTATTTCAGAGTATTATCTCCAGATTCATTTGTTACTTCAAAATCTCAACTATCGTTGAGTTGGCGCCCTTCTTTTCTCTTCTTATTGTTCCCTTTCTATAAATTTATTCCCAGTGACCTTCTTCAGTTGTACCACGTTTGATATTACCAGGTCTCATTTCTTTCTTGTCTCACTAGCTCATTATCTCTTGTTATTGTTGTTTATATCTTTAAAGCCACAATCCAGTGCATTGAAGCTAGCCCGAACACTCACTTGAGATTTAGTGTCTCTTTGGCCATTTAAATTTGTTCCTCTGAGCTTAGCCCTATTTTTAGTATTTTTTTTTCATCACTTCTCTTTCAGTTCTTCTGAAATTTGGAAGTTCTACACTTCCAAAAAAACCCAATACTCCCGGAGTATTGAGCGTTTCAGTGAATACATGTCGATAAAATCTTAAAATGATTATATTTTATACCGGGTGGTCCCTAGAAAGTTATGATAAGTAAGAGTTAACAGACAGGAAAAGATTTTTTTTTAATTTCTGTGAAAACCCAACTGTTTCCAACTTTTTATACAAAAAATATCGCTCAAACTTTATCATTCACAAACTTTTGTGAATAGCCGCCTCTTTAAATCAAGAAAAATCGTTTTTGATTCCTTTTACATCATTGTTTTTCTTTTAAATTTGTCTAGAAGAGAATATGATTTCCATATGCAGTATGATCAAAATATGGCCATTTTCTTAATAATGCATTTACTTAAAAATGATATTGTTCCATATAAGTGTTTACTCTTTAAAAAGAACTTAATATAAATATATTACATCAGAACAAACGTTAGAGTTATAAAAACATAATATATTTCGAATATTTTCAATTTTCCGCAAGTGCCGACTTTTCACTAAGATGGAACCTGTATCCCTTTTTATTACCGGGATATACGGTTTGTTATTATAAAAAGGTCGGTGAGATAGCCAAGCGGGCTGGGCGGCTGATTCCTCACTAGCTTCACTGCTAGTGGTTCAGAGGAAAAGAGTTCGATCCCCAGCTCGGTGTACAGAAAACAAAAAGGCTAACGCAGCAGTTTAAAATACTAAAAATGAATTTGCGGCTTATATATATATATATATATATATATATATATATATATATATATATATATATATATCGCACATTGAAATCAAAAGTGGCATTATACAAAATTCGGTGGTTTTTAGTTACGACGACATCTAAAATCTACGAGCAAAACTACGTATGTTGCAAAGATCTCCGTTGTAATAGCTCGCTCGGTTTTCTGTTGACGTCGCTAATGTCACTTCTTACTTTGTTGTCGCGAGCATGGGTCGTGACCGAAAAACCGACACTAAACCAGTAAAGGTCCAGCCGCCGCAACGAGTCTTAGCTGAGGTGAGTGAAAAAGTGACATATTTTGTATAATGTCGTTTTTTTAATTACTTGCTAGTAAAAATACAACAAATTATGATTTCGTTGTTGGCATATTTCGTAAAGTGCCGATATTTTACTCAACTATTCCAGATAACTGTGTTTATATAGAATAAATAAAGGGCATATTGTGCTTAGTGTCATTTTTGTGGTTTAAATGTCATATTTTTAATTTCTTGCCATATTAAATAGACGTCATTTTAAGTAAAGTGTCATTGTTTTATTTAAAAATGTATATTTTATTAGAGAATTAGGATATTAAACACCGACATTTTGTTTTTATGACGTTTATTCCGTATTATTTTATAAAAGCTAAAACTTTGTAAAAGGCTAATTTCAATATTTTATAAGTTTATCACTTTAGATTTCTATGTATTGACTACGAATGACTTTAATTTTTGAATATAACCTAAAAAAGTACTATTTGTTAAAGGTACAAGAACTATCATGAATCCATCAAGAAGCAGAGGAAAAAAGATATTACAACTGGCAATTGGGAATGACAGTAATACCCAAAATACTGTGCCTACTTCCACCAGGAACTTTGAACAGCCTGATGTTTCACTTACAGAAATAACATCTTCTGCTTTAAATATTATGAATAATTTACATGAAATCGGAGATAGCTCTAACCTTTTACCTGCTGAAATCAGTGATGATGGCGACTTTTCTCCCGCCTCATTTTCATCTTCATCCAGCTCTTCTTCTTCCTCTAGTTCCTCGACTTCTTCATCAAGTACGTCGTCTGATTTGCCTACAACCTCTAAAGCTAATCAAGGTACTCATGATACCGAAACTTCTGCAAGCAATGTTAATCTTTCAAAAACTGATGAAGCCAAAGTAATTAAAAGGTGAAAAAGACAGCAAATATTTGATTTCACGCAAACAGCGCCTTTGTATCTGTTGATACGTATTTCGACCTAATAGGTCTCATCAGAACAGTTATTCAAAGGTGTTCTCAACGTGAAAGATCAATATTTTCTGTCTTTTAAGAAGCAACAATAACATGGCTTCGGATACGGACGCACTAGCGACATCTAATTTAACAATCGTAAAATAGTTTCGAAACACAATTCAGATTTCTGCTTTTATCTGTGCTTTCTAAAAATTGCAAAGCAAAACAGACGTTGATAAAGGTGTTAAAAGAGACGTGGGGAATCTAAAATTTGCATTCCACGACACATCTTTTCAACTAAGCAGAAATCCTTAGCGAATTGGTTTCTAGTACTCGTACAGAGTAAATCCGAAAAAAAGGTGAAAAAGACAGCAAATATTTGATTTCACGCAAACAGCGCCTTTGTATCTGTTGGTACGTATTTCGACCTAATAGGTCTCATCAGAACAGTTATTTAAAGGTGTTCTCAACGTGAAAGATCAATATTTTCTGTCTTTTAAGAAGCAACAATAACATGGCTTCGGATACGGACGCACTAGCGACATCTAATTTAACAATCGTAAAATAGTTTCGAAACACAATTCAGATTTCTGCTTTTATCTGTGCTTTCTAAAAATTGCAAAGCAAAAGCAAAGTAATTAATTGCAGGATAAATACCGACCTAAATTACCAGTTACCTGAACTTACTAAAAATGACGAAAATTGACAAATGACCAAACTGCTCATAATTATGTCGGCAATGATGTCGAAGAAAATTTTGCAAATGATGTCTCTGACACGCTGCTGAATGAGGATTTTTTGGAACGGGATTTTGACAATAATTATCGAGTTGATAATGTAGCTCCTACAGCTTCAAATTCTCAGTTCGATGACCAAAGTACTCAAGCTCATGATGACAATAATGCCGCCCATTCAGCATCTGATGGCAATGATAAACCAAATAGGGAGAAGAAAAAGAAGCCGAGGTATGCCAGTATTGTGAAGAATTTAAGAAATGCCGGTCAAGAATATGTTTCAACTTCCAAAACAAAAAAGGTTTTTCCGGCAAAATTCTAAAACAAACTTCTGGAAATAGCTGTCGGCTGAAATGCTCAGATAAAATATTTGGAGGGTCAAGGCAAAAACCGTTTGATGCTTACTGGGCTATGGCTTCCTTAGACCGACAAAGAGAATACATAGCTCGTAGTATTTAAAATATTATCCCGAAATATCAATACAAGAAAATGAATTCAAATAGGAAGGCAAAAAATGCTTTTTATTTTGAAATAAATAGTACCAAAACCAGAGTATGCAAGACATTCTACAAAAATACACCAGATATAACTAACAGGTGTATCAGAACTGAACTGAAAAAAAAGATTCTTTTACTGGTATTCTAGAAGGTGAAAGAGAGGAAGACGTGAAAATCACAGAAAGTTGTCTGATATAAAAGTCATTAAAATTGAAAAAACCGTAATGAATAAGATTAAAATATTCTATGAAACGTCTTATTTTGATGACTTCAAGGAACTTGATTTGGCAAAAAGAACATCCAGAAACAGCCGACCTCAAGAACTTAAACCATTGTACCACCAAAAATTGGATATATCCGAAAGGAAAAACAATGACGTGAGGAGTCTTGTGGATTCGGGGTTGATTCCTGGATATTACCGATCCTACTATGAAAGTATTTTTAATTGAAAATGTAATAGCTCTTAGGTATTATCACATTTTTAAAAATGCTTATTTGCATTTTTTGTTACGATTTGTTTATTTTCTTACGTTTATTTTGGTAGTCTTAAAATATTTTATTTTAATTAAAACATTGCGTGATATTGTCGTGACTGATTCGAGTAAGACTTTCTTTTGTAGTACATACAAATAAATACTTTTTCATCTAAAATTAGTTTTTATTTTATTCCTGACATTCATTTACTCAATTGGAGTAGTAGAATAGTAGAAGAGTTAATGAATTAAATATGCCATTAAACAAAAAATAATTGATGTATAAAAACAAAAGTGACACTATACTGAATTTTTTTTTCAAATACCTTTTTTTTCAACAAACACTAGTTAATTTATTTAAAAGTTATTTTATACTGAAAAAGAGATAATTAAATTATTATTTAAAATTAATCACATTGCTTGTTTTCAATTTATTTTTAAGTCTGGGCATATAAATCATGTTAAAAAACTTTAAACAGCTATACTGTAAAATTGAGTTTTTTATATAGTGCCACTTTTGATTTCAATGTGCGATATATATATATATATATATATATATATATATATATATATATATATATATATAACGCATGCATGCAACGCATGTATTGGTTTACGCCCCCACTAATTTATTAGCATCCTTTTTAACTGAGATCTTATCCAATGCATATGTGTCGAATGAATATTACATAAAAAATTCAGTTTTCAACAACTTCAACAACTATCAGTTACCTGATGGCTATGTGATTGTCAGTCTGGATGTTGTTTTATTATTGTTTTATCATGTTATAACTTTAGGAGAAAAAATTCCTTTGTAAAAGTGGTCAAGATAAATCGCTGGAAATAACTTTCAAGTTTCTGGGTTAACCGCTGGGGGGCGTAACCTGTGAATAAAAATTCGAAAACCAGTTTTTTGTGAAATATGCCCAATTATAACAAGTGTTAAATAAGCAGAACAACTCCCTTATTATCGACTGGCATAGAAAACCGCATAGTTCTGGACGTTGCCTCAACTATTGGTCATATCATAGACATTCAATTAAAATCAATTTGCTTAAGCAAATGAAGGCTAGAATTATAGCTATCAGTGATCCTTCTTTCCATCAGAAGAACCTGAGAATCCTGTCTACCCTTTTCATCGACCATTTTTATCGATATCGATTGAAGATTCAAATATTAATTGATTGATCAGATAATTATTTATTGAAGCCAAATTTATGAATACGATAGTCTTCCTATTTTGGTCATTTTTTAATATTTTCATTTGTGTCATATTTATTTTCTTTTATTTCTATCATTTTTATCGTTTAAGTACTTATATAAAGTTTGTTAAGCTAAAATAAGGTGACATTGAATTATATTGTAAGGATTCACATTAAGTATAACGATTACGTAATTATCATAATTTCAACTAAATTATAATCATCATAAACAATAATTTTTATCATTGTGTACATAACAATAACAATAGAGCAAAAATACTTTCCAATACAATCTGAAATATACTTGTTCCCTTTAATGTATCACTAATTTGTTTATAAAAGGAGAATGTGTGATAGCACATGATAAAAGTGTAATAATAAACATTGGTCGATCTGTTTTATAAAATAGTCTAAATACAAAGTTTTGCTGCAGGCTTAAAAATTATTCACATTAAAAATATTAGACCAATTAAAGTGTTAATGATTTGAACAAAATCAAAACAGGTTTGGGTATCACATCACATATTTTAACAGTGAGATGTATTTATTTATTGACTGTTTAATCGGTGTCACCTTTAACAAAATAAGTACTTAAAACCAACAAATATACATGTAGCCTTCATGGCTACATGTATATATATATATATATATATATATATATATATATATATATATATATATATATATATATATATATATATATATATATATAGGTAAAAGGTATCGGCATAGCTCGCAACAAAGGAATAAAAATATAATAAAATATGTGTATAAGGTGGAAGGCAACCCTATATACGTATTTCTGACTATTGGCCATCTTCAGGACGGTGCAGCCAAGCTAGAAAAGAAGCATGTTAACTTGAGAAATGATCACTACAGGAGCAATGCGACCAATTTGTGGCAATAATGTTAGAAGACTGAGGTGTCCAGAGAAACAACTAGCATAGCCACGGAGGAAGCTAAGTTTCCCTAAGAAAGGAATGCCAAACGTTTCAAACAAGAAAAAAGTTAATGCGAGTTGATAGTAAAATAAAGGTAAAAGGTATCGGCATAGCTCGCATAGTTCGCATTTGTTTAATAGTTATGTTCAAAATAAACGTTTCTTCCTATCTCGATCGTAACGGATGATAACTGGCCCAAAATGCCCTAAAAACGCCCTAAACCACGTCAAAAAAAAAGGAAAAAAGATTGAGGGCTGTTGATAATACAATTAAAGAACTTTGTCAGTCTGTAATCATTCTATAATCATCATATATTTATAACTTTTAAATTTAGGCACATTGCTGTATCCGCCTTTACATTACCATTTTATTTAACATATAAATCTGTCTCTTTTTTGTATTATTAGTCAGATATATCAGATTGTATTATTAGTTCGATGTGAACAGGATGGACTCTTTGAAAAGTTATTTCTAAAACTACATTTCAACAGTAGATGATATCATTTTGAGTGATTTCAGTTTGACCACGTTACCTGCTCTTTGCAGATTTTTGTTAGCAATATTTGCATTTATATTGAGCTTCCAGTTGCAAATAAATAACTGACAAGCATATTATACAAAAACCGATAAATCCATTTTTTGAATTTTTTAACCTGAATATGGATTCATATTAATTTAGTAGCCCTCTCTGTTTCTAGAATATAAAATTCCAACAAAAACCGATATTTTCCCTTTCGGTCAAAAAATCGATATATCCAAATTGCAAGCAAAACCCGATATATCTTTAAATAATTAATTAGCCATCTATGATGTAAATCCATAATATCGTGCTTACTTATAGCAGATTTCTTTATGCTGTCTCGGGATTCGTTTTGTAGTAAGTAGTCGCATAAACAAAGAAGTATACTTTTTTTTACTATGGTATTAGTTTTAAATTAAAACGAGACGACTTCTTCTTAGAATGCAGGCTTCCTACGGAGGTTGGCAATCATAATGGCTATTTTTATTTTCTATTTTTATTTTAGGAGTTACCAGCTGAAGCCCGTTTGAAGAGGCTTATTCTCCAGCCACTGGAACTCACCTAAGTAATGTGATTAACAACATTATATACAATCTTTTGTAACCATATGTAATTTAAAGGGTTTTTACCCTGATATTTTGGTAGCTCAGGCATGTTAATTTGCTGATGGAATTCTATCTATCTAATTAGCCTTCTTCGGTCCATCTTTGGACATAGGCCTCCCCAATCCTTTTCCATTCTTCTCTGTCTGTCGCTACGGTCATCCATCTAGAGCCCACGTGCTTCTTGATATCATCTGCCCATCTCATTTGGGGCCTTCCTCTGCTTCGTTTATATTCCCACAGTCTCCAACTTATAAGAATTTTGTTCCATCGGTCTTCTTTTTGTCTTATATTGTGTCCGGCAAATCTCCATTTCAATTTTGCAACTTCTTGTCTAACATCCCTCACTTTTGTTTTCTCTCTTATCCACTCGTTTCTCTTCTTGTCCATTAGTCTTATGTGCAACATTTGTCTTTTCGTTGCTCTTTGGGTTTTTATGATTTTGTCCATGTTTGCTTTTGTAAATGTCCACGTTTGGGAGCCATACGTAAGAACAGGGAGTACGCATTGATTGTATACTTTGGTCTTAAGATGCTGTGGATATCTTTTGTTTTTAAGAATGTAGCTTAGTTTGCCAAATGCCGCCCATGCCAGTCTAACTCGCCTATTGATCTCTGCTGTTTGGTTCTCTTTGTTAAGTTTTATAGGTTGACCAAGATATATATAATCCTTAACTTGTTCTATTTCATCTTGTCCGATTCTCATTGTGATGTCTTCATCTGTATTTGTTATAGTTTTGGTCTTGCTGTAATTCATATTAAGGCCTATCTTTTCAGCTTCTACGTCCAGTTCTTTCATCATTTCAAATCATTCTTCTTTTTTATCTGTTATCAATACGATGTCATCCGCGTACCTTAGATGGTTCAAGCGTTGTCCACAAATTTTTATACCTTTTTTTCCCATTCTAATCTTTTAAAAGTATCTTCAAGAGCCTGATTGAGAAGTTTCGGTGATATTGTATCACCCTGTCTCACGCCTCTACTTATTTGTAATGATTTTGTTCCTTCATATACTTTAATTCTTGTTTTGGCTTCCTTATATATATTGGTTATTAGTTCCGTATATCTGTGGTCAATTCGGCTGTTAATCAAAGAACTTTTCACTGCCCAATGTTCGACACTGTCGAAAGCCTTTTCGAAATCTATGAACGCCATATATAGAGGAATGTGGTATTCATTTGCTCGTTCTATAAGTATTTTCATACTTAGTAAATGGTCACTTGTGCTGAATCCCTTTCTAAAACCAGCTTGTTCTTTCGACTGGTATCCATCGAATTTTGTCGTCAATCGATTGGTTAAAATTTTTGATAGGAGTTTATACATTATATTGAGGAGTGTTATAGGACGGTAGTTTTTTATATCTGCTTTATCCCCTTTCTTGTGTAGGGTGTAATGGTTACTGATTCCTTCCAGTTGTTTGGGATTCTTTTTTCTTTTAATATCCTGTTAAAAAGGGAATGTAGAGTATTAATTACCACTTTTCCACCATATTTCAGCATCTCTGTAGTTACTCCATCTTTTCCAGGCGATTTGTTGTTTTTCATTTCTTTCAATGCCTTCTTTATTTCTGATTTGCTTATTTCGGGCTGCAGCTCTGAGTTGACATTTTTTATTTTGACCTTAAGTTGGTTTTTAATTTCTTCTGGTGGTTCCTTTTTTGTTTTATATAATTCTGAGTAGAAATGGTGGATTATATTTATGATGTCATCTTTAACGTTTGTTTCAATTACATTTACATCTTTTATTTTGTTTATTTCAAACTTACCTAATGGAATCAGTAGCTGATGGAATTGTTATTCCGAAAACGTTCGTGTAATTGATGTAGCCCTTTTAAGGGATTTTTAAATTTACCCATTTACAAAGATCTAACCTCTTTTGTTTATTTTTAAACTTGCTGCTCTAAACAAATCAATCGATCTGCATTGATACCAATGACGTAGATTCTTTAACCATGAGTTCTGCATTCAGACAACAGATCTTCTTCCTTGAATCTTTCCCTGTATTATGAGTCTTAAAATTTTATATTTTGGTCCCCGCATCACGTGGCCTAGGTATTCCAGTTTTCTGGTCTGTATAGTGGTGATTAGTTCTGTTTCTTTACCAATCCTCTCCGGTACTTTTTTATTTGTAATTTTATCAGTCCATGATATTTTTAATACTCTGCGGTATAACCAGAGTTCGAAAGCCTCGATTCTTTTTAAATTGCATTTTTTTAATGTCTAAGTCTTAGCTCCCTATAATAATATTGAAAATATATAACAGCGAATGGTACGTAGTCTGATCTCCAAATTTAGATTTTTGCGCGTTAGGAGTGGCTCCATTTGTATAAATACTGATCTGGCAATCTCTATTCGCCTGTTTATTTCTACAATATGATCATTGGTTTCATTGACCAAAGTTCCCAAGTACTGATATTTTTCTACTTATTCTATCACTTAACCATTGGTTGTCAATAGGAGATGTATATTTTGTGGTCTTTTTGTAATTAGTAAGTATGTACTTCGTTTTTTTAGCGTTTATAGTAATTCCCATCTCAGCAATATTCATACTTAAGCTTTCGATAAGATGTTGTAGATCTTCTATACTCGTTGCTATGATCACAGTGTCGTCTGCATATCATAAGATGTTAATTAATTTTCCGTTAACGGTTACTCCCGCTTTGATATTATTGAGCGTGTTTTGGAAAATTTCTTCAGAATATACGTTAAACAAAAGTGGCGTAAAACACATCCCTGTCCAATTCCCCTACAGAACTTCATTTCGTCTAAGTGTTGCCCATCAATTTGAACTATGGCAGTTTGGTTCCAATATAATGTTGGCACTATATTTATGATTTTACTGTCAATGCGTTTGTTCGTAAGTATTGATATTAGTTTTTCATGCCTTACTTTATCGAAGTCAACAAAGTACAAGGGTAGATCAATGTTTACATCCCGACATCGCTGAATCAATATGTTGAGGGCAAATAGTCCTTCTGAAGTAGCCATTCCATTTTGGAACCCGAATTGGGTTTCGCTAATATCCTTCTCTAGCCTTTCGTATTTCAACAGTATTTTTAAAGTATGACTCTAAAGTATGCTCAGTGTTCGATAATCAGAGCACTATTTTCCTGCTTGTTTTTTAGGGATAATTATAAATACTGACTTCAGCCACTCTTGTGGTATAATTCCCGTATCTTACCCCATGTTCAGTAAATCTGCCAATACTTCCAAGTTATCCTCTTCCACTAGTTTTAACAGTTCTACTGGTATTTCATCTAATCCAGCTCTTTTATTGTCTTTTTGATGGCATATTTGATTTCATCTATCGTTCTCTACGTAATTCTCCCATCGTCTTAATTTCTCTGGTAAATCTATTAGTAGTACTCCTTTTTTTGTCTTTTATGTGTCCTTGCTGTCTATTTCGACCCATTCCAGTCACTTCTCTTATTTTTTTGTGCATATTTTTCATACCATATTTTGTTCCTAGTTCATTATATCTCTTTACATTGTTTCATTAAATAGATTTCCTTAGCTGTTTTGAGTTTTTTCTTAATTATTTGTTGTATTTCTTTATACTTCTGTAGATCTTTTCCTTTATATTTTCTTCTTTCTTCCATCTGTAACAGTATTACTTCTGTCGTCATCCAGTGTGTTTTAGCCTCTCGCCAATGTTGTATCAAACTTTCTTGAGCTGGTTTCAGTAATGTGTTTTTTATGTTAACCACTTTTTATTTACATCCATAATTTGTTTGTTGTCAGTTAGCGTTTTTTGCATATTAACATTCACATTATTTTTTAATTCGTTTTTTATTTCTTCGTTTTTTAGCATTCCTATATTAATGTTTGGTTGTTTTTTTCTGAGTTCAATTCTTTTTAATTTTATTTTCACGTCAGCAACTACTTAAGTAACGGATTGTGATCTGAGTTAACATCTGCTCCAGGGCAAGTTTTAACTGTGGTTATATAGTTTTTATATCTGCTATTTACGAGTATAAAGTCTATCTGGTTTCTGACAATATGGTTTTCTGTATGCGAAGGAGACGTCCATGTATATAGTCTTCTCTTAGGAATCTGAAACCAAGTATTGACAATTACCATATTTTTTCTTGGCAGAATCCTATGAGTATTTCTCCCCTCTCGTTTCTAGTTCCTAATTCGAACTCTCCAACTATATTTTCAACTGTCCCTACTCCAATTTTTACATTAAAGTCTCCTAAAATGTAAATAATATCTCTAGATTTTGTTAACTTGATTGTATTGTGCAATTCAGAATAAAACTTTTCGATCTCATCTTCGGTCTTATCAGCTGTGGGAGCATAAACGAGAGGACTGTGTTACCTTAATAACGTTGTCGAAATTAAGGGGGGAAAATTAAGAAGTTATGTTATGTTGTTTATGAATTACGTATTAAGCAGTTGTTTAACTGCTTAAATTAATATAAGAAATAGGAAAAAAAGAAAAGTGAGACCAAGAGGCAGAAATTGCAAAAGCAAAGGTACCTACTTAAGTACCATGTAAAAAATAAATTAAAATATTCGTTACCTAAACCATTATTTGTTTTAGATATCGTTATAGCGATCCTCATTTGGAAAACTTTACATGAGTTTGCAAACATAATGGCCCTAAGTACGTATCACTGCAATAGCATTGTTCAAAGTGACATTTGAGCCATTCGAAATAAAATTTTTAAAAATAATGTGAAGTCGAAACAGTCGATATTATATATTTATTATTATATTACATGTTAGTAGTTCCAATTGAAGGAAAAATATCGACAAAGAACGAGCAGTCAAGGAGCTTAACTTTTCCGTACACTACTTCTTGTCAAAAAGAGTCAGCAAGAAAAAATTTCAGGTATGCCAGGCATTTTTCTTGAAATGTGTGAATATTAAAAAAGATCGCATAAACTACGTTGCTAAAACATTGTCAGAATCAAATAAGAGAGTTTATTGGTAAACTACAAGAAAGAGAAAGTCATTATGATAGAAATAAAACAAAACGAATTTATTTGGCCGCTGATCTAAGTCAATGCGACCCTGAACATAATGTAAACTTTTTGATGTTTAGGAGGATATTGGTTAATGATTTTAACATTGAATTTTCTACTCAAGCAGCATATGTATGTGCACAATGTACTAGACTTAAATTCAAAATTGGAACGGAAATCAACGAGGTAAAGAAAAGAGAGTTTCGTACTGAGATGAGTATCCACCAAAAAAGGGTTAATGCTATTTATAGTCTTCTAAAAGAAACTTCTGAAAATTCCACTACATTCTGCTTTGATATGCAGCAGGTGTAGCCTTTGCCCAAAATACCTATTAATGATGCGTTTTATGCAAATTAGCATGTATGTTTTTTGCTGCGTTGATCATCATCATCATCATCAATCAGCCAGTCGCGTCCACTGCTGGACATAGGCCTACCTCAGTTCTTTCCAGTGTTCTCTACACTGGGCCGCTTGTAGCCAGTTTCCCGCTACACGTTTTATATCAACTGCGTTGACAGCGAGTACAAATATCCAACTTTTTTTACGTGTACTGAAGATCAGACAGGTAGGGGATCAGTTGAATTAGGTTCTGCAATTGTAAATTAGTTAGATTCTTTAGAGTACGATCATATTACGACACTTCACCTCGTTTACGACGGATGAGGAGAACAAAACAAAAACTCCCATATTATTTATTCGTGGTACTTCTGGCTTAGATTTAAAGCTCCAGTTCAAGTAACAGAAATATTACTTGTATTTCCAGTTAGGGGCCATTCGTATTTGGCAACAGACAGGGTATTTGGGAGAGTAGAAAAGCTTCTTAGAAAAAAGTCACAATTCTCTCTAGACAGAAATATGAAGAAATTTACAAAACAAATTGGAGTTGTTAAAAAGATAGGCACTGATTGGAGACTGTTTAATATGAAAGAGCTTCAAGTTGACTTGAAAAAAGTGAAAGCGCTAGCCGATACAAAGAAGATTGTAATAAAAAAATTTAACAATGACAAATTCATAAAAATACGATCATTCCAAAACTACTATTTTACCATTGGGTTGGAAAATTTTGAAAAACTTTTGAAATCAAAATTTTCCGATTTTGAGATGATCAATTCAGAAAAACAATTGACTCGGGGTGTCCCCAAAAAGAAAAAAACCCTTAAACACTTATTAAGTAAGTAAATCAACAATTGAATAAAAATTGGGAGAAATTACAAGAACTTGACTGGTGTCGGGGATTGCTTAATAACAAAAGTTCAAATGAAAAGGATGAGGAGGAAGTGGAAGGGAAGACATGTAACTGCCTGGAAGAGGCTACGCTTCAGATTTGATTTTACTTTTTTTACTTTTTTCAAATTTTTAAATACTTATAATAAAAATAATTTTCTACGTTATAAATAAAAGATTAAAAAAAATTAAGATAAAATAAATTAAAAATAAAAACAGTAAAAAAGATCATGTATTAAAATTCTAGAATTTTATTACATGACTTATAACTACTATTTATTTCCAATATGATGTTTCTTTAAATTGTTATGGGATTTTGCTGTACAAGTTTTTGGCTTTTATCTCAAAATTGGAAAAAGTGGATTTATCGGTTTTTTCATGGATGCTCCTCAACTATTGTTTCTGTTAATTCCCTAATGCGCACACAAGCTTTCAAAAATATACTTAGGGAATAAGGAAGGCTACCAACAAAACAATTTATACAGTGAAGCCATCTCAGAATTAGCGCTTGCCGAGATCAGCGAGGGCCTTATAATAAACGGTGAGCCACTTAATAACATAAGATATGCTGACGACACCGTCCTTCTGGCAGGAACACTAGAAGAACTGCAACACCTTGCTGAACAACTAAATATATATTGCAACGATTATGGACTAAAAATCAATTTGAAGAAAACCAAGTTCATGGTATTTACAAAAGCACAAAACATCAAAGTTAAGCTAGTACTAGATAATACAGAAATTAAACAAATATCTTCGTACAAATACCGTGGAGCATGGATCACAGAAGATACTGATCAGACAAAAGAAATAAGATGCCGCATTGAAATTGCGAGGGTAAACTTAATAGAATGAGAAAACTTTTTTGTAATCGCGATATCAATATATCGCTCCGGATAAGAATGCTTCGATGTTATATTTTCTCTACCCTTTTGTATGGAGTTGAAGCTTGAATACTTAAAAAATCCAACATTAAAAACCTAGAAGCATTCGAAATGTGGTGTTACCGACGTATTTTGAAAATATTATGGATGGATCGCAAAACAAACGAACAAGTTCTCGAACAACTAGGAAAACAATGCGAAGTTTTAAATTCCATAGAAATCAGGAAATTGGAATACTTGGGGCACATCATGAGAAGTGAAAAGTACGTACTACTAAGGAATATAATGCAGGGTAAAATCAAAGGTAGAAGAAGCGTAGGAAGACGTAAAATCTCGTGGCTACGCAATCTCCGTGAATGGTTTGGATGCAGTTCAATTGAACTATTCAGGCGAGTAACCAATAAAATTATAATTGCCAGAATGATTTCCAATCTCCGATAGGAGTGGAACTTGAAGAAGAAGACCAACAAAATATGATTTTATTACAGTGAAGAAAATGACGCAGAACACACATCATCGATATATTGGGGATCAAAAAGCAAGATAAATGCCTGGTAAATCAATATAAAAATATTTCACAATTTATAGTAACATTATGTAAGGTTACTTACATCCACAAAATAATTAGCAATGCATGTGACAAAAAAAGAATGATTGTAGTAGGTAGGTATCAAGGTAGCAGTCCAGGGGAGGTATCCTAAGAATACTGACAATATCATTTTAATATGTCATACAGTTGCAAGGATATCTACAAATTGTCAGTGTAACTGAGGCAGATAAGATCAAATTATATCAGAAATTGGTTTATGATTCTCCCGTTCTCTACAGGTGTATCTTTAGATATATTTATAAGGATCATAAGAGCTAACTAAGTAGTACTTTGATAACAGATACATTCCAATTATTTCTAAGCCTCAATAAAAATGATAGGGTGATGGGGAGCAACTGGACCCAGGGGGTGTCTGGGCCATACTCTTTTCATTCTTAAACTGTAAATGTATTAAAGTTTTTTGTTGTTGGTTGTACTGCAAGAATGTGACATCCCTCCAAAACATTAATTCTAATCTTCATAGTACTTTTGGTTGCTGTGAAAAGTCCAATTTAAATTCGTAGTCATTTTTTATGAAGTCAACGTGACGTGCTTGCGATTTACATTCATCATAATCACCCAGCCCTTTGCGTCCACCGCTGGATAAAGGCCTCCCTCATTTTTTTCCATTGTGCTCTGTCTCTTTCATCCAATTTCTTGACATGTTTTCTCTCTGTTGGTTGTAGGATGACCATCTCTATCTTTAATCTTTATTATCTGCCTTGTCCCCGTTCTTAGTCTTGTCTAACAGCTTTGGATATTTCTTTATTTAATTTTTGTAGTT
This sequence comes from Diabrotica balteata, assembly GCA_918026665.1. Lineage (NCBI taxonomy): Eukaryota > Metazoa > Arthropoda > Insecta > Coleoptera > Chrysomelidae > Diabrotica > Diabrotica balteata. The sequence goes on from OU898283.1 coordinate 33,560,653, forward strand.
CGTCGGCGTTAGTTTTCGTCTTGCTTCTCATTTCTCTTCTTTTCTACATTAGTTCCCTAGTATATTGGCTAATCTTCTCTTCTTTTTGAGTTCTAGGACAGAATTTGTTTTGACTTTTTTAGTAAAGCAGTTGTAAATTTATTATTTAAGTTGTTTATATTATTTTCTGTTTCAGGACTACTAAGTATGTCGGAAATACATTGCTGAAAACTATCTACATCTGATGATTTACATTATTGTTTTGATTATTAAGGTAAGTGTTTTTACCATATATTTTAATGTAAAATTGTTAATTAATATTCTATTAACAATGTTTAAATTAGTTTTGCATGCTTACTTTATTAGTGTTGAGGTTAGAAAGGGTGTTCCAGTTACCCCGAGAGCTTTTGCTCTTTCCATCCTTTAATTTTTCAAAGCCTAGGTTAAACCAGATTGCTTTTGTTTCAGAAAATAGTACGAACGTATCTAAGAAAAACTTCTTATGGCTCCTGTCACTTCTTATGTCCTGACGTGCTGGCTCCTTATATACCACGGACGACCTTGATAGGGCAATTAAGGATGCCCTATCAAGTGCATCATTATTTTACAATCACGATCTACACTGAAGCATCGAGTCAAAGGAACGCGTGGGACTGGACTGACTTCAAAAGAAGGTAACGGTGGTGGAGGAGTTTATTCATATTTGTCGTCTCTTGCAAAAAAAGAAATTGCAGATTGCATACAAATTATGGACAAAAATGGGTTTGGCCTATCCAGAGAGAAAGTACTTATTAAACTTAGTACAATTGTATATAAGACAGACTAATATCAAGAGTAGATATCAAGACCAGAGACCAGGCCCTGACCAGTTTAGATCATTTAAAACTAGACACCATCTGTCAATAAAGAAATCTATTAGTATTGAACATGTTAGATGCCAACAGATGAACCCTTGGGACATCTATAATTAAATTAAAATTAAATTAAATTAAATTTGAAGTATTAACAAAAAAAGACGAGACGTCATTTTGCCATGACAATAGTTAAACAAAGGTCGTTGTTGCAATTGGTACAAAAATCATAAGGAATACCAGTTCATCTAGCCGAATAAACACATGTTGTGTTCTGCTGATGGTCAAATGATACCTTTTCTCTGTATATTTAAAGGTAAATACGTACTTAATGGATAATTGGAATAATGAGAATACAACATCCCAAACTGCAGTTTCTACAACATCTCAAGCTTGGATGGAAACTATTTTGTTTTTTAATTGGTTTAGAGATGTTTTTTTTTACCTAATATTACAAATGAGAGACCAGTTTTATTAATTTATGATGGCCATGCTACCCATGTCTCCACAAATTTGATAAAGTTAGCACAAAAAAATAAAATTACTATTATAAAGTTACCTCCATATACGACACATTTATTACAACTATTAGACTCTAAAAAATAGTTGGGACAAGGCACTCAGTAAGTGGCAGAGAGAAAATTCTCGCAAAAAAATAATAAAGAAATATTTGTACAAATAATAAGCAAGGGAGCATATGAAATACCTAGTATTAATATTATTGACGGATTTAAAGCCACAGGAATTTATGATGCCGATAAACAGGGTCCTAACAAAGATGCAATTTCTACATCAATATTCAAAAAAGATGATTTGCTTCGGTATAAAAATAATCTTCCCAATCCTACTACTGTACACTTGCCGCTGCTTTATTGAATATCCAACACTCAGTAACTATCCCTTCCTCAGCCACAGTACAATCAGAAGATAGTAGACCTACATCTTCAGCAGCACTACAAGCAGATGCGAGTCCTGTTATAGCCCCTGGATACCAAGAAGACTACAATTATTCAAATGTAGGGCAAAAAGCATCCTATACTTCTTCAGATGCGGTACAATCAGATGTCTCGAAATCATTAATTCTAACAGAACAGCCAGAAACTTCTGCCTCTACCAATGCAATGGTTAAAATAACAAAAGCTAGTTCTGCAAACGAAGTTTCAGTAGACAAAAAAATCATGTCTCGTCAATTGGACCTTCTTTACAAACACGTAAATCATTTGAGGAATTGTTGTTAGAAATTATGAAAAAAGATAAAAGTGCACAGAATCCAGGGAAGAAACGAAAAATATTGGTCACTAACTGTGAAATTATCACCTGCAAATTATAAATAATAAAAAATAATAAGAGGGGAAAGAAAAAATTAAATAAATTAAAAAACAAATATGAAAAGAAAGGCCATACCGAAAGTAAAACGAAGTAGGCGAACACTAAGCTTTTTAAAACACAAGAAAAAGAACAGTTTTGATTGTATATTAGAAAGTAGTGACGATATTGATTTGCAAGATATTGTAGAAGAAAATGAAAGATATTTAGATAGCCAGAAGAAATTTGAAATGTTCTGTAATAATATCGATAAGCAAACCTGTGGAAATTTTCAGCAACTTGCCTTAATCAAATTGTCAAAAAAATTGGTGAATATGTAATTTTTTAATTTTTTGAAAATAAAAATATTACATTGTTTACCGGGTCGGAAAAGCTTAACATTCCTGGACGACTGTGAAGATTGCTAAGTCGAGGCGCAAGCCGAGACTTAGCAACACAGAGTCCAGGAATGTGGCTTTTCCTACGAGGTAAACATACTATTTTTCCGCAAATCGTTTAAAATTCGACAGATATTGATTGATTTAAAAAAAAAACGCGATAATTTTATTCCCAAATAAATGGTGCTTTGAAATTCCTAACACAATTATTTGGGTTACTATGGAAACGTATTGAGGTTGAATTGTCAAACTTGACGCTTATAAATTTAATTGCTGTTGTTCTTGAAAGTAAAATGATAAGTGATGATGAAATTTGAAAAGCAGTGAATACTGCTTCATTAGAATTATTGCCAAAGAAATCAAGAGAAAAGTACGAAAATGCATACATACATTAATTCCTTATAAGCAATGTGTTTTCTATCATTTATGTAGAACACTAAGAACTGTACGGAAATATCATTTCCTTACAGTAAGGAAATGACATTTCCTTACAGTAAGGAAGTCCTGACTTTTTCTTCAAGAAATTTTGACAGGAATGTCAAAATTTCCTGGCGATTTGCGAAAAAAGTATTTTCCAGGAAAAATCTTGAGATTTAAAGATGACCAGGTTGAAATTTCATCGATGCAGAAATCTTTGAAGTCTTGGAAGTGGTGAGATAAAGCTGATATTGGAAAATACGATTGGAATATTGGAATAAGAACCAAAAATTATTTCTAAAAGATAATTTTTTTATGTGAAAGAAGTGCAGCATTTTTGGGGCATTATAATATGAGATTATAAACGCTTCTTTACTAAGTAATCTTATTTTTGAATTTGCAGTTTCTGTTTCATGAAGAATTTTGTTTATTAAGATATTAGTTTTGATTTGTTCAGTTTTAATATACTCTTTAAATGTAAGTTTATAAACTCTTTAATGTAATGGCATTAAATTTCAAGTTGTTAGCTGAAAACTGTGTATAATTTGTTCGTAAACCTTATCGGCTATACGAGACGAAACCCATACGTTGAGTCTGGTTTTAAATTAGCTCAATTTAAATTATTGTTTGAGGCTTCTTTGAAAAGTGTAAAGATATGCAATAACAAATATACCTCAACACAACTATTTCGTATAGCAACCAACAGGCCCAGATAGCCCACAACGATTTCTATCAGCTCTTATGAGATTTTAGGCTGGCTGTTCCAGTTGCCCCTATTAATTGAGGTAGCTGCTAGCTGGACCCACCGTACGTACAATTTTATTATTTATTTTATTATTACTGTAATACTAGGTATCAATCAAATTAAGGTTCCATACTTTTCAATAGTATTAAATAAAGGTCATGTTTTTATACAAGTAGTTTAAAATTTACTTATATTTTGATCATTAGGTAACTAAAAATCTGAGCCAAACACAGATTTGTTGTAAAATCAGGATCCAATTACCCCACCTTACCCTATACCCTTAGTGCTTTATGTGGTCAATAATTTAACATTATTAAGTAGATATTTGTAATAAATTGTCAAAATAAATAAAATTAAGTATTAAATTTTTTGAATCCTTAGGACACAAAAAAATTTGCGCACGCACACACTAAAAATCTAGGAGCGGCCCTGCATGCCAAGTACAAAAGTCTTTTAAAAATTGGAAATCCTTTCGAAAATTCTTTATTGTCAATTGTTTTTAACCGTTGCTCAAATTGTTGATTTTGTGAATATATAGTTTAATACAGGATTAAGATAAAGTTTGTTGTAAAATTTCATAATTACTGTTTGATAAGATGTAATTCAACGCGTTAAAGAAAGCAACAGTCTGTTATGATAAGTAGAAAATATATGTAACAAAGAATAGACGTGCAATTTTTGTGGTAATACTTGTACTCACCTCATCCCATTTTATGAATTTCTCCCCATTTTGCAGTGCCTGGGGGACTTCAATAGGCTTTAGGGCCACAGCATTGGTAGATCCAGAGGCAAAATTAGATCTACCTGTAGCTGTCACAGACATGGTTTCAAAAATAATCGCACTAACCGCACATTAGTATTGCATTGAACCACTGAATGTTATCTAAACAAAACCTCATTTTTGATTACACTTGCAAGACCACACATTGTCTCCGCACTGCGAGTCAATATTTTTGTTTGTTAGATGCAAAAGATAATATTTCTTTATTTAAAATCGTTATGTTCTGTTTGAAAAACTGATATTTTGCAGTTTCAAGTAAGAGCGCGACCGATTATCCGTCACCATCTTGTTCCTACTGCCGTGAATTTTAATGGAGAAATACAGACTAGGTTGTTGATTATCGGTGTTGCCGTCTCGTGCGCGGCCGCTGTCGAGTCTCAGAAAAAGCACAACCCACTGTTGCGTCTAGCGGAGACTCTTGGTCAATTTTCGTCGCTTGGCGGTAGGTGGAAAGCGGTTTGATAGAAAGGTGAATCATAAAATGTAAATAAAATTCAACTTATCATTTAAACATTAATAAACCAGACTGAAGTATGATTAAAAATGAATAAAATTCTCATTAATATTTAAACTAATTAATTAGAAAAGTGAATACGATTTCCGCTGAAAAGAATAAATCTGTAATTTATAGAAATACCAATTTTAAAAGTAATTTTAAACCATTTGTTTTCGATAAATATTATTAAACTTACTACAAACGTTTCAGCCACAGTTCATCTTTTACTAAATAGACCATGGCGGATCTGTTTTGAGGTGGATGTGAGAGGTGGCGCTTGCTTTTTGCAAATATAGGTAATATCTTCAGTAATAATAATCGACCTATCCGCCCCCTCAAATAGGTGGGCAAAATTAATAAACGAATTGAAATATTAAAAAGTGACTAAAAACATAGTTTTTTTCTACTTTCCTTTCTTATAATATAACAATTCATTTTGGAACAAAGTCGTAATGAAATAAAATAGCGACAATTAGGTAAATGCTCTGTAAGAAATAGCTGGTTAAACATGTTTTTAAAATTCAATACTGTTGCTGATAATATGTAATGATAACTTGCAACTTCGACTTCGAAAGCGCATGGTTAAATGCTAAATGCCTATTATACGGTGTCGAAGCATGGACATTAAAAATATCCACCATTACTCGTCTGGAGGCCATTGAAATGAGCAAATGCTGCTCGCGAGCTGCTTGATAACATCAAATGTGGCCTATTTTGGACACGTAGTAAGGGGAGACCGATATAATATTCTTCAACTTATTATGATGGGTAAAATCGAAGGACGCAGAGGAATTGGTAGAAAGCAGGCCTCTTGGTTGAAGAATATCAGGGAGTGGACAGGAATAAGGAAAGCTGAGCAACTCTTTAGAGTTCGAGACATAGACAGTTTCGCCATGTTAATCGCCAACGTCAAGGGGACTTGATAGGGTACGTTAAGAAGAAGAAGCTGAAAAATAGCAATAAATACAAAAAATAGGAGAAACACTTTTCTTATTCAATGTTTTTTAACCACTTACATTACACTTAGGACCTTCATAATTCATCTAATTAATATTTATAACACAGTAGAACAGTCCTCCAAATTTCATTAAAATTGAGTTAGGGAGATGGGGGGCAACTGAATCCAGGAGGTGTCTGGGCCATAATCTTTTCATTCTTAACACGTTAATCGCCATGTGATCCGACATCTAAGTCTCAATAAAATTATACCACCAGGCCCTGTGGCCCATATATGGGCTTCACGACTTGTTATCGTTTTCGACTCTGTGAACCTCTAGTTCTTGCTTTACATTGCTTCATGTGAGATATTAAAATAAGGGGCCTGGTCGCCTTAAACAGCTTTTGGCCTGGGGTTTTTCTATTTTTGGTTCGACTGATATGCATAACTAAATATTTGCAAAAAAAACAAGTATTTAAGTTTTTTATTAGTGTTTAATATAATATCAGAAATTAAGTACAGCTAATTTAGGAACTGAAACATGGTATCATATGAACGTCTAAATATAAACAACTAAAAATAAGTACAAACATTATTTTTGACACTTATGAACGTCGAAAAAACATGACCAACAATAAAATCTGTTGCAAGTTACACAAGAAAACCTCGATTTCTTTGCTTTTAGCTGTGCTTGTATTCGACCTTCATTACTGCAGATTTTTTCGTAGCAAATAACACATCTACGGCGGTTTCTGTAGTCGGTTTCCTCTAATGCATGTTGTTCTGTGTGGCTTGTGTTTTCTTCTTCCATGTAATTCAGTTTTAATAAACTCTGAACAATTTCTTTTCTGAACTCTGTTATAGATATGTGATCGTTTGTTACCATCTTGTAAAGAATATATGCGTTTACTATAAAAGTTCCTAGTATCAGTTCAAACACAAGCTTGTGATACCACTTGATTTTCTTCCTCAAGGGCGTAAAATACGACTTCAGTTGATCAGATAAATCAATGAACGATTTGTTGTCATTGTAATCGCATATTAGTGTGGGTTTGTCAATTTCTTACCTCGTCGTTGAACTTTGGTTGTGTTTTCTGTATGATAAGTACTCTGAGTAAGTAGCTCCCGTTTGTCTTGTCACTTTAGGACAACCACTCCGTTATGTTCTCTAGCAATAACCTCTCCCTTTTTCAGCTTCTTGGTGGTCACTTCTACGGGATTGAGCTTTCTGTTTTTTCTGAGGGTGCCGACTAGGTAAGTTTCTTGTTTTAGAAGCTCCTGTGCTAAACCATCGCTAGTATAGTAATTGTCCGTAAAAAGAATCCTGCCTTGGCGAAGAAGTGGTTCCATAAGTTCGAGGACAATTTTTGCTGATGCGCTCATATTTGGATCTTTGTCATTTTCAGTTTGGACTTTCAGGTCGTATAGATATCCTCTTTTGCAACAAAGCTGATACAGCTTTATTCCGAACTTGAAACGTTAATTTTTTATTTACTGTTTGAACAGTAGACGACCTCTAAATGGAACTATACTCTCGACTATTCAAATTTGTCGTTATGGAACATAACTTATTTGAATTTGTCAATAATTAGTGTCAGCAAAGGACGTAATTTAAAAAAACGATCACCAGGAATAGCTTCTTCGTTATAGCTAAAATGCAACAAACGCAGCAGCATCTCAAAACGATTTCTGGACATCTTTCGGAAGAACTTATTTGAATAAAGTAGGCTTTTTCGTCAATAATCTGTAATTTTAGGGTACTTTTCTAAGCCCATCGACAAACAAATTACAAAGAATTAGGTTATTTCTTCCGCATCTTTAACTACGATCTAACTACTCTAAATTTTATAGTAACTCCGTTACTATAAGATTTACTACATTTTCATTGTTGAATATTGTAAAAAAATCGACAGGGGTCTTACCTAGATTGGATTCCCTAATCTCATCAGAGGGGCCTACGGAACCTACAGAGAAACTAAATTTCTTTAGAGATGTTCCCATAACTGTAGACCAAGTCGCATCTTCTGTTATTCCATTAGGATCATCATTATCCGAGTTGTCGTTCTCGATCGTGCAATATTTCATAACAACTGCCTCTATAGTATCTTCTACAGACAAATTTATATCCGGAGGTTGAGAAATTTTTTTGGATGTTGAAGGAATGGCTCCATCATTAACTTGACTTGCTTTTGGCTTAGATGTTTACTAAGTAGGCACTTGCCTACTTAAGAAAATAAAACCTTTTTAACATGACGTGCCTTTTGAACAGTAATATACCTACCCGACAGAGGAGAACGCTTGCTACACTTTTGTATAGACAACAACCTGTTTGTTAATAATACAGGCTTTCAACATCACCCAAGACGACTATACACTTGGATATCACCAGGAAGTAGATACAAAAATCAGATTTTATACTGGTAAAAACCCGTTGGAGGAGCGCTGTTAAGTGTGTTAAGACCTAGCCAGGAAAAGATTGTAATAGCGACCATCAATTTCTATCAGCTGAATTCCGCATGAAGTTAAGAAACAGTCCAAAAACAGGAAATACAACAACTAAATGGCTTCTAAGATATAACGATCTGTACAAAAAAGCCGCAATGCATAAGCTATGTGATCTCAAACAATCATTAAATCCAGAAGAGTCCTCAAATAGCATATAGACAAAAACAAAATCCATATTGCATAATGCTGCGAAAAACATTAAGAGTGATAGAGAAGAAAGAAGGAAACATGGATAACAGACCCCACGTGGACTAAAATATAGGACAGAAAGTACTTAAAAGCCACAGGACTGAACACTGAAAGTGATAAAGAGGCCTAGCGTTGATAACGACCTAGATAAAGCGCTGAATGGTCAAATAAAACGACTCTGCAAAAAGGACAAGAACACACACTTAAACAAAATCTGCATGGAAATAGAAAGGCCTAAAACCAAAACTGCGAGCAGAGACATGTTTAAAAAAAATAAAGCAGATAACACGTTCCTTTACACAGGATGATAACGGAACTCTATTCACTTCTAAAAAAGATATTTTACACAGATGGAAAGAATACTGTGGACGACTGACGATGGAGGAAAGCACATATGCCCCATCACAAGACGATGCCAGTTTTGCGACGGAACCTGACGTACTCAAAAGTGAAGTTGAAGCAACAATTATGAGGCAAAAAAGTCAGAAAGCTGCCGGTCCAGATAACATACCTATTGAAATGATTTGGGCCCTAGATGACGTTGGAGTGGATATAATACATCAAATTTGTCAAAGAGTGTGGGAGACAGGTAAATAGCCTGGGGACTGGACATAATCACTGTATATTCCCATACATAAAAACCAAGCGAAAGATTTATGTAGCAACTATCGCACAATTGCTCTAATTGCGCATTGCAGTAAGATACTCTTACACATAATTCTCGAAAGGATAAAGCCCTTTTTACTACCTAACATTGCGGAGGAACAAGCAGGTTTCGTCCCCGGACGTGATACTAGAGAACAAATTTTAAACGTACGGTAGATTGTAGAAAAATCCAGAGAATTCAACATCACAACATATTTGTGCTTCATAGATTATAGTAAAGCTTTCGATTTGGTCAACTGGAGTAAAATGTGGCAGAAATGTGTCTGAAATGGGAGTCCCCAATCATCTGATAGATACTGCTAATTAAAAGCCTGTACAATAACAATTATGTCAGAGTTAGAATAAAAGGAGAACTAACCGATAGTTTCAGGGTCACAAAGGGCGTGAGACAAGACTGCATACTAAGCCCAATTCTATTTAACATCTATGGTGAATGGATAATGCGAAAAGCTACTGAGGACTGGAACGGTGCCATCACCATTGGCGGGAAGAAGATTTGCAACTTGAGATATACAGATGATACTACTATCCTCGCTAATTCTGAAGCTGAATTGATTCACCTCCTACAACGGATAGGATAGGTTAAGACGTAAGCTTAACGATGGGCCTTAAAATAAACAGAAATAAAACGAGAATTATGATAATTGACAGAGCTAACAACAATCAACATCATCTGGTCATGATAAACAATATCGCTGTTGTAGATAAATTGGTGTATCTGGGCTCATTAATAACCAACAAAGGAGACTGTACTGAAGAAATAAAGCGGCGGTCAGCAATCGCAAAAAGCGCTATGGCAAAATTAACAAAAATTTGGAAAAGCCATGAAATAACTACCGATAGAAAAATGAGACTAGTAAGAAGGCTAGTTTTTCCAGTTTTTAATTATGCATCGGAATGCTGGACCCTTACTGAGAAGGACAAAAAGAACATAGATGTATTTGAGATGTACTGCTGGAGACGAATGCTGAGAATACCATGGGTGGCCCGAAGAACAAATGAATCCATACTGGACCAGCTAAACATAAAGAAAAGACTAAGAACACAAATATCAGAACAAATAATAAGCAATTTTGGACATGTGCTTCGAAGAAATGTTCTTGAAAAACTTACTATCCAGGGAAAAGTAGAAGGCAAAAGAAATAGAGGTAGATCTCTCACACGATACACGGACCATATTGTTGCTACCATTGGCGCTCCATTGTCAGAATGTGCTAGAATGGCAGAAGATATAAAAACGTGGAGGAACATTTGGAAATTTAGCTAATAGCTTCATGATATCACGATACCTGCATTAGGGTAACGACTAAGAAGAAGAAGAATACCTAGCCGATAAATGGCACAATGCTGAAGTAATTCTACTATACAAAAAAGGAGACTCCATGAATTAGAAAACTACAGCACTGTAAGTATGTAAGTCTCAATAGACCAAGCGGCATCTTGTACCGTATTTGGAACAACTGATCACCTAGAAAGAAATAAAACGGTAATAAAAAAGACTATCGAATACAATCGACCACTCGTTTTGGCTTTTGTAGATTTCCATAAAAGCCTTTGGTAGAGTTTGACAAAATTTGACAAAAAAGGTTAAGTTACAATACATACAAAATACGGATCATATCCCAATCAGCAGAGGAGTTCGAGAGGGTGCTACCTTATTGTCTAAACTGTTTACCACTCTACTAAAATATGCTTCTAAAAAACTTAACCGGGAAGAGAAAGACTTGAACATTGACGGTAGAAGTTTAACAAATTTGAAATTCGCAGACGACATAGTTTTGTTCTCATACAACCTCAAGGAGATATGTACAATGCTACATGAACTTCAGTTAGTGTGTGCCAGCGTGGATCTTAAAATAAACATCTTTAAATCAAAATTCATGAAAAACCTAGTACCTAGCGAAAATATTAATATTGGAAAAAACAATATAGAGCTGGTGGAAAAATACATATACCTTGGACACGAAATAAAGAACACAAGAGACAGCCTATGAAAAACTTAAAGACATATTTAAAAGCGATATACCAATTTCTTTAAAACGTAAAACATTTGTGTAATGTGCCTGTGATGACCTATGGTGCCGAAACTTTATCATTGCCAAATACAACTTCTAAAACGCTGCCTGCAAATAGCTTAAGTCAAGAAATTGGATGAAAATTGCTCAAGATAGAGCACAATGGACAAAAATGAGGTAAGCCTATGTACAGCAATGGACGCAAGGGACTGGGTGATAATCATGAATGTATTCTTTGCAGTTTTGTTTACATATTTTATACGTTTCTGAAGTTGTTTTGGCTAGGTACTTTCTATTTTTAACCTAGTTAAAATTATCATATTGCTTTATTATTTGATTTTTCACCTACATTTTTTATCTATAGTTTTAATAATTTTTCTTTGATATTTTCTTCGTTTGTATTTCGAGTTTTTTGCATACAAAACATCATTTAAACGAGACCACATTTTAGTCTCTCAGATGCACATTGCACTAAAATTACTAAATACCATAATAATCAATGACGACAAATATAAACGTAGTTTATCCTATTTATTAACATAATGATAAGACATTAAATAAAGTCAAATGTTATTGTTTCTCTTTACGTAATACGCTTTTCAATGAAAAATAAGAGCGTGCAAGTAATTGTAAAATTATTAATTCCACAATAGTACATTTTCTTATTATCAATCAAGTAGTATCCAATGCTATATCTTCACCTTGTCCGTAGTCTACGTGTTTATTCGATGGTGCGATTCTTTCGATTTGATTCAGTTTATTCTGAATGTTTAACATGAAATAAGGTCAAGTAAAGTTCCTCTTTTATTAGGAAAATAAGTAGGAAGTTTGTTTATTGGTAAGCAAACAGTATGTTAATTTATTTGATATGAAATCATTCAACCCAAATTGTAGTCTTTGGACGTTTGTTATACACTGTTAAAATTTTTTGTACGGAGATTTTATATAAAGATTAATTAAAGCGTTGAAGCTCAAAATATTAAAATCCTACTATCAAAATTGTTTAGAAAATGGCCCATAATGACACTATAAAATAAGAACTATTTAAACTACAAAAAAAATAATTAAAAGAATCAAAAAAGTGCCTAAAAAATAAACCTAGGAGGAACGGGTACCTTAGAAACGTAAGATACTGGAGGAAGTAATACATAACTCAAAAGAAAAACTAAAATAGAAAATATGCATGAACAATAATGGAAAACCTACTATGTATAAGAAATTTCTACAGAAACAAAGACCACAATTCATATATAAAGAAGACGAACAAAAACACAAAAGCATTTCCCAAAAACAAAAATAAAAAAGACAGGAAAGGAAAACAGATACTAATAATATACAGTACATACAGAAAATCTAAGGTTTTTCTTCACAGCCATAAATGGGAACAACTTTCAAAAGGACAAGTTAATTATAAAATTAGAATTTAAGAAAAAAGATAAAAAAGCTAGACTAAAATTTTCAAGAAATCAGCGTAACACCATCAGTGAGACAATGAAAAAAAAACATTCGACAAAGAGCAACATCGTTTTGTTCTGAGCCTCAGTTCTTATGTATCCAGCATCCTCGATATCTAAACTTTTAAACTTGTTCAATTAGTTTGTAATTTATTATTACATTTCTTTAAAAAAATACACTTTCAAGTAAGCTATTAAGACAAAACAAGAACTCTACACTGAAACAGAATAAGGTCTGGCATGCCTCAGGGAAGTGTACTTAGTCCAATCTTCTACATCATTTACACAACTTATCTTCCCACCAGCAAAAATATAACCATTGCAATTTATGAAGATGGTACCGCTGTTATCACATCTCACAAAAATCCTATCATTGCTTGTTAAATATTGCAGACTCACTTGGATGATATTTTGTTTTGGATAAAAATCTGGCGATTTAAACCTACACCCTACGAAGAGGTGGCTGTCGAACTGTGGCTTAAACAAAAAGAAGGTGCAAAATATCTGGGAATCCATCTGAATCGACGATTAATTTGGAAAACAGATATATTTGTTAAGAGAAAGCAACTGGGCTTAAAACTTAGCAAACTGTACTGTAAGTAAAGTATTGTTATTCACAATTAACAGTTACCTCTTCTTCTTTGGGTGTCGTGTCCGTATTTAGACGTTTAAATGATGACGGCCAACGTGCCGTTGGCCGTCATCATTTTTAGAATTTCCTGAAACCTTTCTCTGTGGACTGCTGCGCGAAATAATTCTTCTACTGTGGAACCACACCATTGTCTAATATTACGCAGCCATGAAAGTTTCTTTCGACCAATCCATCTCTTTCCTTCCACTTTTCCTTGTATTATAAGGCGAAGTGGATGGTATTTAAGTCCTCTAATTATATGGCCAAAGTATTTTGTTTTTCTCCTCTTTATGGTGTTTATGAGCAGACGTTCTGAAATGATCATTTGAAGAACATCTCTATTGGAAGTGTGCGAAACCCACGATATCTTTAGGATTCGTCTATAGCACCACATTTCGAATGCTTTTAACTTGTTTAGCATTGTGATTTTTAACGTCCATGTCTCACAACCTTACAATAAGATGGACCAAACATAACATTTCAGGACCTTCTTGCGAATATTCATCGACAGGTTTCTGTTGCATAAAACTGGTTTCCACGTCATAAAAGCCTTACGTGATATTTCGATCCTGGTTATTATCTCTTCATCAGAGTCACAATTTACATTTAACCAGCTGCCAAGGTATTTGAAATGATTTACCCTTTGTCTTTGAAATGTTGATTTTAAGGCCTCTCTGATAACTTGCTTCACCTACTAGATTCACCTAACAGTTACCAATAAACTTCTAATTTACAAAGTCGTCGTAAAACAGATATGGCGTAACGAAGTATTTGTGCCTACCACATAGGGTATTATTATGGGGTTTAAAAATTGGGACAGAAACTATTGGGCTAGAGATATGGCAAGCAAAACAAATCGAAACCTATGCGAACGGCACTTAGAGTATATTTGGAGAAATGGGGTCATGGATAAGTGAATGAAGCAATGGGATTTTATAGGGGCAACTACAAAAAAATTAAACAAAGGGGTACTTACATGAATATCCTTGACAAATGGACAAATAAAAGCAACAAGAAGGACCTCTAGCTATTTAAAATGGACGCCGCTTTGAAGGATCCACCTGTTGAATGAAGGAAAAAGGCTCTTCCTTCCTAAAAAAGAAACACAAAAGGGGTCAGGAGACTTTTCTAAAATAGGAGATAAACAAATTAGTTAGAGAAATAAATTTAACATTTATTGTTGTCTCTACACAAACAGTTGCAAATACAAACAATTCTTAAATAATTACAATTTAAATAGTTACAAAAATTTGTACCAAAATAATAAAGAAGAATAACTTACATATGTCCTATTCGTTTACAAACTCTGTGAGTACAAGCATGATGGTAATTTATATGGGTAAATTGTTGGTGCATAGTGGAATAATATTCCCAGCACCGCTCTGAATGGCTTGATTATGCTTGGGTATACAGTTTACTTTAATTGCTATCGACCTATCTTTAGCAATCAGCCGAAACAGCTGTAGTGACAAGTTAAAATAAATTTTGTGGAAGTTTGAAAACAAAGTTTTCAGTGTTTTATTGTTACATAAAATGAATTTTCATCAAGTTACAGTCGAATCCATCAATTATTTAAAATAGCTTCTCTCATGCAACTATCCTGTTTAGCTATAATTGCTGTAATTAAGGGCAAAAGTTCTTGGTACACTATCTCGGGTATTCTAAAATAATTATGGAAATCTTCCTTCTCTTCACGTAACTCTCTTACTAAATTCACATTTGATAACCACTCTCTTTTCACTTTTCAATGCCGTCTTTTTTTATTAGTTTTTTGAATGTAATATGATACAATTCTTAAATAACACAAAGCTTCTACTGTCGACGCCATCGTAATACAGAATGTGATAGCTTCTCGGGTGTCATCTACGTCTAGCCGAGTAAGTTCGCGATCTTAAAATCCGCTTACTTAAAGTTCGTACGTCTGTCAGCCACTTTGGATTTAGAAAATGCAGACATGCGACTACTGCTGCTAGAGAGACCAATAGATGAAGCAGATGTGAAGGGAGATATTTAATATAGAACTTGTGGTTTAATGTTTAGTAATATTAGCCAGTCAGTACCTAGTTAGGATGCCTTGAAATTTCTTTGACAAGAAATAGCTTAATCTAGCGGTAGTTTTTTTAAGTTGAACAGCAAACACTTTGTCCAAAAATATGAAATGCATCATCCATTCTAGAATGCTTTGCATCTTGCATTGTGTTGGCTGTTGGTTTATTGTATTTATTTGTAGTTCTTTATTACAGACAGCTACCTCTTTTACCTTGGTCTTTGTCAGTTTTCACTACTTTAGTTTTGCATTTTTTCAGTCTTTGGGCATTTCTTCTATATTCTATGCTTTCCATACTCTAACTATTAGGTCATAGATACTTATTAATAATTTTTTTACTCTGTTTTTAATCAGCTAGTTAGGAATTTCATCTGGTCCAGATGTATTTATGTTTAATTTTTTTAATATGTAAATATTCATCATATGTTGTATCTATATTTCATTATCTTCCATGACTTCTGTGGCGTAAAAACTAACATTGTTTGCATCTATATACATAAGATGTAAAGATTTGCTGTATAGCGTTTCCCACGATCCATTCTCAATTTGAAACACTAATCTGCATTTTCTTTGTTGAGCTTTTAGGTATTCAAAAGTAGACTTATCTTTACTATTCTCTTCTAGGTCCTTTAACAACTCTTCCATCTACAGCCTTTGTTTGTTATTGCAACATTCTTGTGCTACGTTTTTTTCTTTTTATTCATTTCGATGATATTTTCCTTTCGTTAATATCCCTTTATTTTTTACTTCGATTTTCAGTTTGAATTTTTTGCATTTTGTATCGAACTATTCTTTCCTTCTTTTTATGTCCCTCTGCCCTAGCATCTATCCCGTTGAACACACGTAAATATGAAATTAGATGAAATTAAACTAAATCAATTTTTATCGTATAATAATTCACTTCATACTCATATTGAATTTTCAATAGAAACAGAACAAAATCAATCCATAATTTTTTTCAGATTTAAAAATTATCAGACTTAAAAACAAACAAGAGTTCTCCATATTTCATAAACCTACCCATACTGACACGACTATATACAATTCAACACCCCATCCCTTCTTCTTCTTCAAGTTCCACTCCTATCGGAGATTGGAAATCATTCTGGCAATTATAATTTTATTTTTTACTCGCCTGAATAGTTCAATTGAACTGCATCCAAACCACTCACGGAGATTGCGTAGCCACGAGATTTTACGTCTTCCTACGCTTCTTCTACCTTTGATTTTACCCTGCATTATATTCCTTAATAGTTCGTACTTTTCACCTCTCATGATGTGCCCCAAGTATTCCAATTTCCTAATCTTTATGGAATTTAAAAGTTCGCATTGTTTTCCTAGTTGTTCGAAAACTTGTTCGTTTGTTTTGCGATCCATCCATGATATTTTCAAAATGCGTCGGTAACACCACATTTCGAATGCTTCTAGGTTTTTATTGTTGGATTTTTTAAGTGTCCAAGCTTCAACTCCATACAAAAGGGTAGAGAAAATATAACATCGAAGCATTCTTATCCGGAGCGATATATTGATATCGCGATTACAAAAAAGTTTTCTCATTCTATTAAAAGTTGACCGCGCAATTTCAATGCGGCATCTTATTTCTTTTGTCTGATCAGTATCTTCTGTGATCCATGCTCCAATGTATTTGTACGAAGATATTTGTTCAATTTCTGTATTGTCTAGTACTAGCTTAACTTTGATGTTTTGTGCTTTTGTAAATACCATGAACTTTGTTTTCTTCAAATTGATTTTTAGTCCATAATCGTTGCAATATATATTTAGTTGTTCAGCAAGGTGTTGCAGTTCTTCTAGTGTTCCTGCCAAAAGGACGGTGTCGTCAGCATATCTTATGTTATTAAGTGGCTCACCGTTTATTATAAGGCCCTCACTGATCTCGGCAAGCGCTAATTCTGAGATGGCTTCACTGTATAAATTGAATAACAAGGGTGATAAAATACACCCTTGGCGGACCCCACGGCGAATCTGGATATCCTTGGTCAGTTCGTTTTCAACTTTCACTTTTGCTGTTTGATTCCAATAGAGGTTACAGATGATTCTAATGTCTCTACTATCTATGTTTTTATTTAATAAAATTTCTTTAAGTCGATTATGTTGCACTCTGTCAAATGCCTTCTCAAAATCAATGAAACAGGCATATACTTCCTGATTAATATCTAAGCATCTCTGCGAAAGAACACTTATTGCAAACAGTGCATCTCGTGTTCCCAGTCCTTTCCTAAATCCCCTTTGTGTATTACTTATGCCTTC
Source organism: Diabrotica balteata (assembly GCA_918026665.1). Taxonomy (NCBI): domain Eukaryota; kingdom Metazoa; phylum Arthropoda; class Insecta; order Coleoptera; family Chrysomelidae; genus Diabrotica; species Diabrotica balteata. The sequence continues at coordinate 33,578,337 of OU898283.1, forward strand.
ATCTAATTTCTTATGTATTCTATTGTGAATTACTTTTAAAAACAATTTCAAGACATGACTCATTAAGGGTATGGTGCGATGTTCATTGCACTCCTTTGCATTGGCTTTTTTGGGAAGCAGTATGAATGTTGATTGGAGCCATTCTTTAGGTATTATACCTGTTCTATATATGGTATTGAATAGATCCAAAAGAAGATCAATAGATTCAGTATTCACAATTTTAAGTAATTCGATAGGAACTTCATCAGGCCCGGGAGATTTACCATCTTTAGCTTGTTTCATTGCATATTCAATTTCTTCTCGTATAATGTCAGGCCCAGTATCATCCTTAAATTCTTTTGGTGCTTCTGTTCTCTCTTTGTCTTCAAATAGTTGTGCTATATATTGTGTCCATCTCTGCATTTTTTGGTTTATATCTGTTATAAGTGCACCCCTTTCATCTCTTAGTTGCCTAGTTTGAAGTGTTTTTCTCATTCCTGTTAATTCTCTAATTCTTTTATGCATTTATACACCCCATCCCACACAACATAAACTGGCAACTTATCTTAGTATGTTACATACAATAACAGAAATTTCGATATCAAAATATGACTTTGAGACAGAATTTAATATCATTAAAGAAATAGCAGTAAACAATGGATACAACGAACAAACAATTAATACAATTTTAAATCAAAAACTGCACAAGAAAGCCCTGAAATTAGTATTTCCACCACCAGAGAAAAAACCCAGTACCTTCTTCTCGATTACATATACACGCAAAATATCAACAAAAATAGTCAAACACATAAAAAAGAAAGGAATAACACCAGCTTTCAGAACAAACAACAACTTAGACAAATCTATTGAAACCAACAACAGCCAAAATAAAAAGTACTTACACAGTAGTGTACACAAACTTAAATGTGGCGACTTCCCAAAAACTTACATCCGTCAAATTGGTAGAAATTTTAATAAACGAATAGCAGAACATAAAAGGCTTTCAATAATAGAAAAACAGATTCTACATACGCATTTCACCTTCTAGATCATAAACATTCTTTTAATGACGAGTTTGGGGGGCATTAAAGGCCTTAATCTATCTTTGTTAGAATCTATGGAAATTAACAAATTAAAAACACAGACATAATTCTGAATAACCAACTTGAGACAAACAGTTCTCCCCTCCTGAACATATTTCGTTAAAGAATATAAAGTGTAAACGCATACCAAAAATAGAACTGGCCTAATTACAGAAGACAGCTTAACCAAATGGAAATGAAGAGAGAGTTCCAATCAATAGAAGAAGTAGAGGAAAAGATAGATGAAATCATCCATGACGAACAAAACATCCCAAAATCCATGACGAACAACAGAGGTTTAGTCATCCCAGCTGAACTCCAAAACCTCATCAAGGACAGAAACAAGGCCAGAAGAGCATTCCAAAGAACCAGAAGACAAGAATTCAAAGAATATGGAGACGTCCTATCCGAAGAAATAAGAGTAAGACTGAGAAGTCTTACTGAAAACCAATGGCACAACAACATCAGCAGAGCAGAAGAAAGCCATGGAAACGTTTGGAAAATGTTGAAGGCAAGAAGAAGAGGAAAACAAAAGATGCCACAAATCATGGACAACGAGGGAATTCACTACGAATCTCAAGCAAAAGTAGATGCAATATCAAGAAAGATGGCCGCCACTCACAGACAAAACCAAGAGATGTCAGATGCAAGAACAAAGAGGCAAGTCGACGAAGAATACAACAGGATAAAAAGAAGAAGCGAATTCCATATAGACGAAGAAGACTACACCAGCCCAAGTGAAGTTGCAAAAATCATCAGGAAGCTAAAGGGAAGTAGAGCACCAGGAAAAGAAGGTATCAACAACATCACCCTCAAGGAACTCCCAAAGAAGGTCATAGTCCAGCTGTACTACATCTTCAAATTCTGCCTAGAAAAAGGACATTTTCCAAACAACTGGAAGCACGCCAAAATCATTCCACTACTGAAGCCAAGAAAAGATGGAAGAAGACCAGAAAGCTACAGACCCATATCTCTCCTGGAATCGATGGGAAAAATCCTGGAAAAAATCATCTACAACAGACTGATGAAACATACAGAAAGAAGAGGAATCATACAAGATGACCAATTCGGATTCAGAAAAGGAAGAAACTGCGAACTCCAACTAGCAAGAATAATCAGCGATGCGAAGTAAAATTCAACAGAAAACAGAAGACTGGATTAGCCATACTGGACATAGAAAAAGCGTACGACACGGTTTGGAAGAAGGCATTAATCTACAAGATGGACAAGGCTAGACTTCCACATTATTTATTCAATATTTGTGATATTTATTTATCTAATAGAACTTTTCAGGTATCAGCTGACCAAAAGATGTCAACGATTCAACAAATCCAAGAAGGGATGCCTCAGGGCAGCATTTTATCACCCATATTATATAACATTTTTGTTGCAGATCTTCCAACAGATCCTAGGACTTCTACAGCCCTGTATGCAGATGATACGGCAGTGTATGCATCCGGAAAAGATGAAAGAAGAATAATAGATGACATGGAGTACCACTTGGAGAAAATCACGGACTTCACGGAAAAATGGAAAATCAAGATCAACGCAGAGAAGACACAGTTCATCATATTCACTCAAGAAAAACGTCCACCACAGAACCAGATAACAGTAGGAGGCAACAGAATTCAGGAAGCAAAGACCGTCAAATACCTAGGCGTCCATCTCGACAGAAGACTCACTTTCCGGGTGCATACAAAAAAAACTAAGGTAAAAGCTAATGCTGCTAAAAAACTGATACTTCCCTATATTTACAGGTCCAGTCCATTGTCCAAGGCTAAGAAGATTCAACTCTACCAAGCATATGTTAGGTCGGTGATTTTGTATGCTGTACCAGTCTGGAGCTCCATTGCGGAATCCAACTGGAGAAAGTTAGAATCAACTGAGAATTCATGCTACCGAATCATCGACGGAACATCATGGGAAGATAGAGTTACCAACGCCACCATCAGGAACAGGTTAGGATACACGCCACTAAGGGAGGTGGCCGAGAACAGGACCAGGTGGTTCTTCAACCAGGCCACAAGAAGACTACGGAAAACAAGGGATATCCTCGAGAAAAACAGGATCCAGAGGATACACCGAGAAACTCATCGACTCATCGACCACATGATTCATTAGCCAGGTATGCAGGGAAGTAGGTACGTTTGCCGATACAGTACCTACAGAAGCAGACGAGGACACCACCCAGGAAGATCCAGGACCCGAGAGGAAGAAGAACCAGAAGATAGCGGTGCAAGAGCGGGACGCTGAAGAAAGAAGGCAAAAATTCTCAAATTTGACATGTTAAGGAAGATATGGCAATAAATGTTTTTATTTTTATTTTTATTTTTTTTATTTTTTATACAAAAATAGATCACTTGAGAAAGGCACTCTGCCAAAACAGCTGTAGTTATAAGAGATTATAATAAATTTTGTAAAAGTTTTAAAAACAAAGTTTTCATTGTTTTTTTTTTGGTAATATGATTATGATTTATTAAGATAGAAAATTTATTAGAGGAAATTGTGTCAGTATAATAAGAATGTAGGGTGTCGAAATAGAAAATAATTGAATGGAACGTAATAAAGTTAAAAATGTTAACAGATGTTTTTAAATTAGATCATATTAAAATTCCTGTTTGTAAATCGAAAGCTATGAAATTATTACTCACGACGGAGTAATGAAAATTAACTTGCCAAATCATAAAGTAAGAACGAAGATATAAATCAAATTTACTCTTATACAATCCTTAACCAGAACTCTATTAATTAGGTCAACATCAAGATAAGGTATTACGACATAATTTAACTTCAAAATAAGTTTAATTTGACGTTTCGATTTCCACTTTGGAAATCGTTGTTTGTATTTTAAGAACGATTTCCGAAGTGGAAATCGAAATCTGTTTCGATTTCCTGTTTCAAGATCAATAATCACTATATAACTGTATTTTATAACGGTTTGATTCTCGTCCACTAAATTTTTTGATAAGTTACCGTATTATAATGATTTGCTTTTGATTTATTTTAAGTAAATTTAATTCAAATTGGTCTCCTGATAATTTAGTTTTCTTTTTCTCAATTATTGAGCAGAGATTCAGTTGTTTGTGAGTAACAGATCCATTACACAGGCCAACGATAAAAAAAACTTGGAAAGGATGCAAATATGGGCTACCCATTTTGTATTTCTTTCTAAAAAAGTTCAATTCCAAAGGTACGTAAGAATACATATATTTAGTTACTTATAACCTGCCCAAGGTCCAAATTGATTAAAAAATATATAACTGTTTTAAATGTACAAATAATGAAAAACTGTACTCTTGCGTCGTTTAAATATTGATCCAACCTAAAGGTCGTGAGTTCGAATCTCATCTGGGTGGAGAAATTTTCGTTTATTAAAAATTACTGAATGAAACTAATTTCTATCCTTGTGCGATCGGTACTCACCGGAGGGACCGCAGACGTTCGGATACAATTAGCGTCTCTTAGCAAAGACAATGACGTCGACTTTGCTAAGTATCAAGACAATTACTCTACACACATACACACACATTACACTAGGTACCTGACTGTACCATGCCAATGATCATAGTTGTCGAGGCATTAACTCAATAATAAAAAAATATATTGATCCTAAATATGGGCTACCCCGAAAAATGTGTTTTAAATTTGGGTGAAATGAGATAAATGAGTGACAAATATATTTTAATATCTAAAATACAAAAAATATATCAAATAACTCTTAGCCAATGACGTATGTGTTTGAGTTTTATAAGTTTTCTTTTTTTACTAGGGGAAAACTATTTGCAAAAGTCACACACATATTCTTCTTTCGGCCCCAGCGCACTCGTTATGTCCCCACAAATAGCACATGAAGCATTTGACTCATATTTCACCAAGATTATCCTCTGAAAAAGAGCTTCGCAAAACTGTGTAAAAGGAAACTCATTGTAATCGCTCGTAGCATCTGCAGGCACATATTCCTCCTCAACCTCGCTACGAGAACCCGATTTCTTTTTTTGGTTCTTTGTGACTTTGGTAAACCGCTTACGTTTTTTTTTATATCTTTCCCTTTTCTTTTTTTTTGCCTTTTCCTTCTTCTTTGTTGAGAGATTGGATCAATTCATTTTTGTAAGGTGAAGAGGTGATCACTGATTTACTTGGCTTACACCCACGATTGGAGATTTTATTCTTCAATAATGGCACAGGAGAAAGATCATATGGTGTTAGCAGAGATGCTCTTGAAGATCCAGATGTGGAAATAATTGATGGAGTGGGCTTATTCTCAAATAATTTTCTTTTTACACCAAGCTCTGCACAAGGTCTTCTGGAAGGTGCGGCAGACTTTCTGTAAAAGCTTGTTGTGGGAATAGCGACAAGCTGTGAACTAGTTGAAGGAAATAGCATCAAACTGTGTATTAGTTTTAGGAATAATTTCAAGCTGTTTATTAGGCCCAGATGGAAGAGTGGGAGAATTAGATGATAAATTATTGTGGCTAGAACGACAATCTGATGTGCTCTTAGAATTGATAGAGTTATCGTCAGAATTTGTAAGTTTATTTGAATTGACAGCAGCGCTTAAAATGACTATCACCTTATCATCTTCATCACTCGAATCATCAGGTGCGCCTGTCGAAGTATTTTCTGCTTCAGTTTTAGCTGCCATGAAATCGACATATGTAAATATGTTTTTATTCGAGGAATAAATTCCTGTAGCTCTAAATCCATTAACGGCAAGCTCTCCAGTTGGGCATTTCAAATAAGTTCTCCCACAAGAGCTCTGACACATCAAATGCACTTGGTGAACGATTATTGTGGCGCAATCAGACCCTGATCTCTTCGCTGTAGTAAGCCTTAAGAACATCCATGTAAGTTTTGTCCAATGGTTGGAGTTTTATGGTGCAATGGGGAGGCAAGACAATTATAGTGACATAAGTATCTCTGGCTAAATCTATGACATCTATATTACGTGTATGGCTGTAATGAATATCCATTATAAGCAGGACTGGTGATTTTTCTGTGGGTTTCACTGTGTCAATAAAATGTTGAAACCATCTTGTGAAAATATTTATTTGTATCCATCCACTGGGATGTACTGTCATAGTGGAACCGTGAGGAGCTTCTTTCATTAGTTGCTGGTAAATATTTGTACGTGGAAATATCATAATTGATGGGATGAATTGGCCAGCAGCGCTCATCGATATTACCACGGTTATCAGAGAGCCCCTTTCAACAGAAGTTAATGATATAATTTGTCGTTTTCCTTTTCGGCCTAATACCTGTGCAATCTAGTTGTGTACCGTACGATCTATCTCGTCCACATTGAAGATACTTTCAGGTGGGTAAAACCGTTTGTTCATATTCTTTTTCCAGAACATGGAAAAAGGATGCGACATTTTCTTTGTGAAAGCCTCTTGCTCGTGAATATGATGTTCCCGTTGGTCGTCATATTGATAGCTCTTTATGGCGATGCAGGAAAAGACTCAGTATTACCTCCAAATGGATGCTTGATATTGTTCCTGGAAACTAAGATGTAAGCCATCCTCCTCAGATTTTTTGGTTAATCCATGAAATTTAGCTTCCATTTCCAAAATATAACGAACTATTTTTTCAGTTTTTTAGGCAGAAAGGGGATTTGATCTACTGTCAGAATATTGCTGGTCTAATAAATGAGGTTGTTATTGAGGATAATAAGGATGATTAAAGGGTTTTTATAGACCCTTTAAATACAAGTTTAAAAGCTGTAATCTTGCACAATGGTTATGCTTCACTTCCTATTGCTCATTCTTGCAAATCTTGACACACTTCTACAGCAAATCAGCTATTCAGCTAACAATTGGATGATCTGTGAAGATTTAAAAGTTGTTTGCATGCTACTTAGTCAATAAAAGGGATTTACAAAGTTTCCATGTTTTATTTGTGAATAAAACAGTAGAACAAGAGATAAACACTGGTCCACAAAACAATGGCCCATAAAAAATGTTTTAACACATGGCGAGAAGAAAATTTTGTACAAAATTTTAGTAAATTCAAAAAAGATCCTCATTTCACCTCTACACATCAGGTTAGACTTAATGAAATAGTTTGTCAAGGTTCTGTTTAAGGATGGAGAATATTTCAAGTACTTGAGTGGAAAATTTTCCCATGTATTAGAAGTCAAATTGATAGAAGGTCATTTTGTTGGACCAGCTATTCGTAGCAAACGTAAAAATAAAAGAGTGAGTAAACTTGTTAATTACAACGAAAAGGTAATCGTGGACAAAGAGAGTATTGATAGTACCTGGATAATACGGAAACAGGACTACCTATACTAGTGGCAGGTATAGGAGCAGCCATAAAATCACTAAAAGAATGAAGTACTGTATGAATTTCTTAAACTTTTGATGATGAATCTTTAAAAATACCATGTAAAATCTTCAATAATATCTATGACATAGGCAATATTCCAAAATATTGGCTAGTTTCAGAATTTATTACGCTACCAAAGAAACAGGGAGCGAAAAAGTGCGGAGAATATGCTAATAAGTATAATGCGCCATATACTAAAACTTTTTCTTAAAATTATACATCGCAGAATATACAAGCTATGCAAAGAGACACGCAGTTTGGGTTCATAAAAGGCGTAGTTACAAGAGATGCACTGTTTAGTCTAAAGATATTATTCCAAAGATGCAGAGATATGACTTGCGATATCTACACTAACTTGCTTTTCGCACCACCAAAAAGCATTTGACACAGTTAAACACCGAAAAATTATGGATGTTTTAACAAAAGCCCAAATAGATGATAAAGACCGGCGTATGATATACAAAATTTATACTGGAACCAATTAGCCACATTAAGAACAAATCTTTTAGATGAACCGATGGAAGCGATCCAAGTTCTGCGATGCGTTAGACAACTTTTACCTATATTATTCAACCTATATTCAGAGGAAATATTTAGTGAAGCCTTGGAAAATTACGAATACGGAATCCTTTTAAATGAAAAGCGGCTAATCAACATCCACTATGCAGATGACACCATTATTTTTGCAGACAGTTTAAACAGTTTACAGCAACTAATCAACAAAGTAAATGATGTAAGTGAAAGATTTGGACTACAAGTAAACATACCAAAAACTAAATTTATGGTCATCAGCAAAAATAAAATTAGAGACGTCCAACCGCTTATTAAGAATTTGCCAGAGGACCGAACAGTTTACCTATCTTGAAACAATAGTAAACGAACAATGGGATCACTCGCAAGAAGTAAATGTAGAATATAGAAGGCCAGGAGTACTTTCAATAACATGGCTAAACTATTTAAAAACCACAACCTTAATCTGAAGATAAAAGTAAGACTCCTACGATATTGTATCTTCTCGATATTATACTAAGGAGTTGAATCCTGGACGCTCACTGAAGCGATGGAGAAAAAGCTTGAAGCCTTCGAGATGTGGCTATACAGCAGAATACTAAGCATATCATGTTAACCAACGACACTGTACCACGAAGAATGGGAAAAGAATGAGAAGTGATGTATACGATTAAAAAAAAAGAAAGTTAAAAAATATCTCAGACACATAATGAGAAACGGCATTGTATACAGGTTACTGAAAATAGTCCTTTAAGACAAAGTATTCGGAAAGCGAGAAATTGGGAGAAAGAAAATATCATAGAGAAAAAACCTGAGGAAATGGTTCGTCACAACAACAGCTAATCTAAAGCATCAGTTAATAAAATAATTGTAGGCAGAATGATTGCCAAAATTCGAAAAAAATAGGCACGAAAATAAGAAGATATTTGTAACATGATATTCGACTCAACCTTTGAAACCAAAATGTCTACTAAGGAAAAAGAAGCTTGGATTGCATTCAAAAAAGTTGTAACCAAGTTTTTAGGTAATGTTGAATACCCTAACTACGAGCTTATAGTAGCTAATTTATTAGATAAATTTAAAGATTTGGGATGTCTAATAAGCCACAAAATTTACTTTTTACATAACCATCTTGACTTTTTTCGTTAAAATCTGGGTGAAGTCAGTGAAGAACAAGGCAAGCGGTTCCACCAGGATATCAAGGTGATTGAAAGACAATACCAGGAACGTTGAAAGACCAACATGATGGATGATTACTGTTGGTTACTTCATCGGGAATAACAGAGTGCCTTGGATATAAGAAAAAGCTACTTGAGAAGTTTTACAGAAAAAAGAGAAAGAAAATACAAAAGCATTGACTCCGGGAATTATTGAACAGACCTATACTCCGCCCTACAAAGAGTAGGATTGGATGAGAAGGACATTCGAATCATCATGAATTTATACTAGAACCAGCGTGCTTAAGCAAGTGAAGGTTATGCGAGAGGTAAGGCAAGGCTGGGTGCTCTCGCCAACTCTTTTCAATATATACTCTGAGAAAATTTTTACTGAAGCTCTCACAAGCCTAGAGATGGGAATCCGAGTGAACGGTGAATACATCAATAATATCCGGTACGCCGATGATACTGTGTTACTAGCAACGAGCCTAAATTATCTACAAGCCTTACTAGACCGAGTGAGAACTGTGAGCGTAACATACGGACTAGACCTTAATATTAATAAAACTAAATTCATAAATGTCAACCGTGCTAATTTAGATCCCAGGGTACTAATATAAGGTAGCGAAGAGATCCAGAGAGTCGACAGATTCACTTACCTGATCCTAGATCCAGAATTAAAATGGCACGGTCTACATTTATCAAGTCAAAATCCTTGCTGTACTGCAGTGATCTTAGTTTGAGAACCAAGATGCGGATAGTGAGGTGCTACATTCTTCCAGTGTTACTATATAGAGTTGAAGCCTGGACACTGACGCAAGCCACAGAACAGCGGATTGAAGCCTTCGAGATGTGGATCTACATAAGGAGTCTAAAAATATCGTATGTGGACCATGTCACCAACGTTGAGGTCCTACAGTGCTTTAGTGCTTAATTTAATAAAACAACGTAAGCTTAAGTACCTCGGCCACGTGATGCGGAACAAAGAGAAATATCTAATTCTTCAACTCGTTATGCAGGGTAAAGTATTCTGCAGGAGAGGTCCAGGACGCCGTCGTATCTCGTGGTGGAAAAAGAAAAACCTGTCGTACGGTCGTAGCATCCTCCCCGTTTTCTGGGGTATGTGGACGTTCAGCGACGGCCGCTCTCGAAGATGATCTCAGGTTACGAGGATCCATCTTCGTATAGGAATTCTCTAGGATTCCGGCTTATTCGTGAAAGAAGCTCTGCCGAGCCTCTGTGATGGGTGAGGGGACACCGGTAATCGGAATTCTCTAACAGTTCAATTCTTACTATGACTTAATTTCTTATAATGACAATGTATATGTTAGAATTCCGTTGCGTGGTGTATGTCTCAAATCCACAGAGACGCCGTCCTTCTCACTTGGAATCTACGCATTCCTTCTCCTTGAGAGAGGCACAAGAAAGCCGGTTGTATTGGCTCTACAATAGCCCGTCGCTTTGCGCACCACCTTTCGCAATAAACAGTATTTCATATGTTTACTAAAATTGCATAAGATTAAAAGTGACGAAGCGTCGTTATGGCTTGACTCTGATCGGCAAAAGCGATTGCAAGTACCCGTCGGGCCTTCTACTCGCTGTTTACCGTCGTTGTCCAGAAGATCGCTGGTGTTCGACACAATTTGTAATAGTTATAAGACCACTGTCTTTCTATTTTAAAAAGATCGTCTTACTGACTGGAAGCATTTTATAGCCAATACGTTGGTTATCGTGCTTCAAAGTATATACAGATAGTGAATGATGTCTTCTTTTATCTTCGACGTCTGGTTTTGAAATGTGTGTATTCTAATATTCAACGAAGTCTCGTATACTTTACTAATATTCGACGTAAGGACGATTTGGATTAATAATGAAACAACAGTGTTACTAGGTTATCAGGCCAACAAGGTCTAGTAGGGCTAGCAGTAACTGACGACTGAAGTCCCGATCAAGTAAGCAAGCAATTTAATTGAACCCAGCCAATGAGAAATGTTCACCCCTATGAATTACGATCGGGTGTAACAATTCATTGGAGCCAGGTGTGTTAACTCGTGTAAAAAACAGGAGTCACTCCACCGCTCTCCAATGCTCTAGACCATCCTTTTCCCCCCTATAGCACTCGGATGCGCTATAGAGGCATAACAATCAGCCGAATGCTCTTCATGTGGAGGTCCTGGGTAATAGAACCTTATTATGGTTTCCTAACCGATTTGCAAAAAACATTTTCGCTATATTCCTGTTATCTTAATGTGGCTTATCCGCGAACTAAAATTGCTTACTTCTGCCTCAAGTCTCCGCTCTAACCCCTGGCTCAGTTCTGCGACTTGGTGCTCAAGGGATTGGGCCCTACGTGCTCGGGTTTTGGGGTTTTTGTTAATTTTTTTGGTGGCTTTCGCCGGTTTTTGTTAGTATTTTGTAATTTTTTTTTATGGCCGAAGCCGGTTTTTTGTGTTTTTTGTTGATTTTTTTTGTAGGTGGCCCTGTGAACAAAAATCAGAATTAGTATAAAATCTATATTATAATAATGAAAAATATATAAAATATAAAACAATACCACAATACAGAGTTTATCCTCATTTAGACAACCGGGTCCACTTTGTGTTTAGCGATATGGGTGTTTTTGAGCTACGAACTGTCCTCATTGTGCTTTTGTCACCTAGGGTGTTTTAAGTTCTCTCTCTGGGATTTTGTGTTAGTCTACTATTTGTTATTCAGGTCTTTTGTGCTTCCATCTATGGAAAGCGTTATACTTCATTATCTCTCGTAGTATGTGACTGGGGTGGTTCTCTATCTCTAAATCTGCGAACTTTATCCTAGCTTTTTTTTTCATTGTGTTAGTCACTCTGATTTGCTGTAGTTCTTCCGCTACGTATCTTGGTACGTTGACTGCTTCTCTTAGGCTTTTGTTGTGTGTCGCTTGTATTTTCTTTTTTGTGGTGTTGCATGTATATCCCCATGCAAGTGACGCATATGTTAGTATAGGAAGGACTATACTATTTATTAGCCATATTTTTGTTTTTATTCGAAGTTTACTTTTCTTTCCTGCTAGGCCTCTTATTGCTGTTTTCGCCATGTTGGCTTTTTGTATGGTGGCTTCTACGTGTTTGCCAAAAGTTAGACCTTTACCCATGATTAATCCGAGGTATTTTGCTTCGCTTTTCCACTCGATGGGATTATCTTGCACAGTTACCTGTTCTTCTGGTTATTGATGCCTCTTTTGGAAAAGTACAGCTTGCGTCTTATCGGAGTTAATTGCTATTTTCCACTTTAGACTCCATTCTGGAGGTCTGTAGGTTGTTGACTGCTATAACTACATTTCTGTGCTTGGCTGCTATCGCCTTGTCATCGGCATAGAGACTTAGTAATGCACCTGGTGTTCAAGGTATATCTGCTATGTATATCGTGTACAGCAATGGTGACAGTACCGTTCCCTGTGGCACTCCAGCCTCCGGGTTCCTCAGCTCGGATAGGACTTGTCCTATCCGAACTCTGAAACTACGGTTGCTCAAGTACGAAGAGATCAGTCTTGTCATTGCTCCGATGTACCCGTATCTTCTCATTTTGAAGTTCCGGATCGGAAAATGCGCTGCTCTTTTATACACATCGTGTTTGAGAATTCGCAGCGCTCTTCCGCCGAGAGGCCAATGACAGCGAAGTCAATAACGAGCGCTGTGATTGGTCGGTCAAAGTAACAATCTTTGTCGAGATTGGCTACTCTGGAAACAAACGTCCGACAATGGTTTGGGATGACCTCCACGGAGCTGTTTCGCAGAGCAGTGAACAAAACCATGATAGCCTTGATGATCGTCGACATCCGGACCAGATAAGATACTGAAGAAGAAGAAAAAGACCTATATTATTACAAGATAAGAATTAGGAGATGGAAAATTTTTAAATAACCTTAAATTTGCAGATGATATCGTTCTTATTGCAGACAGCTTTGATCAGGCACAGATAATGCTCCAAGAACTCCATTCTGCCAGAAAAAGAGTTGGTCTTAAAATAAATTTTTCAAAAACACAATTTATGACAAATTTAGTCCACAACAAAAACATCTCAGTAGAAGACAAAGATATTGAGCCAGTTGACCCTTATAAATACTTAGGCCATGAGATCAGAATAAGTCGAGACAACCAAACAATCGAGCTGAAAAGAAGAATAAACCTCGCTTGGGCTGCATTTGGAAGGATGAAGGATATTTTTAGGTCTAAGATTCCAATGTGTTGGAAACCCTAACGCTCACAAGAACAACAGTGAGTAAACTACAAGTTGCGAAAAGAGCAATGGAGAAAATTATGTTAGGGATTTCTCTACGTGATAGAATACCCAATGCTACTATACGCAAAAGATCAGGAGTAGCAGACGTTATTGAAAGGATAACAACACTAAAGTGGAACTGGGCAGGTCATGTAGCAAGATCAGTTGATGACCGGTGGACAAAAAGAATTGTGGAATGGAGACCCCGAATACAAGCTTACAGAAATAGAGGTTGACCCCCAACGAGATGGACAGATGACATAAAAAGAGTGACTACAAATTGGATTCAGATGGCGCAAAATCGGACTAAGTGGAAAAGCATGCGAGAGGCCTATGTTCAGCAGTGGACGTTAGAGGCTAGTTGATGAAGAATTAGATAAAAGGTAATATTCTAATAATGTATCATTTTAATGTATTTCGGTCTTTTGTCTTGTTTAAATTATTATAATGTAAAATAAACTAGTGTCATATTGTGGGAAACTGTAGGTGATATATAAAATATAATTTCAGATTCTTTTTTAGCCCCAAAAATACATAGGATTCACATAAATTTATAAGAAAAGTTGTATAAATCTGTTTTTCATTTTGTTCGCCTGTGTTAAGTCAACTTCCAAAACTAATGGACGACTGTATTGAATATTTGCATATAAAAAATGTGGCTTGTGAATATAATATTTATGCGATTCAAGAAAATAAGTAAAAGAAGGCGAATGGGGAGTGTAGATGTTCTTTATTAGAATGCAAAATTGCACGAACTAATTGAGGTGGATTTACCTAGTATTCGTTGACGTTATTTGCCTAAGTGTTGCTAGGTGTAGGTGTGGCACGGTTTGAATTCCCAATCTTATAGCTAAGGCTTACGTGATTAAAGACCATTTGCCTCAAAAACAAATGTATCCTTTTAATTAAAGATAGGAGTGATGAATGATATGAAAGCGTTAAATGTATATCCGCTTTTATAACCTATGCCCTTTATGTAATTTGCTTATTCTATCTAGGTTAGATCAACGATAGTTATATCCTATATTTACAAGTGTATTTCTTGATGACTAAAAATCGATTGTGAATAAATTATAAGTAATACAGGGAATCTCCAAAAATATGTAACCTAAAATCTTACCTATAATAATTATAAAGCATTTTTTTTTAAATATCACTAGGGGACAGTGGGGCATATCGATCACGTGAGCGCTATTAAAAATTTCAAGCAGTAATCTTTGTAATAAGATGACCAACAAGGGATATGAGCGTTTTTACTTTATCCATTATAAGTTTTTTTACTTGGTTTTACAAACAAAGAAAGATATTTTTCTATAACTAACGTTAGAAAGAAGAAAAAATCGGGTCATATCGACGGCTAGGATAATATCAACCAAGCACTAATATTTAGAAATTGTAACGATAGTATTTTGCCTACCACAGGGGGCATTAATACAAGAGATAGAAAATTGGGGGAAAAACTATTGGGGGTGGAGATAGGGCAAGCAAAATAATCGCTACTGATGCGAACGGCACTCAGGGTTTCGTAGGAGAGCTGGGGTCGTGAAAAGTAAAAGATAAGGGCATTGGAATGGGGCAACTACAAGAAAATGAAATAAAGGGGTCTTGGGATAAACAAAATAAAAATAAACAAGAAACACCTTAAGGAATTTAATATAGGGCGCCACTTGAGGTGCCTAATTATGCCTATTACAACCACTAGTTGTAACTAGGGAAATAATTAGAAAACAAAATCAAAACATAAAAAACATATCTTTTTCAAATAAACTCAAAAAAGGTTTGGCTCAAAAAAATAAATAAAAAGTTAAGACAACAAAATTTAACCTTTATTTATGTGTCACCACAAACAGTTACAAAATGGAGAAATACAAAATACAAAACTTACGTGTCATCCGCTTACAAACTCCAGGAGTTGGAGATACT
Source organism: Diabrotica balteata (assembly GCA_918026665.1). Classification (NCBI taxonomy): domain Eukaryota; kingdom Metazoa; phylum Arthropoda; class Insecta; order Coleoptera; family Chrysomelidae; genus Diabrotica; species Diabrotica balteata. The sequence continues at coordinate 33,593,569 of OU898283.1, forward strand.
ACATAAAACTACAAATTTATATGGAGGTTAACCTTGTTTAAAAATAAAACAAACTAATAACCAAAAAAATAATAAAAAACGAGCTGTCATAAGTTAACATTAAATTTCAAAAAAAAAACTAAACACACAAATTGACAGCTCAACTCAAAATCTAAAATTTACAATTTTAAATGTCAACGAAAGCAATTATTTAATTTAAAACAAATTGTCTGTCTTTACTTTAAAATTTGATCAAAAAGTTACCTGGATTTTCACTAACAAAATACACTAGAATTTGTGGAACCAGACGCCACTGGAATATCCGAAACCATAACTGGGGGTAGACCTGGGCTTCACTGTCCGTGCAACGAACACAACTATCTATCTCCATATCTCCATATCTCGAACAAATCCATCTCCACACTGCCAAAAGCCTTGGATGACAACCAGGGAGAAACAAAACGAGGATGGAATCGACGATTCTTCCATTCCTCACTCAAACACTCACCGAACCATTAACTTCACACTGCTACACATTTTCTTCATAAAAAAAGACGAACAAAAGTCTTCATAAAAAAACACAAACAACGAGGAACATTTCGAATTTGAAGTCAAATTCGGACATAACGTTGACCGCTTTTCACCGCGACTCCAACGATAGTGACGAAATTATCTATTAAAATTGATCACATAACTTGAAAATAAACAAACAACGGAAATAAAAACGTAGATATCTTTTTGCGACGCATAAACTTGAAAAGAAATTGCCGAAGTAAAATAAACAACTCTCAAATGGTTTTATTACTCGGCGACGAAACACTTTTGGGTACTTTGAAAGATACGAACTAACAACACGGAAAAATTCTTCGTTTCATTTTTTAAAAATATATAAGGAGTTTTTAATATATTTTATTATACGAGGAGGTTTCAATATACTCAAAAGAATCAATGAAATTGAAAAAGCCACAAAATACATTTAATTTTAATAGTTGAACATTATTTTACAGTGAGCATGAGTTACAAATATACACGCTTTTTCAGTGCTAGTACAGTCAACGTGGGTCCAATTTATGTAAACCCCGGTACGGGGACATTGTGTAATGGGGCATTACACCAAGTTGAAATTTTTCATTATTGTTCTTGTAACACATTTCATTACAAAATTTTGACGTTGTAGTAATAAATGGCTCTAGTTGGTATTTATTTTTATGTTAATACCTTAACTAAAATAAAAATTACAGTAGTTTTACAAAAACGCAGTTATGTTCTCCTTAAAAAAAGTCATCGTCATCAGTTGGCGCTACTGCTCTTCCTGAGCTCTGGCCTGCCACAAAACATTCTTCTATCCTTCTCGTCAAGTATCTGTATTCTCCATCTTTTTATTCTAACCTCAAATTTATTGAAAAAGGTTTTGGATTTTATATAAATTCCAGTTAATGGTATTTTTTGTTGGACTGACTCCACAATTTGTTTGAGTTGGATTACAGGTGATCCAAGTAAATGGAAACAATTTGTTGCCAATAGAGTGCAAAAGATACAAAATTTTACTAGTATGAATTCCTAGAATCATGTTAGATCAGAACACAATTTTTCAAATTTATTGTCACGACGAGTCTCAGCAGAAAATTTAATGAATAATAACTTGTGGTGGTCTGGATCAGAATGGCTTTTTAAAGATAGTAAAGAATGAAATATTTTAAATCCTAATCAGCGTCAGAATGCACCAGAAGTAAAGGTTGTTTCTTGTGTTGCTGTAAATAACTTTCATTTGGTTAACTATTTGTTACGGCGTTTTTCTTCAGTGAACAAATTTTTAAGAATTTTATCATATAATTTACGATTTTATAATAATTGCAAAGTTGAACTATCGAAGAGAGGGACTGGTGTAGAAACATCAGAAGAAATTGAAGCAGCTCTAATATTAGCAATCAATTCCATTCAACAGGAATATTTTCCCTTAGAAGACAAGAACTTATTTAATAATAAAGAAATTACCAAATAAAAGTAAAATCATACCACTGGATCCTTTTATTCATGAAATATTACTAAAGGTTGGTGAACGTTTAAGAAATGGTAATATTAACGTTTTAGAAATAGTTACAGCAAACACCAAATTATTGTAAAAAATAATCATCTTTTAACAAAAAGAATTCTTATTAAATAAACATGAACGTTTGCTTCATTGTGGTGTTCAACAATTAATTTTTTCATTAAGGCAAAAATATTGGCCTATTTCAGCTCGTAGCTGCAGTAAATATGTAATAAAAAATGTATAGCTCATTTTAAAACCGAGCCATAACGTTTAAATTATTTAATGGGTGATTTGCCCCAGAATAGGGTAAATAGTTTTTCAGTTTTTAAAATGTAGGTACTGATTATGGTGGTCCTTTCCTTGTCAAGGATCGAAAAACTAGAGGTGCTAAATTAACCAAGGCTTATATTTGCATTTTTATTTGCCTGTGTACTAAGGCTGTACACATTGAGTTAGTGTCAGACCTTATCACTGATGCGTTTTTGGCTAGTTTCAAAAGATTTATTAGTAGAAAAGGAAGACCTTCTAATATTGACTCTTATAATGGTTCAAATTATATAGGCGCAAACAAGGAAATAAATGCTATTTACGAATTTTTAGAAAATTTCAGTTTGAATTAGGAGTTGGTCAAAGACGGTTGGGGTGTGTGATATCCCGGTACACTACTATTGTGACTTTTAGTTGTTTTGTGTTCTAGAGGTAAATTTACATATTTTTGATATTTTTTTCGAGATGTACTATGATTTTTATTTTTATTTCAGCGATACTGAATTATAGAACAATTATGTCTTACGAATAAGAGCAGGAAAGGTTAAAACGTTTATGGGCGGAGTTTGGCAGTATTTCTGATGATGATAAATCGTTCATTGATAGTGAATCTGAGGAAGACCAAACCGGTAATCATATTGGAAGAAGGAGCTCAAGGAGAGATATCACACCAAAGGGAGGATTCTGAAGAAGTGGATGCTGAAGAAGAAAGTGAATTTTTAAGTGGTTCAGAAAGTGGTAGTGGGAATAATGGTAAGAGATACTTTTTAGATAAAGACAGATCAAAGTGGATCAAGCTTCCAAAAAACAAACAAGTGAGAACAAGGTCGGACAATTTAATTACATATTCACCTGGTGTAAAAGGAATAGCACGAGAAAAACAGAGTGTTCTTGATTGTTGGTTGTTATTCTTTACAGAAGAAATGTTAGATGACATTGTTGACTATACAAATGTAAAATTAGCGACGAAAGCCCCACGGTACGATGCACGACATCAGTATTTAATCAAAGAGACTGACAAGATAGAAATCAAAGCTGTTATAGGCCTGCTCTATTTGACGGGACTTTACAAGTCAAACCGACAAAATATTTCAGATCTTTGGAATACTGATGGCAGCGGTATTGATCTAATTCGAACAACAATGTCACAACAAAGATATTCTATTTTGTTGCAATGTTTGCGATTCGCCAATGTGCAAAATAGAGTAGAACGGAAACAGATCGACAAATTGGCAGCAATTAGAGGTATATTTGATAAATTCGTTGTCAACTGTAAAACATACTATATACCAAGTCAACATCTTACAATAGACGAAAAACTGGAATCGTTCAGGGAACGTGTGTCATTTCTTCAATACATACCAAATAAGCCAGAGAAGTATGGCTTAAAAGTATTTGCGCTAGTGGATGCCAAAACTTACTACTGTCTAAACATGGAAGTTTCCTTCGGCATACATGCAGAAGGACCTTTCCGACAAAGTAACAATCCGTAAAATATAGTTGAACGTTTGATTCAGCCAGTTTCTGATACTAAACGTAACATTACTTTCGATAACTGGTTTACCAGTTATCCACTCATCATCAATCTACTTCAGACTCATCATCTTACATCGGTTAGGACAGTTAGGGAGAACAAAAGGAAAACTTCAACAGCACTTCTCAAAACACGAGGAAGAGAACTTCGCAGTTCAAAATTTGCCTTCAAAGAAGATATAACGGCTGTCTCATATGTGCCAAAAAAGTCAAAAAATGTAATACTATTTTCTACATTGCATCATGATGATACTATAATTGAAGAAACTGGTGAAAAGAAATTACCTGAAATTATCGATTTTTACAATTCAACCAAAGGTGGTGTAGACACCTTGGATGAGCTAGCTGCTAATTACAGCTTATCAAGAAATAGTCGTCGTTGGACTTTGACACTATTTTTTTCGTTTTTGAATACATCTGGAGTGAATGCTCAAGTTATATATAAAACAAATACAAAAAACGATCAATTAAAAAGACGAATTTTTTAAAAATAACTTCGTGTGCAGCTGATTTCTGAGTTTCGAAACCAACAAAGACAAAACCCTTCCTTGCGTCGACCACTACGTGATAATCAGCAACCAGAGATACATCAGTTGGGACCTAAGCGACGTAGGACAAGCAATAGGTGTTCGGTTTGTCCAAGCAACAAAGATAGGAAGACTTTTTACATATGCATGCGATGTGATGCCAATTTGTTTGGAACACGCAATAATGACGTGTTCAAATTGCGACAATTTTGAGGAGTCGTAACTTTTTAATTTTTCAATGTATTTTGGCGAAGATTTTTTTCTTTAGTTTGTAGAATCTTAAGCGATAAGTTTATTTAGAGTTTTATGATCAATAAACTTTTTATAATATCTGAGTGTATAATTGTTCACTCGTGTTTTTTGACTAGCCTAATTGCAATATGTTGGATAAATGATGTTTACCATTTAAATATAAGACTTTTACAGTACCATGTTTACCATGTATTTGAATCATAAATAAGTAAAAAACCAAGATTAACCATTTTAAATGATTAAATTTAAAAATTTTTTACTTCCATCGTTAGTTTAGTTTGGGATATGACATACTCCGGAACATCTCTTGTGCTAATTTACCTAGGCACACTAACGCAGGGTTACTGTTAATTATCACATTGCTTTACCAGGTATCTGTAATTTTTAATTAAAAAGATTTGTGGTGAATTAATTAAATTAATATCAACTATATTTTCTTCAATTGCTCATGTGGAGATGAATAACCTTTCACTCATAGGTGCAAATAATCATCAAATTTTAAAAGGTTGCAATAAACAATCAAAACAATGTATAGGGTAATGTAAAACTAGGTAGGGACTTACCGATAATTAAAGTTGTTTATCATGGTTTACACTATTTTTAGGAAACAATGAACAAAACGGATTAAATATGTGTGCATTGGTCCACTTCTGAGTTGCATCCGCTTCATCTTATCGACAATCATACTGTCGATAGCGAGATCCATCCCCGATCAATACTCTAGGAATTGTAGGGATACAGGGAGGACAAATGTATCGATTAATTTACACAACCACATTTGAATTTAAACAAAGTTTTTACAAAATGGTGGTGGTTATGCAAATATAGTGTTTGTTCATTGGTTATGTAATGAAAACGCTAGAGCTGCTGTTGAAGAATGTTATTAATGGTTTCCAAATCGGATAATTCCAGATAAAAATATATTTCTTAGAACTTTCAACAAACTACGCGATACGGAAACGCTTCTAGTTATTAAATAAGCATTGTTCCGGATAAAGTTTACAAAAAATAGAAAATGGTCTGGATTTAGTAGATGATTCAGGGATCAGCTCACTAGGAATTGGTATTTATCTGGGCATTGCTCAAACGAGAGTAATCAATACACTTCACGAGCAAGGCTAATATCAATACCACCTACAACGTGTTCAATACCTACAACTAGATTATGCCATCCGTATGCAAATTTTGCCAATGGATAAATAATAATACTCGTGTGGTATCGCGCATAATTTTAACCGATTAAGCAACATTCATCTGAGACGCATTAAAAATAGCCGCAACTCACATGTATGGTCACAGGAAAATCGACATGCAACAATTGAGGTAATTTTCAGCACAAATTTTCGGTAATCTTATGGTGTTGTATGATAGATAGTTATTTAAATCGTCCCTTTATATTTGAGAGCTGCCTTGAAGGACAGGAGTACGTGAATTTTTACAGAATGAATTGCTAGCTCTGCCTACATAACGTTCAACTACAGATCAGAGTTATTTATCATGGTTTACACTATTTGACGAAACAACGACAAAACGAATTAAATATGTGTGCATTGGTCCACTTCTGAGTTGCATCTGTTCCATCTCATCGACGATCACGCTGTCGATAGCGAGATCCATTCCCCGATTAATACGCAAATGTATTATCAGCATGATGGAGCTCCTGCACATTTTGCTCGTCAGGTCCTGTCCTCCTCAATCCTAATTTCCTTTGGGATGTGTTGATACCATTAGGCTTTTCAGTTTTTTCACAATTTCCCTTCATCCTTCCCTGTCTTGGTCTAGTTGTTCGGCTTCATGTAATCCTTGGTTAATCAATATTTTGTTTGATCTATGAATTTTTTCATCTTGATGATCAATCCAGGACATTCTTAACATGCGGCGGTATACTCACATTTCAAAAGCGTTTAGTTTATTTTTACCCGCTTTTTTTAAGGTCCACGTTTCGGATGCATATATGGCTATGGGAAAAATAAATGCCGTTACCAGCCTTAGTTTTATGTGTATTGTTATGCTAGAAGTTTTCTAAATTGTTATCAGTTTCATCATAGCTTTTCTAGCAATAGTTAACCTTCTACGTATCTCTCTATTACACCCTCCGTCATTTGTTATTAGGGACCTCAGGTATATGAAACTATTTACTATTTTAAGGCCCCCAATTTTTTAACGTTCTCCATTTGGGCTGGTCGACGTCGATAAACGATGGGCATGATGTTTAAATATTGTGTTTACAATGGTCAAACTGTTTTCGGTTGCAAAACCTATTAAACGTTCGCTGTTTCTAATACCTAACCCATAGTTTTCTACATTTTGGATGTTATAATTTCTTGTTTTTTCTACCTTAGCGTTAAAATCGCCCATGATTATAAGTGGTTCTTTATATTAAATATTTCTTATTGTGTCTTCAATAACGGAGTATAGGTCTTCCACTTCATTGTTTAACGCGTCTGAAGTTAGCATATAGACCTGAAGAATGTGTATTTTGTTTGGTGATGCTAGTAAGGTTATTTTTATAAGTCTATTATTGATAGGTTGGTAATCATACACGAATCGTAAATCTTTTTAGTCACCATTATTGGAAGTTTATTCCCGATATGTGTACAACATGATCTGCCGTTCGGAAGTGTCCCTGTCCTTTCCAATGGGTCTCCGAAAGTCCGCATATTTCTATATCCTTTCTTTCGATTCCTCAGTGTAGTATATGCAGTTCGCCTAGTTGCCTCGTTAGGTCAGGCAACATTCTTTCTTTCTTTCTTTCTCCCCTTTTACCCTATCAGGGTGTCGGATTTGGGCTAGCTATTTTAATTTCCATTTACCCAACTCTTCCATTCTTTTCTGTTTCCTGCCATTATTTTCAATTCTTCGGGTGATTTTTTTTTAAGTTTTCCCGCCTCTACTACTTGCTGTATCCATTTTTTTCTTGGTCTGAGTCTTTTTCTTTTTCCGATGTTTTTTGCTTTATAAACTTTTCTTGTTCTTCTATTGGATTGCATCCTCATCAGATGTCCATACCAGTTCATTTGTCTCTGTGCTATTTCGATATAAGGTTGAATGCTCGAATAAATGAACTTTGATGATATACAAGGTAAATATCGAACACAGTATTAATAAAATCTTGCCCAAGTACTTTCGATCACTAGATTATCTTCAGGGGCATTTCGTCAATTGCGGCCTATCCGACAAGAGTAGAATGTCATAAATATAAAATGGGACATCACAATACACTATATAAAGACAAACAAACACTTTAAAATTTTTTAAGATAGGCGAAGCTACATGGTATATAGAAGCCGGAGACATAATCAATATATCTGTCTCCGGCTTCTATATACCATGTAGCTTCGCCATATCTTCACATTCTCAAGTTTGTATTTGTTTCTTAAGATTGTTGTTTTTTCTTCTTCGCTTTCAAGTTCAATTAAGCATATTTTTGTGCCTGCTCTTTTAATATTAGTTTTGACTCCAAGATGATTTTCTAATATAGTAGTCATTCCCTCTTTCAATGTTTTTGGGTCTTCAGAGTCTATTTTTGATCCACTAATGATTATATTCTTTTTTCTTTTTTCTTTGTCTAATCTTTCCAATAAGCGTTTTAGATCATCTCCTTTCATTCTTCCTTTATCTTTTTGTTATCGGTTTTGGTTAGTTCGTTTTCTCTCTTCAGTTCTTTTTTCTCTTTTGTCCATTCTTCCTTCATCCTTTCTATTTCCAGTTTTAGGCTTTTTATTTCTTCGTTATTTTGTTTGATCTCTTCTTTAACTTCATTTATATATCTTCTTATCTCCTTATTTTCTTCCTTCATTTCTGTTTTCAGCTCTTTTATTTCCGTTTTAATCTTTTTTTTATTTCTACTGGTAGGCAACATTTAAACGCAAAATTTTCAACGTGTTGGATTTGTCGCAGTGCTATTATTTGGCCTCCAAGGTCTCCAGATCTAACACCAGTAGACTACTTTTTATGCGGCTGGTTCAAAAATGAGATCGGCACTCGGGATGCATTAATTCGACGTATTAGAAATGTTACAGCCACAATTAGAACAAGCCATGACGCAGAAAATACTTACGGTAAGTCAATGGCGGTATTTTTTATAAGAAGTTATTATCGCTATAACTTGAAAATAAATAAAAATCGAATAGCAACATATGAGTTAATTTTAATTACTTTTACGTATGTTATATATGCAAAAATTCATTCATAATTTATTAATTATATGCATAAATAATCTAAATAATTGCAGTGTTCTATTCCCTCTCCTCTAAAGCTCACTCTGTTTAACTATATATATATATATATATATATATATATATATATATATATATATATATATATATATATATATATATATATATATATATATATATATATATATATATATATATATTAAATTATATTCGGTTTAGATATACAGAAACAAATAAACAACGAGTTAACCTAAAACAGTCGTGTATGTTCAATATATCACAAACCGCCACATACAACTATTACAATACATACCTCATCCGCTTAATCCATGAAACATAATTTATTATCACATTAAACTATATTACATATTTTATCGTAAATTACAAGTTTATGGAGGAATTAAATAATAATGAACAATGCGAATTTTTTGGGTACAACAAACGAAATGTTTAATCAAAAATATCAATGAATATATCGATTTGTTTACAATGTGTACCAAATATGAGTAGTATTTTTACATTTATTCAGGAATGATTGGCATACATTTCCCTTTTATAAATAATAAACAATATTAAATTCCACGAGGAAACTAAGTTCCTGTAGCTGGCTGTATACCATATATCACAAAAAAATTTTGTTTAAAATCCTTTATAAAAGGTATATAAAAATGCCTCAAATGGGCTATCACAAACACATTGCAAAACGTTTTCGGATTAAACAATCCATCATCAGTGCAAACGGTTGTACATGCTAGTAGCCACCAAAATATATGGGTAAAAACCCTTTAAATGTTTTAAATTTGAAGTTGTTTTACATTATTAGTATTTATAATCTGTGATGGTTAAGTTACCGTTGGATAGGTAACATGGCGGCGTATGACGCGTTTATACACGTGTTTGTGGATGTTATTTTTTGATACATTAGGTTTCATTTGCATATTTAATTGTGTTTAGTGTAGTTTAAAATAATTTTTTTATGAAGATAGTCTCTTAGATATTCTCAGCTATTCATTGGTAATGGGCCTGGCGATGAATATTTTCCAAGTCATTCCGATCAATCAAGTACAGGTAAGAGGTTATGTCATTTTTGTTATTAATAAAATAATCTATAATAGGTTAACAAATTGTTGAGAGCACGAAATGTGCCTCAAAGTCATAAAACGGTCGTAAAATTTGTATCATTCCTTTCCTTTCCAAAATGTTTTTCAATATTAATGTTTTAATACTAATATATTTAGCAAAATATAATTAAAACTTTCACGGCTAATGTTGGTTATTATATTATATTTAACCATTTCCAATTTTGTAAATAAGAATACCTTATCTCTTTGGATATTTCAATACTAATCTTCGCGTTTATTCCCTTTACTAGAAAACCTGGAATTCATATCCGAAGGTACTATTTGTTGCAAGATAATTAGCATGGAATTTCCCAGATTTTTAATAATATAATGGGTATAAAGATGCTGGCTTTGTCCACGTGACTCGTTCAGTTTATATTCGAAATTTAACTTGAAAGGGTGAAGTTATTACGAACGAAAACAATTTTTTACCTTGTACCTTTCGCTCATGCTCATTTTGTTGGATTGTTTGTGATGGCTTCATCATCAACATCATCAAGATTTACACCGGTACTGTTGCGTACAGCTAGTAAGTCTGTCTTTTTACCAAGAGAAGACTATTGTCTTGAATGTTCACGATGCTCTGGTTTCTCAGAATCCCTCAAACACTGTTCGCAACCTAGTCGAAAGTTGTGCCAACATGACTGGCATAGGGGAGTCAACTATATATATATAGGTTCCTATCAGAAAGAAAAAAAAACACGGTATAGCTAACCCAAACACAAACGAACACTTAAAGAGAGGGAAAACGCCTATTGAAATTGATTAATTTGTCAAAAATGGTATTCGAAGGAAAATTCATGGATTTTTTTTTTTTTCAAAAAAGAAATACCAACCTAAACAAAATTTTACAAGAACTTTACGACCAGGATTTGCCTCATATCGGACGAACTAAATTGTGACAAGTTTTAAAAGAATTAAATTTCCGGTGGGAGAAATCAGACCGAAAATCACTTTTGGTTGACCGGTAGGAGATAATATGTTGGAGAAGAAATTATCTAAGATCCATACGAAAATTCCGGCCTGAAGGAAGGCCAATCTTCTACCAGGATGAAACGTTGCTAAACTCAGGTCATCCTGAAAAAAAAAATTGGTCAGATAAAAATATATTAAGCTCCAGGCAAGCCTTTATGGAAGGTTGGTCTACTGATATCTCCCCACCTTCTGGTAAAGGCAGTAGATTATTAATTTCTCATATTGGAAGTGAAAAAGGATTTTTTCAGCGTGGTTTGTTGGAATTTCAGTCCAAAAGCACAAAAGACTATCACAAGGAGATGACAGCTGATGATTTCAAAGAGTATTTTGAGCAGATGATTAAGTATATACCACCAAATTCATTTATAGTATTAGATAATGCGCCTTATCATTCACGACTAGTAGAAAGACTTCCAATGACTGCGTGAAAGAAACAAGATATTCTTGACTGGCTGCGGAATAAGTATCTGCCTTACGAAGATGGAATGGTAAAAGCAGAACTTTTAAAAATTGCCCGGCAACACAAATCTAAGTTCAAGAAATACGTAGTTGACAAAATGGCAGAAAGCCGAAACATCACAGTCCTTAGACTTCCACCCTACCACTGCTAAATAAATCCAATTGAACTCATTTGGGCACAAATGAAAAGTTATGTGACTACAAAAAATACATCATATAAAATACAAGCTGTACGTGAATTGTTATACGAGTCTTTACAACATATTATAGAACAAAACTGGACAGATGCAGTAAGACATGTAATAGAAGAAGAACAAAAAATGTGGGATCTTGATAACATAATTAATGTGACCGTAGAGACACAACCGCTAATTATTAACCCTCATGACGACTCGAATTCCAAAGTTGATCCTATTTATTTTGAATTTGAATAGTTTTCTAATCGTAATTATATAAGGTAAGTAATAGTAGCTGTAATCGTAAGGTATTAAAGGGAAAGGGCGCAAGATGCCAGTCAAAATGTTTAATGTGTTTTAAATGTATCCATTTTTTTTCAAATCCTGAGAAAACTAAAAAGCATTTTGGAAAAATTTAAAGGCAGAATGAAATATTTATTAGAATAAATAAAAGTTTCTTTTGCATGCAATATTTTCAATTAAAAATTATACTATATTTTCTCTTTTATTTTCACCCCTGTTACATAACATATTAAAATAAACATTGTAGAAGTTTTCAGGGACTTTCTGCCCTCAGTAATAATGTAATCTTTCATTCTGCATTTAAATTTTTCAAAAATATTTATTAGTTTTCTCCGGATTCTAAAATAATGGATACATTTAAAACACATTGAAAATTTTGCCAGGCGACATTTGGCGTCTTTCCCCTTAATTAAATAAATGTACCTTTTACAAATGGCAACAAACTTTTTATTTTTAAATAAAGTAAAGAAGTTTTATTATAAAACAAAAATACAATTTACAATTTAAAAGTACAACAAAGTACAATTTAAAAAATATATTTATTTAGTTCAAATAAATGTTTCAATCATATACTCTACGACACTGGTCGGTCATCTGTAACCAAAATACCTTCGTAATCGAATTATAAGGTTGACTGCTGTATTGTATTCCTTCAGATACAAGGTGGGTTAGTCGAAAACATCTTAAACCGTCAGTTTCAGGTTGCTTTTTACTATTATATCGTATTACCTATCCTCTCTGTATTTCAGTTCTCTAATTAGAGTTAAACTTATAGTGAGCTATCGACAAATTGTGAACCGATTATAGCATTAAGTTAAAAGTTGTTTTTAATAAAATGTTTTAGTGAATCCAATTTGTATCCAGGCGCAAACTCGATAGTAAGTAGTAAAAAACTTTTATAACATATAAACTAAAATAGAGTTACATCAACATTTTTTTTATTTTATTTCAGAAGATGAGGAGGGATTTGATAACAGTAGAGCAGAACCGGTTGACAATGTAGCGGAAGAAGAAAAGGCAAATTAATGAAAACAATAAAGAACAGAGAACAAGACAAAGAAAATGTGGGCAATCGTACATAATAAGAACAGGAAAAGTGGTTGCACAAAAAGTATTCAGTAATCTGAATTGAAACTGTCGAAAAAGGAGTTTTCATAATATCCCAAAGCAATCCCGAAAAAATGTGTTTGAGTCGTTTTGGAAGATGCGATCTTTCGTCGCTTAAAACGCATTTCTGTGTGGTCTAATAAAACAAGAAACGCCAAATCGTTGCGGCCCGACCACAAGTGTTAAAAATAAAAAATATGTCACTAATATATATCACACTAACATTGCTGGAAAAACTGAGACCGTGTGCAAAAAATATTTTTTGCAGACTTTTAAAATTTTTGAGGGTACGGTGACTCGAGCTATAAAAAAGTGATCCCTTGGATTTTCCGCTGGTGAAGATAAGAGGGGCAAAATAATTTCTAGTAATGTGTGTGTGTGTGTGTATGTGTGTTTTATTGGCACTGGTTTTCACAACCAACTGGCCAGTTAATTTCTAGTAATAAAACATCCAAGAAAAAATGGTAGAAGTACGGAATTACATAGCATCCTTTCCTTGTTATCAATCGCATTATACCATTATATTTTTAATAATAAACTGAAACAATCACCAGCAGAACACGAAAAATCAAAACTTCGGCAGGACTATGAACTTAATTTACGCAAAGCTGATAAAGCTCGAGAATCAATGAAATTGGATACCAAAATCAGCTTCTAATAGATCCTACCATGCCATTTCTTTTGACGTAGAAAAGTCTTTATCTTTCCCACGTCTAACATGTCAAATGGCCTACTTTAAATGTAATTTGTACGTCTACAATTTAGGTTGCCATGAGCTTTCAACAAAAAAAGAGATTCATGTATTGTGGGGATGAAGTAACTGGATCTAGAAGCCCAAGAAATTGGCGCTTGTTTAGTCAAACACATACAAACCCGAGCGTCAAAAGCAAAACATGTTGTTATATATAGTGACAGGTGTACCGGTCAAAACAGGAATTTAAAAATAGCCCCACCATTATTAAAACTGGTGTTAAGTGAAGACAACAATATTGAAATCATAGACCATAATATTGTTCTGAAGCTAGTTTTTTATTTTAAAACTCCCAGTATGGTGGGGATATTTGGTGGGTGATAGATGATGTATTGTTAATATGGCCCCATGGATCAGAGTTGTTGGACACATTCCTAAATGATATAAACGATAAAGAAGAGACAGTAACATTTACCATGAAAAAGGAATATAATAACACACTACCTTTCCTGGATGTTTGAATCTCTAAGAAAGATACTGGATATGAGACTCAGGTGTATAGAAAACCAACACACATCAACAGATGTTTAAATTTCAAATCACATCACAATATTAATATTAAAAAGGGAATCATTAAATCCTTATACGATAGAGCCAGAATTACTTGTTCTAACGAAAATTCGTTCGTGGAGGAGAAACATTTGTTAACATATGTTTTATTAAAAAATGATTATCCTTTATCGTTTATAAAATTTTCAACAATCGATCGAATAGAACAGAAAAACTTAGAACGAGATTCTACAGCATACACAAGGAATAAATACGAAGAAAATAACAATACCGTACATAAAAGGATTATCAGAAAAACGTACGAACAAGGATAGGAAATAAATTCAACATTTTAAGAACATTTAAAACAACAAACACTTTAAGATCTATTTTGTCCAATACCAAACCTAACAATGAACAAGAAAGGACAAGGAGTTGCATTTATAAAATACCTTGTGAATGCGATCAGTTTTATTTGGGTGAAACATCAAGGCCATTAAATGTTAGAATAAGTAAACGTCAATCTTATATTAAAAATATAGAATTTGATAGATCTCAAATATGTAAACACGCATGGGATAATGAACATAGGGTTCAATGGAATGATTCAAATGTAGTCCTAAAAGAAACGGATGGTAAAAAAAGAAAAATCAAGGACGCGGCTCTAATTATGCTAAATGAGACCAATTGTGTCGCAAATTCCTCGGCAGAATGTAACATATAAATGATACATCATTTATGTTTTTTAAATAACAAACATATAAAATCAAAATTTGGTGTTTATTGAAGGTAAATTAAATGCCTGACCAAATACTTACAATATCAGAATAGTATTATGAGGCTTTTTCCTGGTTTTTTCTTATAATTTACTAACTACTACTATGGAATCACCAACAGGAGAATTTTACTGTCATCATGGCATTTGTTTTTCTTTTTAAAGATGAAGTACATGGTATGATTTTTTCTGACAGATATTCTCAAGTTAAGTTGATTTCATGTAATCGAATGAACTATCTTACAAGTAAAATCGTCCCAGGAGCGCAACTCAACAATATTGGCGATATCATTTTAAAGTCGTCTACTTTAAAATGTATAATGTATGTCTGAATTGCCAATATAAATGAGTCGGATAAAATTAAATTATTAGAAGGATTTTTCACTAAGTAACAAAAAAACAAAATTTGTTTAATTTACTAATGTTTTTATTTTGAGAACGATCTCCGAAGTGGAAATTAAAACGTCAATAAACGTACTTTAACCTTTAATTGTGGCTTATTCCCATTTATCATAGACCATAAGTTTATGCAAAGTGTCAATATTGAAGATAAGTAAAAAACTATCTACGTTAAGTATTGTTAACTGCAATATTAAATGTATGTTAAATAAAATATTTAATTTTTTAACAAACCTTTCTTAATACATTTTCGAAAGAAAAAACTTAAATATTATATTCCTAAATTTTTTATAACAATTCCAGTAAAGCATTACATAACTTAAAACAAGGTTAATGTAAGTGACACCCATTGTACTTTAAAGGGCTCATATGAAAGTAGAACTTAAATTAACAATATACTATTCTATTTTTTTAAACACAAACTTACCATGATTTAACATCATGTTTTTTTTGGTGTTTATTAAAGACATATCAAACAATCTACAAAATTTATTAGAAATAATTTAATGTGTCTACTAGTTATATAATTAACAAATTACATAACATTATCTAAATCAATGCTATTATTTTTTTACCTACACGTGTACACATTTGCACGCAACAATGGGAATTATTGCTCACGCATTATAATCCAGGAAAATTATGTTCTAAACCAAATATTATAGGCCAAATTTGAAAACAATGTAATATAAACAATATTATAAGGTAGTGAGGCCAAATAAGACCAATGTCTTAATAAAGCCAATTGTAAATATTTCCTTAACTATAAATATTATATACTAAATATCACTGTAAATCGCTTTCCCAGTCAAAATCGTCTACGCCATTCAGTCAGTAGTTAAAAAGAGCAGCGCGAAGTATACTAATAGACACGTGTTTACTACTGTGCCGAAGTTCGGTTATAAATTTTAGATAAGTTATAAAATCACTATAAAGTTACTTAAATAATATATACCAAGTATTATTTCCGTGGGGTGTAGGGTTGCGTTATAGAGGTAGTACCTTATATCGGAACGACCACATCGAGCGTCATAGACGGGAGATGGTTCTTGATATCTGGTCCTTATAAGGCACCTAACTCTCACTTATGGCTCCACGTGCCACATACCGGGCAACTGCATTGGTCTGCAGGCTAAACTAAGTGAGGGTAACCAGATATGGTGAAAATTTACCGAAAGATTACCGGTATAAGTAATCTCCCAGTTGTTGGCCAACAGCTAAGGGTGGATGAGCTGACAGGTGGTAGGGCAACTCATTGTCCTGAGGCTGAGAAATCGACCTCAAAGGCGGAAGAGCTAGTATATTAGTCAACAGCATTGGGATGTAGCAGGCAACGAGAAACCACTACAGTAAAGATCCAATGGATATCTCTAGTATAGTTATCATGGCATGATAAATAATCAACAAAATCTTACTGATCATGGAGATCGGAGGCCAAGATCCGGCAAGAAAAGTGACAAGGCTTTTCGGGTCGTCAACCAGCGAAAACCTTTTCAAAATATAAATATTACCAACGAAATAATGAAAATTGGAACATGGAACGCTACCAGCATGTATGAGCCAGGAAAAACACACAACGTTATTCAAGAAATGCAAAGAATGAATATTAGCATTTTGGGTATAAGCGAAACCCGATGGTCGGGAAATGGATGCTGTCATATTAAAGATCACATAATCTACTACTCCGGTAACCAAGATCCCCAACATCGTAATGGAGTGGGTATAATGTTAAAAAAGTCTCTATCTCGTCATGTCCTGAACTTCCAACCTTTGTCCGATCGTGTTATGATGTTACAAATAAATACAAACATCACAAAAATGAATATAATACAAGTATACGCACCAACAGCGGACAAAGAAGAACATGAAATAGAAACATTTTATGAACAAATTGACTCGGCATTGAAACTGACCAAAAAAAGGGACATCACAATAATAATGGGAGATTTGAATGCTAAAGTTGGGAAAGGAAGGACAGATGATTTGATAGGAAATTTTGGATTAGGGAATAGGAACGAGTCTGGTGAAAGACTGGTACAATTTTGCCAGGAAAACAGAATGGTAATTACAAATACCTTTTTCGAACTACCCAACAGACGTTTATACACATGGAGATCTCCACAAGACACAGAACATCACATAGTGAGAAACCAAATAGACTATCTACTAATCAATGAAAGATACAGAAATAGTATAATGTCAATTAAGACATACCCTGGTGCAGATATATCATCTAATCAGAATCCACTAGTTGCAAGAATGAAAATAAAACTAAAGAAAATTAATAGCACAACCCCCAAAAAAGCAGTTGATATCAACAAATTACGAAAACCAGACGTAAGAGAACAGATGATACAAGAAATTGATGAAGCAGTAACAAAGATACAACCCATAAAAGACAACACAAAAGTTAACATCAATGAGAATTGGACAGACATTAAAACAGCGTTAATGAAACCAAGCATAAGTCACCTCCATAAAAGTAAGAATATAAAAAAGAATGTATACAGATGAGACACTAAACTTAATGAATGAAAAAAGAAAACAGAAAAACAAAAAGAACCAGAAGTATAAAGAGATACAAAAAGAAATTCGTCTAAAAATACGCACAGCTAAAGAAAACTGGTACGGGGAAAAATGCGAAGAAATCGAACAACTACAAAATAAACACGACAGCTTTAATGCACATCGGAAGATCAAAGAGTTGACGAGGAGACAAAGTAACAGACACAACATATTAGTAGACGAGAGTGGAAACATTATTATGGACACAGAAGAAAAATTAAGAGTCTGGAAACAGTACATAGAACAACTGTTTAAAGATCAAAGAGACAATGTAGATAACGAATACATAAACAGTGACACAGGACCAGAAATAACAAGAGATGAAGTGGAATACACGATTAAAGAAATGAGGTCAGGGAAATCTACAGGCCCAGATGAATTACCAATAGACATAATTAAACTCATCAAAGGCAACAACTTAATAAAGATCGTGGAACTATTTAACAGCATTTACAAATCTGGTATCATACCTAATGAATGGCTAGTAACAACAATAATAGCCATATCCAAAAAGTCTAATGCGAGACAATGCTCGGAACATCGCACCATCAGTCTCATGTGTTATATATTAAAGGTGTTCTTAAAAATCATTCATCGGAGAATATATAAAAAATTGGAAGTTGACATCGGCCCTTCTTAATTTGGCTTTAGAGACGGGCTAGGAACTAGAGACGCACTGTTTGCTTTTAATGTTCTAACACAACGATGCTTAGACGTAAATCAGGACATATTTGTGTGTTTCTTAGACTATAACAAAGCATTTGATACAGTAAAACATAGGCCACTGATGCAAATACTGGAAAATAAAAATATTGATACAAAGGACAAGCGAGTGATAAGGAATCTATACTACAAACAAGAAGCTACAGTACGAATTAACAGCTCGATATCAGATAGAATACAGATCAAAAGAGGTGTTCGGTAGGGCTGTATGTTGTCTCCAACCTTGTTCAATGTCTACGCGGAAGAATTTATTAAAAAAGCTCTAATGAACGAAAAAGCCGGAGTAAAGATCAACGGTCACCCCATTTGCAATATCCGATATGCTGATGATACCGCGCTCATAGCAGAAAATATTGACGACCTACAGAGATTACTAAACAAAGTGGTAGAAGCAAGTGAAGAATTTGGTCTGTCACTGAATACAAAGAAGACCAAATTCGTGATAATTACAAAGAAACGTATCAATAATATCAACTTACATGTAGGACAGAATCTCATTGAACGTGTACAAAATTACAATTACCTCGGAACAAATATTAACGAGTCAAACGAATACGCCAGAGAAATAAGATTAAGAATAGAGAAAGCCCGCAGTGCCTTTAACAATATGAAACAAATGTTGTGTAGCCGAAACCTAAGCCTAAAGCTGAAAATACGAATGCTTAAATGTTATGTTTTCTCGGTCCTGTTATATGGGGTGGAGGCGTGGACACTAAATAAGCAATGTATGGGTAAGCTGGAGGCATTTGAGATGTGGGCGTACCGAAGAATGTTAAAAATCTCCTGGAAGGATAAGATAACTAACCAAGTTGTATTAGACAGGATGAACAAACAAAAGGAGGTCGTATTGAGTGTTAAAATGAGGAAACTACAATACCTGGGACACATTACACGTGGGAATAAATATCAACTGTTACAACTAATTATGCAAGGAAAGATTGAAGGTAAGCGCAGCATAGGTAGGAGAAGAATGTCATGGTTGAGAAACCTCAGGGAGTGGTTTGCTTGCACTTCCATACAATTGTTCCGAGCAGCAGCGTCCAGGGTCAAAATTGCCATGATGATAGCCAACCTTCGTAGCGGAGATGGCACGTGAAGAAGAAGAAGAAGATCATTTCCGTAAAATAGTTTCGAAACCAATTCAGATTTCTGCTTTAATCTGAACCTTCTAAAAATTGCAAGGCAAACAGACGTTGATAAAGATGTTGATAGAGACATGGGGAATCTAAAATTTGCATTCCACGACAATCAACTAAGCAGAAATCCTTAGCGATTTATCTTAGCGAGTCTATGTATCTGTTTATACGTATTTCGGCCTAATAGGCCTGTTCTGATGAGGCCTATTAGGCCGAAACATGTATAAACAGATACATAGACGCTTTGTACGTGAAATCAAATCTTGACTGTCTTTTTCATTTTATTTGGATCTACTCTGTATTAGTACAAGAAACCAATTCGCTAAGGATTTCTGCTTTATGGATGAGACATGTCGTGAAATGCAAATTTTAGATTCCTCATGTCTCTATTAACATCTTTATCAACGTCTGTTTGCGTTGCAATTTTTAGAAGGTTCAGATTAAAGCAGAAATCTGAATTGGTTTCGAGACTATTTTACGGTTTTATTATCAGATGTCGCTATTGCATCCATATCGAAGCCATTTTAATGTTGCTTCTTAAAGACAGAAAAGATTTATTTTTCACGTTAAGAACGCCTATGAATAGCTGTTCTGATGAGGCCTATTATGCCGAAATACGTACAAACAGATACATAGACGCTTCGTACGTGAAATCAAATCTTGACTGTCTTTTTCATTTCAAGTATTATTTCTTTGTAAAGCAATAGACAATGAATACTCTTTTAGGAACTGGTACTGTTTTTTCGGTATATTGCTTTTTATTATTGTTCGTTTATGTTAAATAGAAAAGTAGACAGGGCCCTAATAAGGCTAATTGATTGGCCTTATTAAGAGCTGGTTGACATTATAAACAATTTGTTTACATAATCGTTTAAAATATTTTTTCTTTGCAGATATGTAGGTACACCACGAAAAGGGTAGATACAGTGGACCGAAGAGGCCATTGAAGCTGCAATGAATGCCGTACGAAATGGTATGGCTGTTCATAAGGCAGCACTTACATTTAATTTTCCTCGGCGTACGTTACGTAACAATTTAACTAATGGTTGTGGGCAAAAACGACTTGGGCGGCCTCCAGTACTTACAAAACATCAAAAGCATATAGGAAGATTGTGTGATTGTATATTGCAAAAAACGTGTATGCTTTTGTCAAAGAGACAGGAATAAAGCATCCATTCTCGGTTAAAAAGGAGATAGCTGGAAAAAAATTATTGAAATTGTTTTTTTTCTGGGCATCCTGACATATCAAAGCGTCGGGCTCAAAAATTTAATTTGGCCAGTCCCCAAAAATTGAAGCGTAAGGATATTAGTGACTATTTCGAGAAACTTCGACAAATTTTATATAAGAAAGGCTTCGCAGGGAAACCTGCTCAAATTAACAACATGGACGAAAAAGGATGCCAGCTTACACTGCATCACCAACAAACTGTATTGGCTAGTAAAACATGAGTGGTTAGATCATTTCTGCCGATTCAAAAATCTTGGACCCGCCCTTTTAATTTTTGATGAAGCTTCATCTCATTTAGACATTAGAATTATAGAAGCTGCAATAAAAAAAGGTGTAACTCTGTTTTGTCTACCGTCCAACACCACCCATGAGCTTCAACTACTTGATAAAGCAGTCTTCAGGAGTTTTGAATCTTACTAGTATGAGGAGGTGTTCAATTTTTGGGTGAACCATAATAACGAACGTACGATCAACCGAGCAAGATTTGGGCAAATATTTACCCTGGTTTGGAAAAACGCAATGACGCAAAAAATATTTGTTCTGGATTTGAAGCAACTGGAACATGGCCATTCAATCCAAATGCTATTCCGGATGCTGCCTTTACACCTAGTTGTCTGACACAACGACAGATTGAAACAATCGCCGAAAATCCTACAACCGAACCAGAAATTGAAACAACTGGCAAAAAGAATACAAATTTAAAAGAAAAGGAAAATTACCAAAAAAAAATGACTGACCAAAGTTTTTCAAACTTACATCTCAGATGGCACATCTGGGTCTTACACAAGTGATACAGCTTTCCTGCGAGGATCATAGTGATACAGTTTACATGTCAAATAAATATGATAAAAATAAGATTGCAAAAATAAGTTTTAGTTCCAGTGGTTTTCTAATTACACATGAGTTAAAAGTATCAACAAAAAAACGTCGACTGACTGTTAATGTGAAAACACAAGAAATTATCAGAGATTTATTTAGTTCACAATCTCATAGCTCAGCAAAATCAAAACCAAATTTAAAAAAAGATTCATGGTACTGTTTCTTGTATGATGAGGATAAAGTGACTAATAACAACAAAAATTTCAAATAACAAAATTTCGTGCTGCGCGGTATTACCCCGTGTAAGAATTTTCGCTGATATAGTGTTTTTATTGCATTTTAGATTGCAAAATGCCCCGTGCTTACGTTCGGAAAACTGAAAGATCAAAATGGACAGAAGATGAACTAAAAGCTGCGATCACTGCTATACGATCTGGGCGAAAAATACGAGAAGTAGGTCGATTATTTAATATTCCAGAATCTACTCTACGTGAAAAACTAAAGTCCAATAGCCATAAAAAAATAAAACTTGGCAGGAAACCAATTTTTAATGATGAACAGGAATACACCATAGCCAACCATGTTAAAAAGTTGGCGAATATGTTTTTTGGAGTCACCATCAGAACTAAGGCGTTTGGCATACAAGTTTGCTGAAGAGAATAAAATAAAACACCGTTTCGACTCGATAAAGAAGATCGCTGGTGAAAATTGATTAGAACTCTTTTTAAAGCGTCATCCAGACATAAGTGTTAGAAAACCCGAAGGTACCAGTCAAATCCGTATTTCTGCATTTAATAAAGATGAGGTTGAATGATTTTTTAACAATCTGCTCACATTTATGGAAAAGTTCAAATTTCCTGAGAGTCGAATTTTTAATGTAGATGAAACGGGCATTTCTACGGTCCAGAAACCATCAAAAATTTTGGCACCAAAAGGTCAAAAGCAAGTAGGATCCGTAATATCTTGGGAAAGAGGGAAAAATGTTACCATAGTATGCGCTGTAAATGTTTCAGGACAGTTTGTCCCTCCTATGTTCATATTCCCTCGAGTACGTATGAATCCACAATTAGTGAGGGGAGGCTTAATTGGAGCCATCTACAGATGTTCAAAAAACGGTTGGATAAATGAAGAGTTATTTTTCGACTAGATAAAACATTTTTGTCAGAATATAAAGGCCTCGAAAGAAGATCCAGTGCTTCTCATATTGGATAACCATGAGAGTCACATTTCTTTGGAGATTTAACTGCAGATCACACGGAATTGCTATGGTTTCACTTCCCCCTCATACCTCACACAGGCTTCAACCTCTTGACTTAACTTTTTTTGGGCCCCTAAAGAATGCTTTCAATCGTGAGTGCGACTTGTATCTAAGAACTCATACTCATGAAAAGATCACACATTTTAAACTTGCTGCCATTTTTAACAGAGCATACCTGAGAGTTGCCACGATGGACAAAGGAATATCCGGGTTCCGTGCTGCTGGAATATGGCCCATAAATCCTAATAAATTCTCTGAAGATGATTTCAGCTTAATAGATCACACTGAAGTTTCAGATATGCACGTTGTAATGGACTTAGAAACCGACGTTACCAATGATGACAGGGCCCTTGATCAGTCGAGATGTGACGAAACTCTGCAGAGAACTTCACCGAGAAATACCGAACCCCAACCGGGACCATCGAGATGTGATGAAACTATACAGAGAACTCCACCTAGAAATACCGAACACCAAACGGAACTATCGAGATGTGATGAAACTATGCACAAGACTCCATCTTATAATGCCAAATTGAAATCAAACCAGCAAACGGCACCCCTGCCTGGAACGTCAGAAAATATTAAAACTTAGTCTAGTATACTCATTGAAAAGCTAGCTCCTCTTCCTTCCAAATTTATAAAGAAAAGTTCCAAATCACGTGCAAAACAACACTCAGAAATTTTTACTTCCACGCCACTAAAAACGCAATTAGAAATAAAACAAGAAAAGAGAAATATTAAGAAAAAAGCTGAAGAGGCCAAAAAAGATGAAACCAAGAAAAAAACGACAGGAACCGTAGGAAAACTGGCTAATAAAGCAAAGAAACGACCTGTACGCAAGAAAGCTTGAGTTAGAAACTTACATTTTGATAATTCTGAGTCTACAAGTTATGATGAGAGTAAGCTTTGTAATGATGATGAATTAGATGATGTAGATCTAACATTAGAAAATGAGGAGTCTTTGGTGTGCGGTGAATTCGGACGAGACAAAGAAATTTGGTACCGTTGTGTAATGTGTTCGAGTTGGGCTCATTCAGAATGTAGTGGTTGGGACTCAGCAGTTAATTATACATGCGATATGTGTGCTAAGGTCGAACGAAAGACAGTCAGAAAGTAAAATTATCACTTTAATGTTTTTTTTTTCAATTTTGTCTTTAAGAAATCTGTTTTGTTTACAATATTTGCTTTATTACAATAAATTTTTTTTTAATAAATATTTATTTAATTCTGCGCAGAATTACCCCGTACTTGAGGGAATACCGCGCAATGACAGTTTTTTAAGTAAATTTTTTTCTTCAAAATCCGTTAAACTTTAATCCTATTTTTTATAGGAATAACGTTCCCAATAGATACAAGTTTACAGTAGTTAAATTATGGAAGTTCGTTTCCACATAGTAAACTTTTTGTAAGTATTTTACCTTAGGTGCGCAGAATTCCCCTGGTTTCCCTTACATCGTCCGGACCTGCTTACTTATTGTTTTTTAGTGCTGCAATGGCATCTTCTATCTCCGATTTAAGAATTGAAGGTCCTGTTTCTCCTTCTTCATATAGGATTCATCAGCATTTTTGTAACAGTAAGACATCTAGAAACAGTAAAAAAAATTCCGGCAGCAAACTGTGTGTTTACCAGTG
This sequence comes from Diabrotica balteata, assembly GCA_918026665.1. Lineage (NCBI taxonomy): Eukaryota > Metazoa > Arthropoda > Insecta > Coleoptera > Chrysomelidae > Diabrotica > Diabrotica balteata. The sequence continues at coordinate 33,618,253 of OU898283.1, forward strand.
TAATGAATGGCTACTTTAAAAAAATATCTATACGTAAAGGTGATATTTTATACACAAATATTAATTATTTATATAGGAATATAAATCTTGCCCCAATATAAAAGGTTCTAATAAATTCTGGACTACTATAAGAGGCTTGCTATTAGCCAAAAAATAGCTCCCTCGATATTTATATTATATAAAAAATAATACCTAAACGAATATGTTCCCAAAAAGGAACGTTAGACATTATAAGGTTAACTGAAGAATTTTTTAAGAGGGTAATCTTTTATATATTTAATAATTTCTTTTACACTTATTATCCTAGCCGGAATCATAGATTCTGATTCAAAGCAACAGACTTTCCAACTGCGGAACTGGCAACGCCGCGTATGTAGAGATCTGACGGTGCCGTTGAAATCGCTGTGTGCTCGTCACTCACTGGAGCTCGACCACTCCGCGCATGCTGTTGTGAATAACCAGACCAGCTATTTTCTGGTCTTCGGATTCTGTTCTTCCCTTTTAGTAGACGGGAGATGGCATTTCAATTTATTTTGAGTGCGAAAACTGGAGAAAATGTTTTGTAATTATTTATAGAATAATAAGATATCATTCTATGCATTTAGATCATAAGCTACTGACACATTTAGCAGTTCTTTTAAGAAATAATCTGCAGCTAAATTGTTACTCATTTTTGATACTTGACATATTATTATGAAGACGTGCTGAAGGCGTTAAAATTCTGATTCTGAGAACCATCTCAATTAATAAATATGTAGTGAATGGTTTTAAATCATTCTAGAGATTTATAAATAAGTATTGATTCGTTCCCGTTCCTAACCTTTTCCAATGTATGAGACAGCGCGTCATATTTGTTCTATAAGTGGAAATAATGCATGTAAAAAAGTTTCTCCCTATTACAATGGAAAGTAGGCGTAGTTCGATTTTCAGTTGTTAATGAAAATGATGTTTGTAGAGCAGTTAATGTGTTTTCCTCTATGGGAATTTTTAAATGTTTAATGGCTTGTCTTATCTAAGTTTATCACAGACATTACCATAGTAGTCATTAGGCTATAAGTATAATTAATAAAAAAACGTTTCAAATGTATACAGGTTAGATGACAAAGATAGATACCAATCTAATAATTTTGTACAGGAATTAATATAAACAAAAAAATAGATGAAAATTTAGATATAACGTCAGAAAAAAACGAGAACATAAAAATAGGGGCAATAGGAAGAATCCTGAAATTCAGAGTTTTGTCCTTCTTAGAGTGCCGTCTCCCTACGAAGATTGGCAATCATAATGGCTATTTTTATTTTAGAACTTGCTTAGCTAGAAAAATTTCATATTTTGATCCCCTTATCACGTGGCCTAAGTGTTCCAGTTTTCTGGTTTGTATAGTGGTGATTAGTTATGTTTCTTTATCAACCCTGTCCTTCTTCTTCTTCTTCAAGTTCCACTCCTATCGGAGATTGGAAATCATTCTGGCAATTATAATGTTGTTGGTTACGCGCATGAATAGTTCAATTGAACTGCATCCAAACCATTCACGGAGATTGCGTAGCCACGAGATTTTACGTCTTCCTACGCTTCTTCTACCTTTGATTTTACCCTGCAATATATTGCTTAGTAGTTCGTATTTTTCACCTCTCATGATGTGCCCAAGTATTCCAATTTCCTGATTTTTATGGAATTTAAAACTTCGCATTGTTTTCCTAGTTGTTCGAGAACTTGTTCGTTTGTTTTGCGATCCATCCATGATATTTTCAAAATACGTCGGTAACACCACATTTCGAATGCTTCTAGGTTTTTAATGTTGGATTTTGTAAGTGTCCACGCTTCAACTTCATATAAAAGGGTAGAGAAAATATTACATCGAAGCATTCTTATCCGGAGCGATATATTGAAATCGCGATTACAAAAATTTTTCTCATTCTATTAAAAGTTGACCGTGCAATTTCAATGCGGCATCTTATTTCTTTTGTCTGATCAGTATCTTCTGTGATCCATGCTCTAATGTATTTGTACGAAGATATTTGTTCAATTTCTGTATTATCTAGTACTAGCTTAACTATGTTATGTTTTGTGCTTTTGTAAATACCATGAACTTGGTTTCCTTCAAATTTATTTTTAGTCCATAATCGTTGCAATATATATTTAGTTGTTCAGCAAGGTGTTGCAGTTCTTCTAGTGTTCCTGCTAGAAGGACGGTTTCGTCAGCATATCTTATGTTATTAAGTGGCTCACCGTTTATTATAAGGCCCTCACTGATCTCGGCAAGCGTTAATCAGAATAAGGAGTAAAACTTATCACAGAGTAATTGACCTTTTTGCAACTAATATAGCAATACCATAGCGATGATTGATCTCGTTGTTACCTGAATAATACATGGTTCCATTATTTGTAATTTGTTTGCCTGAATCTGGCCACTGTACGTCACTTATACCTAAAACATCAATTTGGAGGTTTTCCATTTTAAGCAGTACGTTCGCTAATATACCACTTGCATATAAACTTGTGACATTCCAAGTTGCTATTTTCAATGTCTTAAGTCCACAGGGATTTCTCTGGTTTACGACCTGGGAGGTCCTCTGATCTACAGTTATTCCTCTCCTGTTGGATATTGGATTCCGTGCTCCATAATCAGTAAGTTTGTTTACTCTATTTGTCATTTGCCATTCATGACTTAACTTTTTCGTAGGCATGTGGCGACCCCACCGCCCAAAGGTGTTTTAACCTTTGCAGTCGGCCTAAGGTAGCAAGTAGATACTCTTCTACGACCCCGGTAGATGACAGATCTGCTAAAGGGACGCAACCCTGCCTTAAGCAAGCCTTGACTTTCTCCACACTCCACTACCAAGGAGAAGTCATGTCCTAATCAAAAATTTCCATCAAATTCGTACATATCCATTACACATCCTAACCCACAACCAATACGCACTGACCCGCGCGGTAATGAAACGGCTAAATCCCCTCCTCTATTTATGTATGCAAAATTCAGCAAACGAACGGCCCTCAGTGCCCGGCGACTCCACTACCTCCGACCATGGTAGCGGTCGGAAGGAGGACGGAGTAGAGGGTGCTAAGAATCCCCGGGTTAAACTAGGCTACCATAGACGACAACCTATGCATATTGCTTCATATAATGTGAGAACAATGTCATCAGAGTCTAAATTGTTAGAAATGGAGGAAGAGCTAAAATCAATAAAGTGAGACGTAATGGGTCTCAGTGAAGTCAGAAGAAGAGGAGAAGAACAATACACTCTTAAATCTGGCCACTTATTTCATTTCAAGGGAGAAGACAATTCATTAAATGGTGGGGTTGGATTTATCGTACACAAACGACATGTACCAAACATATTAAAAATAGAAAGTGTAAGCTCGAGAGTTATCACTCTAATCTTAAAGTTGAATTCGGGATATAAATCAAAATTGATACAAGTGTATTTACCAACGAACAGCCACACAGATGAAGAGATTGAAATGTTCTTTGAAGATATCAGAACAGCCCTGAAAAGTACTAAGACGTTTTATACTCTGATAACAGGAGATTTTAATGCTAAGCTGGGAAATAAAGAAGACCAAAGTAAAACCGCACTGGGAAACTACGGCTATGGAGAAAGAAATGAAAGAGGGAACATGCTTGTAGACTTTTTACACCAAGAAAATATTTTTTCTATGAACTCATTCTTTCAAAAAAAAGCCCCAACGAAAGTGGACGTTTGTCTCGAAAAGTCCAGACGGTTTTACAAAGAACGAAATAGATTTTATCATTGCTAATAAAAAAGAAATTGTACAAGATGTATCTGTTTTAAACAGATTTACAATTGGAAGTGATCACAGATTGATTCGAGCAAAAATTCTGTTTAATTTAAAGAATGAACGAATAAAAATGATAAAATCAGACAATTGTAAATGGACCCCGCTCGAAAATACACAGCACTTTCGTGACATCATTCACCATAACCTTCAACAAATCAACAACGAAACACAGGTCGAAGCTTTAAACGAAAGTATTGTAAAAGCCCTTATAGAAGCGGAGAAGTTGTGCTGTCCTAAAATGAAGAAAAAACATAAGAAAATAAGTCTCAACACTAAAAATCTGTAAAACTCAGTAAAACAATAAACAAAGAAATCCGAAAAGACATACGGCAACATAACATGAGATAGGTGACAAGGGAGGGAAAAATAGAAGTCCGAAAGTTCTAAGACACAACATGTCCACAGGAAAAAAGAACATACATAAGTTAAGAAATAAACAAGACGACATTGTGACTGATAAGGAAGAAATAGTGAAAACAGTGGAAGACTTCTACAGACAACTATATGAAACAAGTGAATCCGATGAAAGACGCCCCTTACCAAAGATAGAGAATCAAGGCTCAGAATGAATGCCGAACATAACTGTTGACTAAATTAAAAATGCACTTCGGGTGATGAAGAACAATAAATCCCCAGGTGAAGACAGGGTAATGACCGAAAGCCTAAAACTAGTCTATGCGAAGCGATAACACCGACGCAGTGGAACAATGCGAAAATCATCTTACTTCATAAGAAGGGAGATATAAGCGACCTTAGAAACTACCGCGCTATTAGCTTGTTGTCACAAGTATGTAAGCTATTTACAAGAGTTATTAGTTATTACCAACAGGCTAGGAAGTAAGTTGGATTTCTATCAGCCAAGAGAGCAAGCAGGTTTTAGAGCAGGATATGGCATGAATGATCATTTACAAGTAATTAAGAACTTAATAGAAAAGAGTGTTGAATATAACAAGCCATTAGTCATGATATTTGTTGACTACGAAAAAGCTTTCGACACAATAAGTCATCAAAAGATGTTAAAAGCCTTAACAGAGTGCCGTATAGATCATCGCTTTATAAACATAATAAAATACATCTATCAAAATGGGACAGAAAGCGTGAAACTGGCAGATAAAAAGACCAAAGTATTTAAAATAAAACGGGGAGTGCGACAGGGAGACACAATTTCGCCAAAACTGTTTACAACATTATTAGAGCATATGTTTAAGAACGCAAATCTTAGTGAAAAAGGAATTAATCTCAATGGAGAAATGCTTAGTCATTTGAGGTTTGCTGACGATATTGTCCTTTTTGCTGACAGAATCGATAATGCAACTAGTATCGCAACTGGAGAAACTATACCTAGCCTCCCTACAAGTTGGATTAAAAATCAACCACACAAAATCACAAATCATGACAAATCTTGTGTTAAGCGACAAGATTTCAGTAAATGGCATGCATATTGAAGAAACCACCTCTTATAAATACTTAGGACATGAGATACGCATAGGAAGAGATAATCAAACGTGCGAACTAAGCCGCCGCATAGGACTCACTTGGGTGGCATTCGGCAAGCTGAACTATGTTCTTAAATCAGAACTACCTATTTGTCTTAAAAGAAAAGTCTTTAATCAGTGCGTGTTACCAGTACTTACATATGGTGCAGAGACATTAACACTAACCAAGAAAGTAAGAAATAAAATTTGTGTTACCCACAGAGCCATGGAACGATCGATGTTACGCATTTCTCGTAGGGATCGGATCACTAACAAGGAAATAAGACGGAGAATAGGAGTGACAGATGCCATAGAAAGAAATATGACCCTTAAGTGAAACTGGGCGAGGCACTTAGCTAGAATGTCGGATAACAGATGGACACAGCGAATAATACAGTGGAGACCGAGACAAGAAGCACATCGAAGTAGAGGTCGTCCACCAACAAGATGGTCTGATGACATAAAACGGATCGACAAAAATTGGATGCAAACAGCACAAAACATAAATACATGGAAAAGACTGAGGGAGACCTATATCCAGCAGTGGATAGATCCGGGTTAAATGATGATGATGATGACTCTAAGAGTCTTTAATGCAGTGGTTCCCCGTTGCCTTCTCCATCTTTACGCCGTTGACATATTTTTCGATTCATCCGCCTTTAGGACCAGTTTCCCAACTCTTGGACAAAAGAATGCCATTCCACTTATTAATTTATCCGCCCGCAGCCGTTGGTCCTAAGTGGGGATTGCTTATACCGGCAATCATTCGGTGAATTACCTGTTGGTCCACGGGAGGTATTTTATTTCCCTCCTACCCACCGGTAAAATGGGTCTGTTATTCCCCTATCCTCCACCTGGGGACGCGCTCTCTAGAGGTTACAGGTTCCTCCGAGAGAAATAAACAGCTGAATAGTACAACCTTCTCCAGTACTTCTTTATTTGTAATTCTATCAGTCCATGATATTTTTAATACGCGGTATAACCCGAGTTCGAAAGCCTCAATTCTTTTTAAATTGCATTTTTTTAATATCCAAGTCTCAGCTTCATATAATAATATTGAAAATATATAACAGCGAATGGTACGTAGTCTGATCTCCAAATTTACATTTTTGCACGTTAGGATTGGTTTAGTTCGTATAAATGCTGATCTGGCAATCTCTATTGACCTATTTATTTCTGCAGTATGATCATTGGTTTCATCGATCAAAGTTCCTAAGTACTGATATTTTTCTACTTGTTCTATTACGTACCATTGATTATCTATAGGTGATGTATATTTTGTGGTCTTTTTGTAATAAGCATGTACTTTGTTTTTTTAGCGTTTGTAGTAATTCCAATTTCAGCACTATTCATACTTAAGCTTTTGCTAAGATGTTGTAGATCTTCTATACTCGTTGCTATGATCACAGTGTCGTCTTCATATCATAAGTTGTTAATTAATTTTTCGTTAACGGTAACTCCCGCTTTGATATTATTGAGCGGGTTTTGGATAATTTCTTCAGAATATAAGTTAAACAAAAGTGGCGATAGAACACACTCATGTTTAACTCCTCTACAGATCTTCATTTCTTCTGAGTGTTGCCCATTAATATGAACTATGGCACTTTGGTTCCAATATAATGTTTGCACTATATTTATGATTATACTGTCAATACTCTTGTTCACGTATTGATATTAGTTTTTCATGTCTTACGTTATTGAAAGCTATTTCGTAGTCAACAAAGTACAAGTGTAGATCAACGTTTACATCCCAACATCGCTGAATCAATATTTTGATGACAAATAGTCCTTCTCGAGTACCTACCCATTCCATTTCGGAACCCGAACTGCGTCTCGCTAATATCCTCCTCTAGCCTTTCAGAAAGGACCTTTAGAGATGTCTTATGATCTAGTAGAATCACCTCCACCTTCAGGCATGTGTCATGATCTGGTAGAATAAGCTGTGTATTTCCTGACTTTCGTAGCAAAAGATTTACTTAATACAAATTAAACACCAGAAACAACCATAAGACTACAAAGGTATTAATTTGCTAAATACTAATCTAAAACTTATAACTTATGTATTGCAAAAACAAAGAAATCAGCTCATAAACTTAATTGATAAGCAATAAGATTTAACTGCGAATAGGCCATGTACAGATGCCTATTCGGTATAAAACAGATAGCAAAGTAAGAATTAAAATACAATCGACCCTCATTCCTATGTTGGATAGATTTTAAGAAGGCATTTGACAGCGTAAGACTTAAAGATGTAATACATTTCTTGTGTAATCTAGAGATCACGCTGGATATTATCAAAAACAATTGAAAACGTCTATTAAAACAATAAGGTAGAAGACAGAGTAGATGGACAACTTACGGAACCTATATATGCAGGCGAAGGAATAAGACAGGGGGATTCACTAAGCTCTATACTATTCAATCTAATCATGGATGAAGTCAAAAAGACCATCAATAGAAAGAGGATACAAAATGGGGAACTAATAAAGTTAGCAAGAATAGGGAACAATAAAATTAAAATTCTCTATTACGCAGACTATGTAATATTGATATACCACAATGAAGAAAGCCTTCAAAGACTAGTTCAGAGATTTAATACAAAAGCAAACAAATTTAACATGACGATTTCAACTCAAAAACTACAACAATAGTAATCAGTAAAGAACCAATAAGATTTAAACTGAAATTCGATGAAGTTATCATTGAACAAGTCATCATTATCAATGGTGCTACAGCCCTATAAAAGAGCCTTGACCTTCCCAAGTCTATTACGCCAAGCAGTTCTATCCATTTCCAATTGTTACCAGTTTGCTGCGCCTATTTTTCTACCATCCTCATCTACACCACCCGTCCATCTGACGTTTGATTGAGTTTTGGCCCACCCCTACTTCTACTTCCCACAGGTTGTGACGTAAGGAAAACATTGAACAAGTAATGGAAATAAAATAGGTAAAGAAATAATAAATAAGACTTACTCACAATCAATTTATTTTAACTATCAGACGACCGGTTCCGCTTTCTACAATATGCAAAGTATCTTCAGGTCTCGATACAAAGTTAAATAAATGCTGAAATGATAAAACCCATATTAGGGTGTTGTCTAATGAAGATAAACAAATTAGATGTTGTAAATTACAATAATTATGCCAATATTACATGTCTGTGGTTTTAATTTCAAAATAAGTAAGTTGAATAAAAAGGTATAAAAAGTTTTAAAAGTTTAAACAGACAAGGTAAGACCCACAAATTGTTATAAAATAGTCTATTAGATTGTAATAAATTAATAAATGAGCAAATAAATAAACATTACTTACATGCCGGTACTCTATTAATTGATGGATGGTAGAACATGGTTGAAACTACTATAAATATAAATAAAATAAAATACCTAGGGATTACACTTGTAACGATTCAAAAAACTTATGTCAAACAAAGTTTTAATTCATGTATTTCAAATTCAATTCTGGTAAAATAATCTACGATCTACATATTACAAATTTGAAGGAAAACACTTAGTGTCTCTTTAAGACTTGTTTACACGAGTAGAGTTGTGAGGAGAGTAAAGTAGCGAGTAGAGTCGACTCTACACGCTACTCTAACAAAAATGGCTTAACACCGTTCACACGAGGAGAGTTACAAGTATAGTACTGATGCTAGTATATTGTGGAGTAGGTGTTTGCTTAGTGAATGAAAGTAGTTAAACTGAATTCAAGATAAAGGAAATTGATTCAAAATTGTTTAGCTGCTGTTGCAAATGCATTTGTAACTGAGGTTGCTGAAACTATCGATGATAAAATAAATAACCTACACACTTTTATGTGAATGCTATTATGTATGTTTAGTCTAGTTTTTAACGTTTGTAGTATAAATTTACAAATTTCGAAGTACCATATCTCAGAACATTAAATATAATGGGTAAACATATTATGATCTTATCTGCACTTTTAAAAATGCTGTTTTTCTTATACATACAATTTCGTTTATAATATACATTCTCACAGTTCCCTCGCGTATTTTGTAAAAATTTGCCAGCTTCCGATAATATAATTATAATAGGATAGAAACGCTAACATCCGATTAATATGTATACGGATCTGACACACGACAGGTGGGAACGGGTATAATGCTCAGTGTCTGTTTTTTAACTCTATAAACAAACAAAATAAACGTGGCATTAAATTTGTAATTATTGGTGGACAATTTTATACGGCAGCCAACCGGTTTACTGTCAAATCTGATATAGAATCGTTCACTTTTATCTTGATAAGAATACATTTTTTATTTCTTATTGTATGTTTCATTAACAAGTAATTTCATTTCTGTAGTGTACACTACCTAAATTCCATAAACACTGGTATTCGCCATACATCTCTACAAGTTTTAAAGTTTCATCTTCGGTGAACTTCATTTTAAATTTTTACATAGAACACAACTCCAGCCGGAATGACAGCGTCCCTATGCACTCTCCTACCTACTCTACTCTACCAGAATTGACCGCGTTCTAGTGATGTTACTTTTTTACCGATGATGTTAAAAACATCGATGTTTAGTTATCATTTTTTGATATTTTACCATCGATGTCAAGATATCTGAACCATCGATGGAACATGGATGTTAACAATTCGATATTTTTTATTCCATTAAGCACCGTAAACCTTACCATTAAGCAACCAGTAATACAGTATGTTGACGATAAAATTTTTTTCAGCATTAATTAGTTTTTGTTTTTATTAAGTTTATACTTCAAAGTGCATATTTCTATAATTGTAGGTTTTACTAAAGACTTTTAATAAAAAACTAAGTCATTCGATTTAATCTTTTGAAGTTAAGTTACCTTCTTTTCTTCTTCTTCTTTTTTTTTGGGCTATGTCCTAGACAATTTACCCAATTTACTTGGGGGTAGACACTTTTTGTCTTGTTTCAGCAATAAGTGTCTACCTACACTTATATTCTTCCTTTGTTTGTTTTGGATTAATCTACATGTATATTTGTGGTGGAATTTTTTTTCTTTATATTCTTCACAGGCTAAAATTTTAGTAAGACAACACAGCAAAGGTATAAACTTTTCTCACTCGAGGGTAGCCTCCAAGCTTTGCACACACCAGAAATGCTACCGACGGAAGATCGGTAGAAGCACCCAGGACTGAAAGAAGGAAGATCATAGTTTACAATTTAATATTGAAGGTAAAAATAAAGTTGCATAAGGTGTTTATTGTATTTTCATTAATATTTGTGAGGATTGGGAAATATTTATGGGAGTAGGAAGTTTAGTTTTAGCTAATACGGCATACCTACAAGTCGAAATGTGGATTTTGGTTTAAACGACATTCTAATAAAATATGGTTTAAGCCTCCCACTTGGCCGCATTCGCAATAAGGATCATCTTTGACTCCAATTCTAAATAGATGAAGAGGGAATGAGCAATGATCTGTTCTCATACGGATGATTGTAGTTAAATGTCTCCTACTGATATATGCTAATTTATTTAACCATAGTAGTGTGTGGATTCGGTTATTAATTTTGACATAGAATGAATTACTTGTGCCATATCTTTCGTACCATTCAGCTGCCCAGTTAGACCAAATCTCTCTTTTTAAGTAGGGTGTAAAATTTGAAAACTGTAACTTGATATTCATGGGAATATTCAGGGAACGACCTATATTGGCAAGTTGGTGTGCGCGGGCGAGTGGACATTTTGGCGGTGGTGGTGGTAGTAGAGTAGAGTTACTTTGCCACATGGACATGTTGCTAGTCACTCGACTCTACTACCTACTATGCACTCTACTTGCTACTCTACTATGATGAACGTTTTTTCGGGTAGAGTTACTCTACTCTACCAAGTACTTGCTTCATTACTCTACCCGTGTAAACGGGTCTTTAGAGCACAATAAACAAAGTTAAAATTTTTATTTTATTCAGCCCAAATTGCCTTGTAATAAGTCGAAAAACCTCATAAAAATCATTATAACTGAATCAAACAAAAAGTTTTCTTGATATGAATCAATTCAATGTGAATAGAATTTTCAACACCATTTTGACACTTTTTGCATGTTTTAACTGCCATGTACAACTTGCATTACGCGTAAATTCGCCAATTCCTACGCCCTCTTAACGGACAGTCAAACCGAGCCAGTTTTCCAATTTCTTTGATCATATGTTTTGCGTGTTTTCCGAAGTTGTACTATCAGTGTATTAGAAGCTCTAACAGTGTCGTTATTTAATAGCAACATCTACTGCTAAATATTACAATATAAATGTATAAAAGTCTCATGACATATCGAGGTCATATAATTTTCTTATTAATATTTAGTAATGATTAAATATACAAAACTTAAAGCAAATATTTAAAAAACGGAGACATTACTCTGTGATATGTTTTAAGATGTATAGATAAACATATCTGCCGTGAATGAATTACATACAATGTCAAATACCAGATTTGAATATTAGTGTTTATATTAATAAATACAATCGTACAACTCTACATTTTCGCTAAATAGATAGTATTCGGTATGTATATTCGGTATAGGTGAACTTAAACAAAACAAAGAAATAGGTATGCTTATTGCGATTTAACACTTTGACTGCCATGTGTATCCAAAAGTATACACACGTGAGTGTCAAAATCGATGCGTGTATACTTTTAGATACATATTTAAAGTTTTGGTTGGAGCCTTGTGTATATTCAAGGAGCGCAATACGTATTTCATATGGGTAGGTAACTGACGTAGCTGGAGGCTGCATAAAAATATACTTGGCAGTAGGTAATTAAAAAGTTTACATTTTTTATTATGATTTTATTAGCTGTACCGTTTTATACTATTGATCACATATGGTAACACGGCAACCTTAATTATTTAAATGGTAAACATTAAGTAAAAATAAGCTATTTATTACAAACGTTTTACGAACAAGTAAAAAAAGTGATGACGGTATAAAAGTCGGAGATGCCACACTGGACAGAGTAGAGAAACTCGTGTATCTCGGCAGTAATATCAATGAGAGCTGGGATCCAACCGCAGAAATTAAAAGCCGAATAGAATAAGCCCGAGCTGCCTTTGTAAAAATGAGAAACGTACTTTGCAGTCATGATCTTAGCATTGACCTTAGAGTTCGTATGATATCTTGCTACATCTTTCCTGTCCTGCTGTATGGAGTAGAAGCGTGGACCCTAACTGAGGCTCTGCTTAAACGCTTGACAGCCTTTGAGATGTGGATATACAGACGACTACTGAAAATAAGCTGGGTCGACAGAGTTAGAAATGAGGAGGTCCTTAGACGGCTGAACCAAACAACACAACTGGTCAATATAATAAAGAAACGCAAGCTGGAATACTTCGGTCATAGTATGAGACACCCTGAAAAATATGATCTTTTACATCTGATCATTCAGGGAAAGATCCAAGGTAATCGTGGTCCTGGTAGAAGAAGAACATCATGGCTAAAAAATCTAAGGCAATGGTATGGAAAATCAACTACATCGTTATTTAGAGCTGCTGTCAATAAAGTCACGATAGCGAATATGGTAGCCAACATGATATCCAACGATCGATAACGGTCATGGATCTAGAAGAAGAAGAAGAAAAAAAAGTTAACAAAAAATTTTACATAGTGAAAGAAGGAAAACAATAATAAAAAAATTGTTTTCTATTACAAATATGATTTTAAAAAAAGCATCCAGACACAAAAATTTTCCTCACAAGTTTCCCATTTGGTTTTAACTTGCCTTGAATTTTTTGTTGCGTATGCGTGTCCATTGGCATCCTTATATTTTTTGTAGCATGTAGCACAACGTCCTTTTTTAGTTGGAATCAATCTGTGTTTTAGTCAACGTTGCAGATGAAAGTCTAAAGGATTTTATTATTTTCCAGAAGCAAGTATTTTGAAACATAAAGCTTTTTGAATTTTTTTTATTTGTTTTTGATCTACTTTGTTATTGTTTTTTTTTGGACAAATAACAAAAAGTTCTAGTAAACAGTTCTACTGTCACTTTGTGCGGTTAGTACGAATGATATAATTTTTCATAGAGCCTATGATATGCCTTTTACCCTAAACGATAAAGTCGAAGAGGAATTAAAAAAATTAGTGAAGGTAGTAATTTTGCAAAAAGTCAGTTATAGTAATTAAGCCAGTCCTATGGTAATAGTTCCAAAAAAAGCATCTGAGGAACTAAGAACTTGTGTATATTTTAAAAAAACATTAAACAAAGTCTTAGACAGTGATCATTGCACTTAATCACTACCAGAAAATATTTTCGCATGTCTTAGCGGACATAAATATTTTACTGTTCCAGATTTAAAAGGTACTTATCAGCAGTTAGAGATCAGTAAAAATACACAAAAAATGTTAGTAATAAACATTTAGGCTTAAAACTATAGGCTTATTTACTTTCACTAGACTAAGATATGGTATCAGCTAGGCACCAGATATTTTTCAATCAGTGATGGACAGCATATTGGCACGGTTACAAAATACTAAGTGTTACTTAGACGATATTTTAGTATATGGTGAGTCCCTTACAGATTGTTACAAGAATGTCAGAAACATGTTGAAACGTTTACATGACTATAATATATAAATTAATGTAAATAGGTGTAATTTTTTGGAAATTAGATTATTTTTAGATTTTATTTAGAAATGGAAAAATAGAATTTTTGGGGCATGACCTTTATGACATTTATGACCTCGCAATCCTTTTGTAGCCTTCTTAACGCTTCTGCATTTGTAACTCGTTAGGTTCATGGTATTTTCAAAATCCTTCTATAGCACCACATCTCAAATGATTCCAACTTCCTTATATTATCCACTTTTAGTGTCCAGCTTTCCATTCCATATAACAAAGTCGAGAACACGTAGCATCTTAAGGCTCTTACCCTCAGATCCAGAGGAAGGAGGTCTCGATTGACAAACATTGTTTTCATTTTTATAAATGCTTGTCTTGCAATTTCAATGCGTGTCCTTATTTCTCTACCTTTCTAAACCTAAATGTTGACACTCTGAAAAAGTGATCAAAATTCATTAATAGTCTTGGTGCAAAACTACCAAAAAAGGTATTTTGGTCCACACTGATGCCAAGTAGGGTGTTAAAAAAATAACTTGTTTAGAACTGTTCAGGTGATCTACGTATAGTTGTTAGAGAAGTATGATCGTATTAGTGTTAATCAAGTGCAAGATGCACAAAACCTAATATCTCTCTGGTATTCTAAAGCAGGATTTTCGATTAATTCTACTAAAACAACACTTTTTTCATTTAGTAATAGGTGGCTAAGAAGAGTTCAACCACGATCATAAATGGAATAACCTTATTATTCTCTAAATATATTAAGTATCTCGGAGTTACCCTTGATAGGAAACTTACGTGAAAAGCATTCCTTTCAAAAATCACCTTTGAAGCAACAAGGGCTCTCTGAAAGTTTTTTGAGAGATATGGAGCTTAAAACCTAACCAAAACAAAGGCAGACCAACTAAAAATGCGTGGAAAGATGCAACTAAAAATACAATTGAAAAAGCATTGGAACCAGTAAAATTAGTACAGCCAATTTGATAGCCAACGCGCACTTATCGAGCAGGACACAGAAAGGAGAAGATTAGTCTACTACCACTGGCTTTCTCATCCTCAAATTATTTATCGGTATCTTAATTTGGAATTTCTGGATTTGTGGAATTTTTGGTAGCTTTCCATATCCGTATTGATCTCTTGATTTTTAATTGATAACAACGTCTCACTTCATTTGACAGAGTTCAACATCAAAAGATGATAAACATTTCGCACCCTCAGTGCAAGACTGCAGTAACTCAAAATTTTATGAAAATGAAGTAATCATGGAATTCGATGGTAAACATGCATATCTATCCCCTGTAAAACTTTAGTAACTTTCAAATGCTTAACCGGCTAAATATTACAACAACAACAGTTTAACTATTTTACGTTTTTGTACATAAGTTCCGTGCAAAACTGTTGTAACTCTAATGTAGCAGAGTTACAACAGTTTTGCACGGAATATTGCAATGGTTTCGATAACAAGCAATGGAAGGTGCGAAAAAAGTAAGATATTTGTTATTTTAATATCTATATCTGTGATGTTTAATTTTAATGTACAGCGTGTCTACGTAATCGTAATTTTTTTTCAAATCGTTCCAAGGTGAAATCATTTTCTTCGCATTACTATTTTTTTTATATTAATCTCTAATAAGGGTCGCTTTTTAAGGGTTGAAATATGATGGAACTTTATTCAAAAGCACGAAACTATCATTATTTAATTAATTCAAACCAAATTTTACCCATATTTAGGTTTAATATGTTATTTTATAATTTTTGTAAATTAGGGGTAGTTTTCACCCCTAAGAACAATCAGGGTTCGTCGACATGACATAAACTATAAAGCAGCGGGTGAATTGAGCTTGAATCCAAATTTTTATCCAAATCCATCCAAGGCGAAATCATTTTTTTAGAATTAGTAATTTTTTACATTAATCTCTAACAAGGGTTGCTTTTTAAGGGTTGAAATATGATGGAACTCTATTCAAAAGTATAAAATAATCATTATTTAACTAATTCAAACCAAATCTTACCCATATTCAGGTTTAATATGTTATTTTATAATTTTTGACAATTAGGGGTAGTTTTCACCCTTAAAACCCTCCAGCGCACTTCGGTTCGATATAGATTTTGATCCTTGGGCTATCACCTACCTTCTGCTAAAATTTCAACTGGATACATGCAGGACAAAAAAATTGCGAGGTTTTAACTTTTTTCGAGCTTCATTTCCTGAACTATTATCGGTTCCTTAAACAAACCCGTCTTACGCAAACAACTTTGTTGCGAGACGGATAGTTGAACGATATTATATACAATATCTATACCCAGGTATGGATTTATTTTTGTCCAAGTTTTATATTGGTCCACTATTTCAAATGCAGTTCAAACAGACATGTATTAAATTGTATGTTCCGTTTTAATTTGGTTCAATCTGTATTTTTTAAATATATACTACCCAAAATTTGATGGGTTTAGTATGACCTTCCACTATTTAGACTAATTCTTTTTTTTTTTTCAAAGACAATGAATCTGTCAAAATATGCCCGAGCTAAGCGAATGGAGTTTAACTTTGCAAGTTTGGAGTTTAACTCTCTATCATGGGTATAGTCGGTTCGCTATTCCCAGAGTTATTTTTGATAGACAAAGTGGCTGGAAATTACTATACAACCAAGCATACGTACTCATAGCCAATATTAATAGTAAACAAACTATATAGTAAATAAAATAGAACTTTGCGAATTACCGACAATCAATATTTATTTATCTGCACCATATATTAAATAATTATGTTAAATTATAACAACTAAAATATATTTTTAAAATATATACTACCCAAAATTTGATGGGTTTAGTATACACTTCCACTATTTAGAATAATTCTTCTTTTTTTCAAAGAAAGAAGTCTGCAATAATAGTATACTTGAGCTATTAATACTGAGAAGTAGGAATTGTTGTGTTGTAGGCATCGAGCAAAAAGATAAAAGAGGGAATCTAATCGTTATGAAAAGGAGACCAAAAAAGTGGCCTCTGATGGCGGACATATCCGGAAATCCAAAGGCGCTAAATTTAAATTTTCCAACACTTATTAACAAATAGCTATAAAATATTTTTCAGACGAGAAAGTTTTAATTAAATATTAACTATAATAGTCTAAAAAGTGACACAATTGGTAAAAAACTTCAATATAAATAAAATTTCATGTGACAGTTGGGACCAACAATAACATAACCAAACTAAATTTGACTTCTCAAACAAGGAAAGACTATCTTTCCTTGTTTAAAGTGGCCTCTCAAGATGGCACTTCCTGTCTAACAATATTTATGCCCCCACTACCTTTACATTCCCTCTTTTATCTTTTTGCTCGATGGTTGTAGGTTTCCGACAATGAATCTGTCAAAATATGACCGAGCTGAGCGAATGGAGTATATAATGTGAAGGAAGATGTATTGACGAGAGTTTAATTTCCCGACTCAGCACCCCCCACTACTGTTTATATGTGCACGGATTTAACAAATGGCGGGAAGTTTGAAATATATGGTATCAATTAGGACCGGTAGTTCGAACGCTAATCAAAACTTGAATTTGCA
The DNA here is from genome assembly GCA_918026665.1 of Diabrotica balteata. NCBI lineage: Eukaryota > Metazoa > Arthropoda > Insecta > Coleoptera > Chrysomelidae > Diabrotica > Diabrotica balteata. The sequence continues at coordinate 33,635,659 of OU898283.1, forward strand.
AATACATCAAAGCTGTTGTCAAAATTGCTTATTATTATTATTGATTTGTAAATAAAAACATGAAATTAACATCAGAAAGAGTTTAATTATGGTTTATTTTAAATTAAAAAGCAAAATCATACAATTGAATAAATCAGTCAACATAACCTCAAAATGTTTCCTATTTGATTTTAATTAAATACAATTTGAGTTTTAATTAGCGTTCGAACAATCGGTCTTTATTGTATTAAACTTTTGTTTTTTTTATTCCTATACATATTTTGGTAACACAATCTATATCTATATTTTTTACAGAATTAATTATAAATACTAATTTAATTTTTTAATAATTTTTATTTAGAAAACTGTAAATTATAACACCTGCTACATTTAATCATTTCATTATTATTTTAGTTTGTAAAAAACTTAAAAAAATTTCCAATATAATAATGATTGGTATAATATACTTCGTTTACGCTTGTACAGAACAGATATGAGGTAAATAGTCATATTTTTTAGAAGAAAATATTACAATGTATAGACTGTGTTTACAGTCTTGCGATTTTATTTTTAAGTGGTGTTGTCAGCAATAACGGTATTTGTAGAATAGTGGATGATCGAATTTGGTTCCTTTCTCAAATACAGGCCATTGAAGTTTCCAAAAATTTAGAGTTTTTTGTAATATCTCTTTAGCGCATTAGAATATTCAAATGAAATTTGCTGTACATGACGTATAGATTGAATGGCCACTACATGTATAAGAACCATGTAATAATCTAAATAAGTTACATAGATTTGGGATATGTGGTTTATAATTTAAAGAAAAATTTCAGTACGCCTCTGTAATATGCAATTTCCAAAACCATTTTTTGTAAGTAAATTCTATTTAAAACAACCTTTCGAATTTTCTTTATATCTCTTATAACAAAACTTGTAGTAGCTGTACAATCAATCCATAAATAATGCTTACCAAATTTCATAAGAATATTCTTGTGTTATTAGATGACATACCATTATTTTTTGATGAACTATTACCTATAAAAAATCACAAGACTGTAAACACCCTGTATAATATACAGGGTATACAATGTATATGTACCACAACATTTTACAGTTGTTTCCAATTTAGGGAAAGGTGAAATAAATACAAGATGCATGTAGTATATAGCAATTAAGTATTTTAATTTTTATTTAAATAGTACAATCAGTGTACTATTTATTTATTTAATACATGGGATAACCCCATTAACAGTTTAAATTACAATATACAATATCACAGTTAGGATTCAAAACTTGATATTGCTATATAAAATCAATATTAAAAAGTTTTAAAAAATGAGACTAAAAATCTTACATACTAAAAGTATAACAAGAACAAAATTTAACTGAGTTAAAGTTATATTGAAAATATCAAAATCGCGATCATTTAATAGCCCCTTGTATCTATTCCATGGGTTGTGAATACCATAGGTTGTTCTTTGGAAAGGAATATTGAAAACATTGTGGTACCATAGAGCTTGATGGGGAACATTAAAGTTAATCTGGCTTAACAGGTTTGGACAATCAATAAATCCATGTATGATCTTATGTATAAATATAGCTCCTGACATGTTATGACGGTTCTTGATTGAGGGTAAAGATAATTGTTGTTCGGTATAGAAATAATCATGATTTTTATGCTTGTATTGCTTATTTAATACTTGCTTTGCATCACGAGCTACAAAGAAAAAAAATTAAATTATAAATAATTATATAGTATCCATCTAATATGAAGTTATCATAGGTTAAGTGTCTTACTTACATGTTTTGCTCCGATTGCAATTAAAGTATGTAATATTTTTATCTTGCTTGTATTTAGACACAACATAGAAGCTGCAGGATGTTTCTTCCATTGATTGTTTCAAAATAATAAATTCTTAAACAAAAAAAAATTAAATTAGGAAATGTCCATTACTATATATTTTTAATTATATTTTATTAAGTACATAGAAATATTCTACAATATTTTAACAAAATATATCCTACTAAATTAAATATTAAAATAAAACTTACCATCAATATTTGTAAAATTAATTGTTTGACTTTCAAACTTTAAATTATGAACATTTTCCAAATGATTAATTAAAAATTTTCCTTGCTGAAAGGAATTATCACAATCAAGTTCCAAACATTTAAAACCCCATACATTTTTACCATAAAATATGCGTTCAATCTGTTTAAAATGAATTTGTGTGACGTGTCTATTTAAAGTAAATTGTCTTGAAAACATTTTATCACAATCTTTACACGTTACAGGCATTTATATAAAAAAATAATAATAAGACACCAAATATAAACATAAGAAATCAAATAAAGTTAGGTTAAGTCCAAACAAATTCATAAATGTCAAACTGTCAAATTCAAACTGTTCCATTCCCAAAAGCATGGTGGTGGGAGGTGCCTAGTCGGGAAATTAAGCTCTCGTCACAGAATAATAAAATTATTCTGTGCTCTCGTGATGTATTGGCGATGTCAAACGAAAGAGGCGGCACGGTCACACGGTGCGGTAAAAATTTGAACTAGTGCACGTACACGTAGTGTAACAAAACATTTTGTATTTATTTACACACATAAAATAGTTATAAACATATTAAATAAAGCAAAATAAGGTAACAAAATGTTAAAAAGTAAATGTAAACAGTATTGTTCTGCACCGCAATGCAGTAATTATCGATCGGAAGGAATAAGTATGCATTTTTTTCCTCGTGACAAAAATCTACAAGATCGTTGGGCAGAAGAATTAAAAATTGGGAAATCGATATCAAGTGGTATGATGGTGTGTTCACAACATTTTTTATCAACAGATTTTTTTTCAAGTAAGTTTGCTGAACATAATTGCAACATTTATTATATATATAATGTGCCTACCTAACCTAAATAAAATTTATACACTAACATAGATTTTAATTAAAATTTCTATTACAGCTGCAGCAGGGAGAAAGAAACTTTTAAAGAAAGGTGTTGTTCCCTCTCAATGCCTTCCTAAAGGAACACACGACAGAAAAATCAATGAGGAACTGGTGAATGCTAGACTAATGCGTAATAAAACACGGGAATTATTAAGGTATTTGTTTTGAGTACACATATTAGCCCATAAATAAAATAATATTTTTTTAGGACACAACTTAAGAGAGAAAATGTGCATGAGACCAATGCAGATAATGCAATTCAAATTACTGAGTTATCTGCTGCATTTACATCAAATTCTGTAGGTACATCAAAGGACAAAAGTAATATGGAAGAACTAGATATTAACATGGAGTAGAGCTTAAATGTGACAAAGAAACATAAGCTGATATCTTCCAATTATTCCCAAACTTTACTATTTTGGATCATTTGTTTACAAGTGAAAAAAAATTCTTACTTGCATGGGCGTTACAGTAGATATATTTGAAGCCATAATAAAGAGCATAGAAATAATTTTACCATCTTTTCCAGATATAAAATGTCCAAATTTAAGAACAAAAGTTTCATTAACTTTAATGAAATTAAAATTAAACAACCCTTTTTTAAGTTTGGGCCTTTTTTTTGGGGGGTGTCACGTGTGACAGCCTCAAATTATTTTTATGAAACGGTTCAATTGATGTCATTTGCACTGAAACCTGCAATTTATTTTCCAACCATTGAGGAAAATAAAGAAAATATGCCAAGATGCTTTAACTCTTACAAGTCTGTAAGATTAATTGTTCTAGATGCAACAGAGGTCGCAGTACAAAAATTAAACTGTTTAAAATGTAGGGTCAGAACTTATTCACATTATAAAAAGACACATACAATAAAATTCGTTGTTTGTATTGCACCTGCAGGTATAATTTGTTATAGTGTAGGTATATTTGTAAGTGCTGCATATGAGGAACAAGTTTCCGATAAAGCAATATTTAATAATGAAAATATTATAAAATTAGCAGAACCATGATTCTATTATGATTGATAAAGGTGTGTTAATTGAAGAAGAATGCCTTACAAACTCAATTAGATTGGTAAGACCTCCATTTCTTCAGAAACAAAAACAGTTCTGCCAAAAAGAAGCCATAGAAACAGCTTCAATTGTCAAAGCAAGGGTGCATGTTGAAAGGGCTATTCAATGCATAAAATTATTTAGAATTCTACAAAATAAAATTGACTGGACAATGATTTCTTATTTAGATGAATGTATAGTAGTTATCTGTGCAATTGTAAATATGTCAAAACCAATCTTAGGAACATCTAAATTTTAAATCCACATTGCACCCTGTAATCATCATTTTGCATTATCTCTATGTAGGGTTGGCTTCCTAAATTGTATCTCTTCACATAATTCTATCTTGGGCCATATCAATAGTAATCCCCTTTACCAACATGGCGCCTAATCGTCTGCCCCTAGGTCTTCCTCTTTTACTCCTTCCAGGAATGTGCACTTCAGCAATTCTTCGTATTGGGTGATTAACATCTCGACATTGAACATAACCAAACTATCTTAACCTATACTCTCTCATTTTGGCATTAATTGGTGCCACACCTAGACTTGGTGTGGACATTGGAAACTGTAGTGTTTATTTTTATATTTGTATATAGTAACAGCTTTAAAATAAGGCTGCCTGATATCAAACTATTAGTATCCTTGTATAATAACTCAGTGGAGTAAAGCATGGGTTTGAGATAAATTGATTTAAAATTTTTTCTTTGGATGATATTTAGTTATTCCAAATGGTTGACATACTCCCCACCCCACCCAAGAATCCCTTATCATAATCTAGATTCTACTAAGGCAAAATACATACTTTTAAAATGGTCTGTACTAAAATATTTTTAAGTATTTAAATTTGTAGAGTAAACTTTGAAGGTTTTTCATCACATTCGCAATACGTAGGTTCCATTGTAAATGACTATCAATTGTAATTCCCAAATACTTTACAGAATGAACAGACTGAATGCCAGATGTTATCCATTTTTTCCATTTAACTTCATTCCTTCGTATTTTTTTTTCATAAGCACATTATTTTATTTTATTTTGAAGTGTTACAATTTTAGTTTCTTAATAGTTCTCTTAATTTGTTGTAATTAATGTAACTAGTCTTAAATGTATTAATATTTTTTTACCAATGTTCATATTAAAGTTAAGTTCTCCTATTTGTATAGAAGTGATCAGTAGTAAAATGTAAATATTAAATATAATATTGTATAATTTAGTTACTATTAGGACATTTACATTATGTAAATATATTAAATGTCATAATAGTAACTAAAGACAAACTGCTAAGTAAGACTTTAGATTAGAAAAAGTTAGTTAATTTAGGTTAGAAATAGATTACTTATTATTTGATCAGTAGATAAATTGCTTGTTTTTTTATGCTAATGAAGCATAAAAAAAAATTGTACCATTTTGGAATAAAATGATATAAAAACAACCAAGTGTTTTATTTATTATATGTATTTAGGAAATAATATATCATATATCTTCGTAGTAAGCAAAGGCAAAGTAGCCTATGTTTGAACTATGTTCTTCCAACCATTAATAATAGAGTATCGGCATGTAAGTAATGTTTTGTTTATTTACAAATTTATAACAATTCAATAGACTATTTTTATACCAATTTGTGGGTCTTTCTTTGTCTGCTTAAATAGTTTATTCATTTTAGAAAACCACAGACATGTAATATTGGCATATTTACTGTAATTTATATCATTTATCTTTATAAGACAACACCTCAATATGGGTTTTATTATTTCAGCATTTAATTAACATTGTATCGACAGACCTGAAGATGCTTTGCATAATGTAGAAAGCGAAACCGGTCGTCTAGATAGTTAAATTAAACTGATTGTGAGTAACTCATATTTATTATTTCTTTTACCTATTAGAAAAATATGGTTTTAAACGTCTAAAAAATAGATTGATGTTAGTCAAAATAGATATTGTTAGTTAAAATATATATAAACAAATTACGACTGAGAGGTAAAATCTCGAAATTCTATGTCATCGCAAGCAAAAAATAATATTAAAAAATTAAACTCGCCCGCCTATGGTGAATTGATAAACATATTAAAACATTACTAACTTCACTCAGCTCGGATACTGGACGCTTACTGATACTGACATTAAATGACACGGACCCACTAATAAAAGTGACATGACACATGACACATTAGAAGCAAAGACCATTTACACCAAAGTAAGTGGAGTAGATGGTCTTTGATTAGAAGAACAGAACAATTCGTCTTATGTCATTATAGATAACCTAAAAATTCAGAAATTATTTTAATTATTATAATACATTTTATTCTGAATATTTACCAGTTTTCTCACATAACTATATTCTAATTATGACTTTGTACCATTTTGGAAACTGTGTGGCCCTTATATACGTACCTTATTACTATACCTATAAACACTCTGGCTTGTAAGTAGGAATTTAAAATCAAATTAGAGCAACTTATTAAAATAAAATCTAATATACTTTTAAGATCAGAATATGGAGCCTTTTGGAAATGTATTCAAGCAGGATTAATTTATATGATAACACAGCTGGCGAAAATGTTAATTCTTGCAACTTTTTTCCCAGAAAATGTTTCTGATCTTGGAAATGATGTGGTTGGAGTAAGTATGAAGCATAAATATTACCTTATTTGATTCAAAGATTCTCCATTTCTCACGTTTAATTCATAATTTAATTAGATCTGGTGTTCTATAAGAGAGTGATATAGCATCAAAAATTGTCCTGAGTTTTTACATAAGTTGTTTCTGTACTCTTTATTATTTTAATAGAGAAATTATTTTTTTAGTTTGTCATTGGGAGTTCATTTCAATAATTTTTAAGGTAAAATCTTTATGAGTATAGTTCTCCTAATTAAATCACATGTTTGTGAACAAATTTTCTGGCACAAGCCAAGTTTTGCATTATCCGGGGTAGATTTTTATACATTAAAATATGCAGGTAATTACCAAAATTTGTTTACAATCATTGCACCAAGTTCAAAAATTGCCAACTTATTTGCAAGGAACTTTTCTGAGGTTTATAGAAATATAGATTTAAATATTGAAGAACATGCATATCAACAGTTTAATATTGTGGAAGTGCCCTTTATTCAATTTTCTCTCTTGGAAATTTATAATGGAATGTTGTCATTGAAAGGTAAATTAAACTATGGTCTGGATAATGTTCGCAGTTATTTTCTAAAAACTTGCATTCACAATATTTGTGTGCCATTATGTTTTTTATTTAACCTTTTATTGAAATTGCAAGTTTTTCCATCAATTTGAAATGATTATTTTACTTTATTACCCCTATTTTTAAAAAAAGCATGAGAGGATGTGAAGAATTTCTGACCTTCGGTTATGCTGTCTTCTATCGTTAAGTTGTTTGAGTTACTTCTGTGCAAAGTATTGAATTGGTATTGTAATTCTTTCTTGATCAACCAGTAACATGGATTACGGAATGGAAAATCCACCTTGACTAATTTGATCTTATACCAACAAGACATTATTTCAGCTTTTGAAAGAAGGTCCAGGTGAATGTTATATATACAAAGGCTTTTGATGGGGTGAATCATAATTTTTTATTTTATAAACTTCAACTGTATGGACTTCCATCCTTCTTACATAAATGGTTTACTAGTTATCTGAGTAAACAGGTTCAATATGTGAAGATAAAATGTTTTGTTTTATCTGCTATATTTGTTTTCTCTGGTGTGCCTCAAGGGTCCCACTTGGAATCTTTACCTACTGTTTAAACATTCTTTAATGATATAACTTTAATATTTAAACATGTCAAATTTCTGCTCTTTGGCTGATGTTCTTAAGGTTTATATTGAGACAAACAGTCTGGTTGATTCTGTTAAACTTCAGGAAGACTTAAACTCATTATATAGATAGCCTGCTTCTAATCCATTATCATTGAATTTGAATAAATGTCACAAAATAACCTTTTCTTAGTCTAGGTCATGCATTGAGTGTGATTATCAGATACATTCAAATATTTCAAGTAAGTGGAGTGACTGAAATTCAAGATCTTGGTGTTATATTTGATTCATCATTAACATTTGTTGTCCACATAAGAGAAATTACAGGTCAGGCTCTGAGTAGTTTGGGTTTTTTGACAAGGACCTCACAGAGAATTTTCAGTAATGGCCTATTGGATTCTTTATTTGACTCTGGTGCATAGTATTTTATCTTATGCCTGAACTGTTATTTTATTTACTAACTTGAACAGGCCCTGGAGACCTAGGGCTAAAATACAATTAATATAATACATATTACAATAATTGTATTAACTGGAGTGGCTTCTTCTCCAATCATGCTCATTGACGACTAAATCGGCTTAAGTATTATTCTCCTTCATTCATCCCTGTTTCTTCTTCATCTACGGCACATCATCAACATTTTGGCTTTACAACCCTGTGTGGGTCCTAGCCTCCCCAAGAATTCTCTTCCAGTCGTCCATATCCATCGCCTTCCTCCGCCAAGCACGTATTTCCATATTTCTCATATCTTGGTCTATGTTATCTAGGAATCTTGTTCTGGGTCTTCCTCTTCTTCCTTGATCAATAGGTCTATCAAGGAGCGTTTTTCTAGCTGGGTTGGTTTGCTCCATCCGCATTACATGGCCTACCCACCTCAGATGTCCTATCTTAATGTGTTTTACCTTCTTCTACGACACTACTGCCCAAATGGAGCCTTGGCCTCCTTTATTTTTTGCCTCCACCCTTGCTTGTCTGTGGCTGATCTTCTCCATACACTGACTCCTAAGAGGGCTTATGTGTCGCTGTTTACTGTGTCTTCCTAGTGCTTTCTTCACTTTCCAACCAATCTCTTTCCCTGTATTCTAGCATTCTGTAGCCTAACCCCTCCCATTTTTATCACATATCCGGCCCATTTTTTGTATTCTAATTTAACCTTTGTATTTTAATGAAGTGTGACAGTGGTGCTTCCTTATAAAGTTAATAAATCTTGTTCTTGTATTGACTTCTGAAGATTCCGTTTTTCCTCACAGGTCCTAGTATTCTCCTCAGTACTTTCATTTTAAATGAGTCTAGTTTGCTTTTGGATGTTTCTTTCAGGACCCATGCTTCACTGCCATAGCATGCTATTGGTGGAATACGGGTTTTATAGATTCTCATCTTTGTATTTTGGTGAACATTTTTAGACCGAAATATATGGGAGAGGGCAAAATAAGCTCTGTTTGCCTGCGTTATTCTCTTCCATATTTCTTTATCTTCTGATCCTTCTGAATATATTTCTACTCCCAGCTATGTAAACTTTCCAACCATCATCTTCATGTTGTATAATGTTTTGTGGGACTATATTTTTTCTCGTCTGTATCATTATTTTTGTTTTTTCTATGTTAATTTCCAGACCTAGCCTTTTTGTTTGCGTTTTTCTGCATGTTTCCTGTGCTCCTGTTGATATTCTACTCATAATATTAATATCATTGGCATAAGTGGCCAGTTGAACCGTTCGGTTGGTCAGTAGGTTTCCTCATTAAGTTTGCATTTGCCCAACCGCATACTCCAGTGCCAGAATAAACAAAGTTGGGGCCAGCCCATCTCTCTGCTTTAGTTATATATTTAGTTTATACCCACTTTTTATATTTTTTAGATATTCATAAGCCCCTGTAATTTCGTTGTTTTTTAAATTTTCGCCAATTTTTTCTATTTGTCCATTTTCATAGGTTTTTTTTTATTTCTATGTGCTTTTTGTCTTGCGATTTTAAATGTTGTTTGTCTTTCTCGTGTTCTTTTTGTTATAAACATTTTGTGTGCTTTATTTCTTTCATCTATTGCTTGTCTGCAGTCGTCATCGAACCATGCTCCTCTTCTAGCCTTTTTCTCCACATTCTCGCTTGTTTCATTTTGCAGTGGGTGTTTTCCTGTTGTGCCATAAAGTGGGTGCAAATTCTTAACTAACATATCCTTTCACTGACTGCCTGGAAGTCTATGTTTTTTTGCTTAAAAGCATTATCTACCACAAATCCAACTTTACATTATTTGCTTCCTTGTTCCTTCTCACTATATAGAATTGTGTGCGTTTTAGTATCCCTGATACCTTTGTCCAGCCATCTTGACTGCTGAAGAACAGTAATCATGAGCTTATATATTTTTAGTTCTTGCAGAAGTGCGGTTTGAGCTCCTGGTTTATTTAGTGTTCTCACATTCCAGTTTCCGAATATATAGTCCATGCTTCGTAGCTTGAGTCGTTTTCGGAAGTTCCATCCTGTATTCCGAGGCAAATGTTCAGGTTTCGTAACAGTGTGTTTTTTTCCGGAGTGGGTTTCAGCCCGCTGTCCAAATTTTCTGCTTTACCCGAGCTTAGGACCGGCAGTAGTTACTCCTGAACTACTCAATCCACCCATTTGTCACCACAAGCGGAGTTGTTCATCCCTGTTTACTGCTCTGTTTTCCCAACCATCAATTCCCTCTTTTATGAAATCTTTCTGTACTCTATGAAACCATCTTTGCCTGAGTCGTCCTTTCCTTCTTTTCGTGATTGGACCTTGTTTTAGAATCATCTTTGACATCATCCTCCTTTCCATTCTCATCACGTGCCCCATCCATCTCAGTATCTGTGCTTTTATAAAGCTACTGATGCTTGGCTTGTTATACAGTTCTTGCTCCCTGTTAGTTGGGATGCCTCAACTGTTAGGTCACCTCATTACCAGTGTCACATCACTTCTTTAGAAGCAGTGCAGAAAAGGTTATTGAGAGTTTGTTCTTAGAAATTGAGATTGCAAGGTCAAGATATCAAAAACATATTTCTCCAGTGTTTAGGTTAAAGGTCAAGACTGATCTCATATTTCTGTATAAGGTTTTGAATGGTCTTATGGATTGTTCTGCTATTCTGGAATTGTGTGGTCTCAGGGTGAAAAATTTACACACAAGAGACAGGTAGTTGTTTCATATGGGATTGCATGCTACAAACTATGGGTACAATAGCCCTTTGTGTAGATACAGAAGTGGATCACATGATTTAGTGGAGTGTTTAGTTAAAGTACTTACGAGTCATTTAGACCTTTTTCTTAGTTGATTCAATTGTTTATTTTGTATTTTTATACTAGATATTTTGTTTTTTTATCCATATAGTTTGTATTAATATTTAATTAACTGTAGAAAAATAATTTACATATAAAAGTGTTTTCAAGTTAAATAAATAAATAAAAATAAAATGTAATAATAATCTACCCAGTGATGATTACAACAATGATCCAGTGCGTGACATTTACGCCGTTATCTATAATAATTACATATAATATTTATACTAATTGCTATTTAACTGGGAATAAGCCACAATTAAAGGTTAAAATACGTTTATTGACGTTTCAATTTCCACCTCGGAAATCGTTCGCAAAATACAAACATTAGTAAATTAAACAAATTTTGTTTTTTGGTTACTTAGTGAAAAATTCTTCTAACAATTTAATTTTATCTGATTCATTTATATTGACAATTCAGACATACATTATACATTTTAAAGTGGACGACTTTAAAATGATATTGCCAATATTGTTGAGTTGCACTCCTGGGACGACTTTACTTATAGAGTTCATTCAATTACATGAAATCAACTTTAACTTAAGAATATCCGTCAGAAAAAATCATAGCATGTTATTCGTCTTTAAAAAGACAAACACATGCCATGATGACAGTAAAATTCTCCTGTTAGTGATTCCATAGTAAATTATGAGGGAAAAACCAGGAAAAAATCTCATAATACTATCCCGACATGGTAAGTATATAATCGTGCATTTAGTTTACTTTTAATAAACACCAAATTCTGATTTTATATGTTTGTTATTTAGAAAACATAAATGATGTATCCTCCATATGTTACTAACTTACTAACACTGGTATTTTCTTTTTAATAACTTCCTCTTTCAATATGGGTAGCCAGATCCTACTGCATTCTGCCGAGGAATTTGCTACACAATTGGTGTCATTTAGCATAATTAGAGCCGCTTCTTTGATTTTTCTCTTTTTACCATCCGTTTCTTTTAGGACTATATTTGAATCATTCCGTTGAACCCTATGTTCATTATCCCATGCATGTTTACATATTTGAGATCTATCAAATTCTCTATTTTTAATATAAGACTGATGTTTACTTATTCTAACATTTAATGGCCTTAATGTTTCACCTAAATAAAACTGATCGCATTCACAAGGTATTTTATGCAATTCTTTGTTCTTTCTTGTTCAATGTTAGGTTTGGTTTTGGACAAAATAGATCTCAACGTGTTTGTTGTTTTGAATGTTGTTGAAATGTTGAATTTATTTCCTATCCTTTTAAGTTTTTCTGATAATCCTTTTAGGTATGGTATTGTTATTTTCCTTATATTATTTCTTGTGTATGCTGTAGGATCTTGTTCTAAGTGGTTCTATTCTATTCGATCGATTGTTGAAAATTCCTTATTTATAAATGATAAAGGATAATCATTTTTTAATAAAAGATATGTTAACAAATGTTTCTCCTCCAAGATCGAATTTTCGTTAGAACAAGTAATTTTGGCGCTATCGTATAAGGATTTAATGATTCCCTTTCTAATATTAATATTGTGATTTGATTTGAAATTTAAATATCTGTTGGTGTGTGTTGGTTTTCTATACACCTGAGTCTCATATCCAGTATCATTCTTAGAGATTAAAACATCCAGGAAAGGTAGTGTTTTATTATATTCCTTTTCCATGGTAAATGTTATTGTCTCTTCTTTATCGTTTATATCATTTAGGAATGTGTCCAACAACGCTGAACCATGAGGCCATATTGAGAATACATCATCTACATATCTCCACCATACTGTGGGTTTTAAATTTTGTTTGGAAACGATACTTGTTAAAAAATCTTCCATAAATATATCGGCTAATAATGGAGATAAACTAGAGACCAGACTTGCTAGACCAGAATTTTGTTTATATAATTCATTATTGAGTTGAAAATATGTATTATCAGTACATAATGTTAATAACTCCATTATAGCTGATATGTTTAGTCTTGTTCTAGTTGCCAATGTATCATCACTCTCTAATTTTGTCTTGACTGTATTTAAAGTCTTATCTAATGGCACATTCGTAAATAAATTATTTATGTCAAAACTCTCCAAAGTATTAAAACTTGTTAAATAATCTTTAAACTTGAATAAAGTTCTATATATTCTGTTTTTCAAAGGCTTTGTTGGATCCTTTGTTAATTTTGTATAAGGTCTGTTTATTATTAGATCTTTAATTTTGTTTTCATATTGAATTTTATGAATTTTGATAAAATTAACAAATGATCCAACAAAGTGTTTGGAAAACAGAATATATAGAACTTTATTCAAGGTTAAAGATTATTTAACAAGTTATCAGAGAGAGGATTAATTACACATCATTACAGGAGCGCAACTCGACTATATTGGCAATATCATTTTAAAGTCGTCTACTTTAAAATGTATAATGTATGTCTGAATTGTCAATATAAATGAGTCAGATAAAATTAAATTGTTAGAAGAATTTTTCACTAGGTAACAAAAGAATGGATGATGGATGAAATCCTTGATATGGTGGAATAAAGAAGACAACACAAATGCAAAAATCAAGTGAAGTATCAACAAACAAGTCACAATATAAAAACAAAGATAAAGGAAGCGAAGGAACGCTGGATGAAGGAGAAATGCGATGAAATCAAAGAGTGCGACAGAAAATATGACTACCACAACATGCACAAAAAGATCAAAGAATTAACAACTAAAAAGAAAACCAATAATCCCCACCTGACACTAATAGACGCAGACGGTAACCTTATATCAGACGACTTGAAGCTCATTGACACATGGAAAGATTACGTAGAACGACTTTTTAACGATAAACGCAGAGCGACAGTGGACCAAGATGACGACATGACTGGACCCGAAATACTAAGGTCTGAAGTGGAAAAAGCCATTTCATCGCTAAAAAAACGACAAAACACCAGGTCCCGACAACATACAGGGCGACATCATAAAACTCCTATGCGAAACGGATGACCACTTCCTCGATTTTCTGACAGGCCTTTTTAACACCTTTTACGACAAAGGGGAGATTCCGGAAGAATTGCTTCGATCGACCTTTGTAGCCATACCTAAAACACCAAGTGCAAAACACTGTGATCAACACCGCTTAATAAGCTTGATAAATCACATTACCAAAGTTTTCACCAAAATCATACACAATAGAATATATAACAAATGCGAAGCAAATATATCGGAGTCACAGTTCGGATTCCGAAGCGCATTGGGCACAAGAGAGGCGATCTTCAGTCTGCAAGTTTTAATTTAAAGATGCAGAGACATGTACAAGGACGTCCACTTGTGCTTCATCGACTTCTCCAAGGCGTTTGACAATTTCAAACATGATAAACTCATGGAAATGCTCAGAAAGATGCATATTGATGGCAAGGATCTGCGCATAATAACCAGTCTCTATTGGAACCAAAGTGCTGAGATAAAGATGGGCAACTTACACAGTGGGAAGATAGATATTAAAAAGGGTGTACGACAGGGATGCGTCCTCTCGCCGCTCTTGTTCAATATATACTCTGAACAAATCTTCAGAGAAGCACTGGGAGAAGTTTCGGAGGGTATCAAAGTAAACGGAGAGGTAATCAATAATATTAGATATGCTGACGACACAGTTATTATCACAAATGACTGCAACGAGCTTCAAAGACTCATGCAAAGCATACACACAGCAAGTCAAGAATATGGTTTAGAACTCAATACAACCAAAACTAAATGCATGCTCATCAGCAGAACACAACAACCTCCGATGCAATTGACATTAAACAACCGAAAAATAGAACAAGTGGAGACATACACATACCTTGGAACCACAGTCAACACAAAATGGGACCAGTCAACAGATATAAGATCACGAATTGAAAAAGCGCGAAACGCGTTCAACAATATGAAAAAGTGGTTCACAAGCAAAATCTCAATGGAACTAAAATTAAGACTGGTCAAGTGTTATGTCTTCCCGGTCTTGTTCTATGGAGCAGAGGCATGGACCACAACGGAAGCCACCCTGAAGAAACTAGAATCCTTTGAGCTGTGGATATATCGCCGTATTCTTCGGATATCCTGGACAGACCACATCACTAACGTGGAAGTAATGCAGAGAATAGGACTAACATCGACCGAACTATTCAGAGGTGCCGTGAACAAAGTCAAAATAGCCTTGTTAATGGCCAACGTCCGAAACGGATAGGGCAGAGGAAGAAGAACAAAAAAACAAAATTTTGTTAAGTTACTAATGTTTGTATTTTGAGAACGATTTCTGAAGTGGAAATTGAAACGTCAATAAACGTATTTTAACCTTTAATTGTGGCTTATTCCCATTTAAATAGCAATTACTTTAAAAGGCCACAAGAAAACAACTTCAGAACAATATTTATACATACTATAATTTTTAAACTTGTCATACAACAGTAAATTTTGATTATAATCAATAACAAAAATAATAAAAAATAATGTAGAAAAACCAACAGTATGTAAAAAAACAATATTTTAATTTATTTTATATGGGACTTCGTTTACTACTCCATTTAGTGTGTAGTTGCACGATCTGTCGTTGCAATCTGGCCTTTTAGTCGTTTTTATTTATCATACCTCTGCATGATTCACCACACCAACCAATACGTCCTGTCCATAGTCGTGAGAATAAAGCTATGCATCCAAAATGCACAGAAATCTTATTGACTAATTTTAGACTTTTTTGGAAGTAAATTATTATAATTTATTTTAGGAGTTCCTCAAATCTACAGTGGATCTAGCAGACCTTGCGGGTTTATATTTAGTCCTGTCAGGAATACCAGGTAAAGGACACAGCAAAGTCTTAACTGCAGGAATTGGTTGGGCAACAGCTGAAGTTATTCTCTCAAGAGCTTTGCTCCTGTGGGTAGGAGCAAGAGGAGCTGAGTTTGACTGGATATACATTCAAAAATGCATAGAATCAAATATCTTGTTAATTCAACATATAGTTACTGCTACTTTGGTTTGGTTATGGTCTAGACATGATTTGAAACATACTATTAGATCAACTATTGTTGTTTTATTGTTTCTTACAGCATATAAAGGGTTTTTGTTAGATTTATTAGTAGCTGGACTGGGAGCCAATGCTTGGGTAGGTTTATTAATTAAAGCATCTGTCACAATTACATATGGATTGTTTACATTATTTATATATGCAGAATTAGCTCAAGTCATAGGTATTTTCTAATATTAATTAACGAATAAAAGTAGTTACATTCTTGTCTTTAGTGTTATTTATATTGTGTAATAATAAAATGTTTTAAAGTTAAATTACAAAAATGTAATATTATTTGTTTAATATTTTTATTGTTAATTTGTTTTAATATATTCCTTTTTATCTACAGATCCATAAATAAATTACTAAGTAATTTCGTTTTAGCTTTATTTATAAACAATAGGCATTTTAATGTCAGGTTGTTAGTTTTTATCTTCAACTTAGTATCTAACAATGAAGTGTTTTTTTTCTTGTCTACTTGTATCTAATTTTCATTCTAAAATATATAAAAATTAGGATTAAGTATACAGGGTGAGTCATGAGGAACTTTACATACTTCTACCATATGTAGAGTCCCTCAGGGAGCATATCATGTGGCCACTAAAAAATGTCAACTCCTCTTCTTTATTAATTAACAGGGTGATTTGTGTAATTGACTATTTATTTCATTTTACTGTAGTGTTTATACGGCCCATTTGATTTTTTTAATTTTTGCATGATACAGTACACTAGTATCAAGCATTCGACTGGTATTAGCTAAACTAAAAAATTCCAGGACTGGCTTTGGAAAAATTAATTTAGGGATTCGTATTAAATATTACACCCTGTATATATTTTTTTAAAGTGCAATAAGTGATTTTCAAACTACATAAATAGAAAATGAAAACGACATATGCGACAATGTTGTCGCACTTTTATGAAATTTTTAGTGATCGATCAAATCTTACCAAAAATAGAACAACAATAATGAAGTATCAAATTATAAGCTAATTAATTTAAACAAATGTTATAAATTTCAAACATTTTAATTGAAATGATAAACTGAGTCACTGCACAACAAAAAACAGTAACTACTAACAATAACGAAGAACAATTTAAAAAAAAAACTAAAAATATGTACATAGTTATGATAAACCCATAAATTAGAACTGAAAAAGATACAATAATGGTAACAAAATAAAAATAATTCAAAATAGATTTTCGAAATGGAACCCTGCAGCCTGTACACATTTTTGTTGCCGAATTGTTAATTGACGTATTGAATTACGGATACTCTGGGGATCGTTTCTAATAGTATTAGAACAATGTATAATTCTATCAATTAATTGTTGTCGGTTATTAATATTCACTGCGTAATTAGTTAATAAACTAGTTGCTTCAATCGTCCCCAAATACGGTAATCAACGGGATTGAAATCAGGGGATCTTGAAGGCCACGAAATAGGACCTGCACGTCCTATCCACCTATTGCCATAAACATTATTGAGATGTTGTCTCACTGCCAGTAAAAAGTGTGGGGGTGCCCCATCATGCTGAAAATACATCCCTCGGGTAGCAACGTTCGCGTTCGCTTCGGCAAAATATTTTGTAGAAAGTTCAAATAGACCTGCCTGGTAAAAGGACCATCAAAAAAGTGAGGACCTACTAATTGGTTATTTATGACACCAATCCACACGTTAACCGAAAACCTTAACTGAGAACGACGTTCTCGAATAGCATGGGGATTTTCTTCTGCCCACACATGTGAATTTCGTGAATTATTTATCCCGTCTCTGGTAAATTGGGCTTCATCTGTAAATAGTGTCCTGTATAGCGTTGCTCGATTATTGTTAATCCATCTACAAAATTCCAACCTATCGATCTCATCTCCAGCATGTAGTCGCTGAACCATTTGAATGTGATATGGGTATAGATTATTTTTTTTGTAAGACTCTACTTACTTTTGATTGAGTAATATTGAGTTCTCGACTTACTTGTCTAGTGCTTATTGTAGGGTTCATAGTAACGGCGTCCATAATGTCATCTTCCTGCGCTTCATCTACATGTCGCTCTGTTGTTCCACTAGAAAAAGTGCCATTTTCTCGCAAATAATTAAAAACTGACCCAAATGTTGGATGACTGGGAGTTCGACGATTAGGAAATCTCCTGCGATATTCTCTACTAGCAGCCCTACCATTCCCATTACAAAATCCATAAACAAATATTATGTCTGCATATTCTGTGGTCGAAAACTGATGTGGCATTTTGAACGAAAGTAACAAAAGCTGTACCAAAACTAACACAAT
The DNA here is from genome assembly GCA_918026665.1 of Diabrotica balteata. Taxonomy (NCBI): domain Eukaryota; kingdom Metazoa; phylum Arthropoda; class Insecta; order Coleoptera; family Chrysomelidae; genus Diabrotica; species Diabrotica balteata. The sequence continues at coordinate 33,653,969 of OU898283.1, forward strand.
GTACTTAACGTAGATATGACAGAAGAAATATGTATCTTGTACACATAAATAACAATTGATAATGACAATGTGTATAAAATATCAAGAAACGTAAAACGGTCAACGCCAACCTTCATTTTAAACTTTTTTAGATTTATTTTTATTTAGTACAGTTGATGCAATGTATTATTATTTGACATAAAATTTTAATCATTTACAATCAACAAAAACTAACACATACAAGAGGTTTGACTTTTTAATCAATTTAATTTATTATTTATCGAAAATAATGCCCCAATACGATCTATGAGTAAAAATTTAAAATTGAAAAACAATTGATTCTATCGTAGAGATAATACAAAGTGACAGTAAAGATGTTAATTTTCTACTCATTTTATCAAGAACTCATTTTAATTAAAATGTTTGAAATTTATAACATTTGTTTAAATTAATACCTTATAATTTGATACTTCATTATGGTTGTTCAATGTTTGGTAAGATTTGATCGTTCACTAAAAATTTAATAAAAGTGCGACAACATTGTCGCATATGTCGTTTTCATTGGCTATTTATGTAGTTTGAAAATCACTTATTGCATTTTAAAAAATATATACAGGGTGTAATATTGAATACGAATCCCTGAATTAATTTTTCCAAAGCCAGTCCTGGAATTTTTTAGTTTAGCTAATACCAGTCGAATGCTTGATAGTAGTGTACTGTATCATGCAAAAATTAAAAAAAATCAAATGAGCCGTATAAACACTACAGTAAAATGAAATAAATGGTCAATTACACAAATCACCCTGTTAATTAATAAAGAAGAGGAGTTGACATTTTTTAGTGGCCACATGATATGCTCCCTGAGGGACTCTACATATAGTAGAAGTACGTAAAGTTCCTCATGACTCACCCTGTATAGTTATGTAGTTATTTAAAAGTATTGAAATTGCTCAGTATTTTTAAATGCATCATTAACTAAATCAATATAGTTTAATTTGTTGAAATGCATAATTATTGTTGGAGGTTCACGGTACACTAGATCGTTAATATAACCTCAGAAAAAGAAGTCAACTTAACTTAATTGTGGTGATCTGGCTAGCCAATGAATTATTCCTTAGCTTCATATCATTCTGTTAGGAAACTACTCATTCTATTCCCTTTGGATAAGTGCATTATGATGAGAAGGAGCTCCGTCAGCTCTTCTTCTTTAGTTAGGCATGACACGTTTATCTCTGGCACTTTAAAGTATAATTATAATTATGTTAAGATATTTATTATATAAATATAATATAAATAAAGATAATATAAATTAAGATAAGACGTTCCTAGTCCTGAGGGACTGAGCTAGATGAAGCTGAAATAATTGGAACTTTCTGATGGTAGTTATATTGGTACACATTGACGCCCAACGTGATGAACTCTGAGATTAAGCATCTCATCCTCTACCGTGTATTTGTAACAATATAACTACCCTTGGAATTATATATATATATATATATATATATATATATATATATATATATATATATACAGTGTAGGAAAAATTTTATGGTCGGTATGGACCTTACGTGAGATGGAGTGAGAAACAGCTGTTTAAAAAGAGAGAGGTATATTAGGTACGCCCTTTATATCGCCGAATGGAAATATTAAAAAAGGGGAAATTCAACGTTGCCAAACTTATTGGTTTTATTTGACCTGTTGTTTTTTTTGCATTTGAACAATGTTCTATCAAGAAGATAAAATGCTCAAGACAATCAAATTTGGGCGAAATTGATTTAAATGGCAGGTTACTGTTTTTTTTATTGGGAATATGCCACAAGTTTTCTTTACAATAATTGTAATATAACATTTTGATTTCCATTTCGGAAATCGTTTTATATAAATAAAATTTATTAATGTTTCGTATTTTAAGTACGATTTCCGAACTAAAAATCTAAATATCAAAATAATTTCCCAATATGAAATAATAAACAATTAAACATGCATACAATAACGCCAAATTAAAAAATATTCATACACTAATTTATTTGGCAACGTCTAGTCTAGATTGTCGTCTGGTCAAAAGATCGAGTAACGAGAAGTAGAGGTGGGTCGTGCTAGTTTATCGTTAACAGCGTAGGAGCAAAATTTCGGGCCAAAGTTTTTTAAATGCATTCATTTTTTTCGAATCCTGAGAAAACTAATAAATATTTTTAAAAAAATTAAACGCAGAATGAAACAATACATTATTACCGAGAGCTGAAAGTCCCTGAAAACTTCTATAATGTTTATAGTATATAATAAGTTATAGTCTATAATAAGTTATAGGGATGAAAAAAAAAACAAAATTTAGTGTGATTTTTAATTTCAAATATCTCATTAAAAAAACTTTTTGTTTATTCTAAGGAACCTTCGGCCCTCGGTAATAATGTAATCTTTCATTCTGCATTTAAATTTTTCAAAAATATTTGTTAGTTTTCTCAGGATTCCAAAAAAATTTAAATTTTTTTGAATGCTAAAAAGCATTTAAAAATTTTAATTTTCATAAACAAGTAAATTGTTTAAAAGTAGTTTCAAGTAAGATAGTACCTACATAAATAAACATAACGGCTATTATCGTTTATGTGTATATCTTTTGAAGTGAAAGAAACTACCTAATGATATATTTATTATAACTTGAAAAATAAACTAATCAATCATCATCATCATATAACGGGGGTCCTACGGCGATTGCCGCTTCTCGCATTTCAGCCTCCATCTTTTCCTATCTCCCCAATCTCCCTCTTCTAAGTCTCTAGATTGCATTGTTTTTGTAATTTCTCTTCTCCAGGAATTTGGTGGTCTTCCCCTTTTCCTTCTTTCTGGCGGAACATACATTAAGGCTTTCTTTGGCCACCGCTCCTCCTCCATTCTCATCACGTGACCATACCATTGTAATTGCCTTTCTTGTATTCTATCTGAAAGAGTATCTCTAATTCCTGTACGGTTTCGTATTTCCTCATTCCTGATTCTTTCCATTCTCGATACTCGACATGACCTTCTAAGATAATCCATTTCCACAACGTCTACTTTATCTCGTTCATTCTTTGTCATCGTCCAACATTCGGCACCATATGTGGTAATTGGTTCTACAATTGCTCTGTATACGCGAAGTTTGGTATGCATCTTTATTTTATTAGACCACAGTAATGAATTCAGTATTCGGATGCATTTTTTCCCTTGGGTTATTCGGTTTTGTACATCTATCTTAACTCTGCCATCTGCTGATATGATGCTTCCTAGATATTTATACTGGTTGCAGCCTTTTATGACTGCGTTTTCAAGCCTCAGATCTGTGGTATTTCCTCCAATTTTTAAATATTCTGTTCTAAACTAAACAATACAAATAGTAAATCGGACTTACATTTACATTACACGTTATTATTAAATCGCGAATAGTCTAAATTGACATAAAAACATAAGTTTTTCTACTTTACTTCTTGTTAACCGTATTCTTTTTTATTTAAAATTAAACCAGATTTTGAACATGTGTTCACATTTACAATACTTTATGAATATAGTGGTTAAGTTAGGATATACATGGCGATGGTTTTTCCACCATTGTAATGGACTCTTCATGCAGGTGTACGTGTAGATGAGTCATCTCCAATTAATTGATCAAAAATATACCATGGACTTAAGTCATATTTATTGGTTTCTTTTTCTTGTACTGGTTGATTTTCAATAGTACAATCTTCTTGTTCGTTAATTATAGAAGTAACCAGCTTCTTAACTTTTTGTTTTGTTCTGCACTTTAAATCGTGAATCCATAAATGTACATAATGACAATGTGCCACTCTGTTCTATCCCTCTAAATCTTTTTGCTAAACCCGATATTAGTAATTGTACTATGTCATATACTATGGATGTAAGTATGCCGTTTGCTAAAATTTTATTGCAAGATTCTTGCAGGCAGCGTACCGTAACAATCACTGAACTAGCATTCAAGTATTTTTGGTCACTCATTGTACTTGTTATTTCTTTAAACGGCCGTAAAATTTGGGAAAGTTGAGAACAAATAATCCAGTGTTCTTTATTTAGATTAGGTTTAAGTCTAAGTCTGTATTATTTAATACCAATGTGGAACGGGTTGCCTCTTCTAACTCGGTCATTCTTTTTAACATGTAATAGGTGAAGTTCTTCCTAGTTTCCACGTCTTGGATTAGCCGTTTGGGAACTGTGTTCTGTTGTAATTAATACTTTAACAGCCTTTCTGAAGATAAGGTACTTTTTTGAAATGTGTTTTTTTTGCAGAATTGTCGAAAAAAGGACTTTTTATTTTATCTATGTGTACACGACAGCATTTAAGTGCGTCCCCCACCAATAAATTTAATCATCATCATAAATCACAATCATCATAAAACAAAACATATTTAATAGCTTTGACCATATTTTAGGAATTATCAGTTACTGCAAAATTTACTTTTCGTTTTAGACCCGACTGATTAATAATTTCAGTAATCGCTGTTTTCTGGATTATGGTTTCCAGAAAAATGGCAGCAGCCTAATAAAAAAGTTTTGAATACTAAATTTTCGGTTAAATATTGTCCTGTTAATGCGAAGTAACTCTCAGTTACTCCAGATGTCCAGAGGTCAGTAGTAATACAGATATTTTCTACTTCTTTAACAACTTGCGATCTAATAATTTGCTCACTTTTGACATAACATTCCTGAAGTAATGAACCTGACAAAGTTTTTCTTGTTGGCGGTTTATATCCAGGAATCCACCCTGCAAACTTTTTAAAAGCTGGTTCTTTAACTATGGAAAATGGATGAAACGAAAAGTTTAGTTAATCTTGAAAATCAATCAGTCCAAGAAAAAGAAACTTATAAAGATGACTTAAGTCCATGGTGTATTTTTGATGAATTAATTGGACATGACTCATCTAAACATACACCTGTATCGAGAGGTATAAAAGAAGTCGACATGTAATTGTCTGATGATATATTACCCACAAACAATTTCGAACGGAGATTGGAACTGTCCATTACCGTGGTGAAAAAACCATCGCCATGTATATCGTAACTTAACCACTATATTCATAAAATGTTGTAGTATTGTAACAAAATCTTTTCCTTGTGAACACATGTTTAACATCTGGTATAATTTTAAATAAAAGAAGAACGCGATTAACAAGAAAAGTGGAAAAAACTTATGTTTTTAAATGTCAATTTAGACGATTCGCGATTTAATAATGTGTAATGTAAATGTAACTATTTAAGTACCATTTGTATTATTTAATTTATTTTTCAAGTTACAATAAATATATCCTTCGTTAGGTTCTTTTATTTCAATACTTATACACATAAACGATAATAGCTAATATGTTTGTGTACTCGCTAATTTGAATACTGATAAACAATCAACTAGTTACAGTTTACGAAAAACGGTTCCGATAAAAATTAAAAAAACGAGAAGACCCACCTCTAGTTTTTTAGGTATATTAGGATCGGAACCAGAGAATATCTGATCGGAACTAATCGTCTCACTAATGGGCAATGGCCAATGAGTGTTAAAAGGATTTTAGGAGGGGAGACGAAGGGGAAATATGATTGTTATCTTTGTCTAATTCGTTGAAAATATGATTTTATATCTGCGTTAGATATCCTGTTAAATTTTACCATACCGACCTTAAAATTTTACCTACACTGTATATATATATATATATATATATATATATATATATATATATATATAAATTAAGGATCACTCAGACGAGTGGTGGGTTTTTATGTTTTTATCGGTCAAAAGCAAAGTTGATGGCTACTTCATCTATTTATTGAAGACGTTTCGCTTTCTTAACCAGAAAGCATCATCAGTTCATCTAAAAAGAACAATATGAAAAAAACCATGGAAAATTTGTTACATGTGTTACCTTAAAAAGATATGTAGCAGTCAGTGATATTAAAAATATAAAGAAGCTCAAGTAAATGGACATCGAGCTTACATTGAAGAGTTTGCTTGCTTTTAATTATAGCATTCGACCACTTTTTTCAGCCTAAATAGCATCCAGATAAGTACATAAAGAAAATATATTTGTTTTTATTCTGGCCTACACAGTTATCAGTATAAAATATAATGTTTTGTTTTTGTTTATTATCTGAAACCGTTTTCAAATACTGATAAACACAAGTAGCGATTTCATTTGCCCCTCTTTTTGCAAGTCCTTCGTGCCATAAATAACAATAACCTTGTTTTTTAAATAGGTCAAATATGGTAAAATTTAGAACGTTCAATCGAGATTTATAATAAAATTTGGCAACTTCACCTTGAGGTAAAATCATGACAGCTTGAAGATCGTAACAACAAACCACGAGATCTTCCCTTTGCAAGGATAGCTCTTTGTCTGATTGCTTACTTTCTCTGGACAATTTAACTGCTCCTAGATGAGTCTCATGTTCTAAAATTATATCTTCCTGTTTTCTTGCACTATTTTTAAACGATTCGCATGTTGAGCATTAATCCTTCTTTGATTTATGGAATTCTATATTAAATTTTGTATTAAAAATTCTTTCATAAACTGATTTTTTTTTTCATAATCTTGTTTTTCTTCAATTCAATTTTCTGTGTAGAGCCTATACATCATTGCTAAATTCAGTGACCCTTACAGGTATTGGAAGGACTGATAAATATGGCGTGGATATTAGGTGAATATAATAAAAACTGTTTACTTGCAGCAAGAGCGATATCCAGATTGTTGCAAACAATCAATTTGCAACATGCAAATCGTTGAAAAATAGTGCAAGAAAACAGGAAGATATAATTTTAGAACATGAAACTCATCTAGGAGTAGTTAAATTGTCCAGAGAAAGTAAGCAATCAGACAAAGAGCTATGCTTGCAAAGGGAAGATCTCGTGGTTTGTTGTTACGATCTTCAAGCTGTCATGATTTTACCTCAAGGTGAAGTTGCCAAATTTTATTATAAATCTCGATTGAACGTTCTAAATTTTACCATATTTGACCCTTTAAAAAACAAGGTTATTGTTATTATGGCACGAAGGACTTGCAAAAAGAGGGGCAAATGAAATCGCTACTTGTGTTTATCAGTATTTGAAAACGGTTTCAGATAATAAACAAAAACAAAACATCATATTTTATACTGATAACTGTGTAGGCCAGAATAAAAACAAATATATTTTCTATATGTACTTATCTGGATGCTGTTTAGGCTGAAAAAAGTGGTCGAATGTTATGTTTAAAAGCAAGCAAACTGTTCAATGTAAAACACATGGCCATCTTAGAGATGTTGCTAAGAAGCTACGAGCCTGGACCTTTGAAACTGGATAAGATTGTCAGTGGAAGCGGCATAAGTGCTTTCAGAATATTTCTATTGCCAACAAAGTGATTTAATAAGACAGTTTAATATAATTGGTCGTGACTATGGTATTGATGCCCAATATAGTTACTTATCTGAATTTATCTCATTAGGACCTGTGTTTCAACGAAGGCCAAGGGAAAACGAAGAAGATGCTAGATTGAAAGAAAGCTCCTACAACTACAAAATAGAGTTTTTAGAAATGGCAGTGCAGTAGAGCTACCCGTAGGTTTTCAAGCATTTCAATCACTGCTTTTATTTAAAGCATTCGATTACTTATTATAAAAACATAGATAGAAGGGGACAGCATACCAATATACCTCATAAGGTATATCAACAAACTCGTGAATTGTTATTGCAGTTTTTTGGCTCATTAAAGGGACGTAAAGCGCACTAGTTTGAATAACTCTAACACAGTTTACCTCCCAGAAGATATGAATGTTAAAAAGCTTGAATTATTTTTGACTAAATATCCCTATATTAAGCCAAAAGACTTAACTGGTATGGACACCTTCAGAGAATGCCGGAAAATAGATGGCCAAATAAAATAGAAGAATGGACTCCGCCAACTAGAAGAAAACGAGGTAGACCAAGACGATCCTGGAGAGACGATGTCGACGATGCAATGACCGCCAGAGACCTAACAACTGAAGATTGCTTCGACGGAAAACGCTGGAAATTAGGATGCGAGAAGCGGCGCCAGCTGTAGAAGACTCGCTTGTTATATATATATATATATATATATATATATATATATTATATATATATATATATATATATTGTAAAAACTACGACCGTCAATTTATATTAATAAAGTATTCAACTAGTGAATTCAGAGGTTTATTCGGTCAGTCAGGTTGGCAAAATAAAAAACAGAAGTCAACTACTTCATAAGTTTATCGAAGACGTTTCGCTTTATATTTCTAAAGCTTCATCAGTTCTCTAAATACAAAGATGACATAGAGTTTATAAGAAATACAGATCTAATAATTAATTACTTACAACTCAATATGTAGTATTAAAGATGTTATCATATATGTACTTAAGTTTACTCATAAATTTAGAACTAACTTAAAAAAAAATTAAACAGAAATATGCAAAAAATAACATTCGCAGAAACGAATATTTACAAAAACTTCAAACGTACATTTGGCTTCATTTAGAGATGGTTCTCCAATGAAGACAAACAAAACACTGATTTATTGCAATCTACGCAAAACGACGTGGCGCGATACCGAAAATGTTTTTCAAGGGCCATATGTTTTCAACAAATTCCAAGGTTCGAGACAATTATGAACTTCTACGGGGGTCATTGAAAGAATAGTTGGAGGGTGGATTTGTAACGGAAAAATTTGATATGATTTTTTTTTTGTAATTTATGTTTTAATGAAACTTAGAGCTTTGGGATGATTATGTTATTGTTTTGAATGGAAAATCGGCTATTTTAAATTATGAATATTGGTATTATTTATTTCGTAAGATGAGAGAGTGGTAAACCTGGCTCAAATTGTCAATGTCGGTTCTTTTGTTTATTGCAGATGGGTTTTTTAGGATCTCACACATTTCAATAAAGGAGCGTTTTTGATGGTTATTTTGTTTGGCCAGTATTTTAGTATTTGAGAAGTCAATGTGATGTTTGGTGGAAATGGCGTGTTGTGCAAGGGCACAAGAGGGTTTGGAAAGTCTAATGTCGCTTTTATGTGAAGTTATACGCCCTAGAAGTGAACGACTGGTTTGGCCAATGTAGCAGGAATTGCATTCAGAACAGGGGATTTGATAGACAACATTAGTGTGCTCTAACGAGCTTAGTGGAGTTTTGGACTTGGAGAATAACTTTCCAATAGTTTTAGTGTTTTTTAGGGATATTTTGACGGGTAAGTTTTTGAATAGTTTAGTAAGCTTGTTCGTAACTTGTGGGAAATATGGAAGAGAAGCATATTTAGTGGCTGGTTTCGGGGTTAGCGAGGAATTGTCAGTCTGTAAGCTATTGGATATGGAGGCTAGTATTGCACCGTTAGGTGCTTCAGAAATAGAATGACCGTAGCTTTTAGAGAAAAGATATCTGTTGATGATGGATATGGGTAAGAGTTATCAATGAGGATGGATTTGAGTAAATCCAAAGATTCCCTCTTGTACCGCGTATGGGTCAACGTGTGTACTCTAAAGCTAAGAGCTTGTACAAGGTTAAGTTTGTATCTCATCGGGTGTGTAGAGTGGTAGTTTAAGAACCGGTTACTCGCCATTTCTTTCCTGTACCACGTAGTGCCCAATATGTTGCTATGTGTGCGTATGATTCGCATGTCCAAAAACGGTATGCTGTTATCAACCTCCAATTCACATGTAAATTGAAGGTGAGGATCAACGCTGTTGAAGACTGATAAGGTGCTTAAAATCTTATCAGGTGGTGTTGCTAGGATCAGGTCGTCGACATAACGCTTTACAAAGGGAACCTGGAAATCCAACTTACTGATACTCTCATTGATAAGGTCGTCGAGTACGAAATTAACTAGAATGGGGAAATGGACGATCCCATGGGAGTTCCAAAATTTGACGATAGTATTTTTCATTAAAAATTAGAAAATTGGTGTCAAACGTCAGTTTTAATAATTCCGAGAATGTTTCCCACGATATTGGACTGTGTGGTTGGATTTCATTCCAATGGTTCCGGAGTGACGTGACGACACTAGAGAGTGGGAGGTTAGAAAACAGGGATACTACGTCGAAGCTTACTAAGACATATTCTCTTGGTAACTGATAGTTATTGATAAATTCACTGAACTGGAAAGAGTCTACTATGTTGAAATCGTTCTTGTAGTTGTATGCTTGTGAAAGAATGTCCGTTAAGATTGGGCTAGATTCGTGTTAGGAGCGTTGATTGACGATAATATAGGACGCATACTCAGTTGGGGCTTGTGAATTTTAGGAAGACAATAGAACCTAGGGCATTGCCATTATAGTTATGGAGGGATTTGGCTAATTTATCATCGATGATTTTTTGTTTTTTAGTTCAGTGATGAATTTATTGATTTTATTTGTGTAAGTTGATGTTGGATTGCGGGGAAGTGGCTGATAATATTTATTGTCATCTAGAAGTTGTTGGCTCAGGTTTAGGTACTGCTCTCTCATCATTAGTACTGTTGCATTGCCTTTGTCACTGGTTAATACCATCAGGTCAGGGTGTTCTTTAAGGAATGTGGACGTTTGCTTATAGACATCATCTATATCTGAGCTGGCATAGGGGGGTTTATGGGAAAAGTTGGTGAGAATATTATTAGCAGATGATCTTAATTCAAGGAGTTCATTGGCTTCCGGATGTGAAAGTATGTTTTCTATGTCAGCTACGAAATTG